>NW_011626563.1:738403-1307452 GCF_000204515.1 Acromyrmex echinatior
ATAAATTGATAAAGAAAAAGAGAGAACAAAAAGATTTGCATTTCCAGAAGAGAAAAAAATAATAAAATTTGATTAGTCAGCGTAAAAGTATCAAAAGAAATATTAAATGCTTTTTATAGAATTTTGATTCTTCATTGTATGTTTTATATATATATATAAAACATGTTTATAAGTCCAGTCCGTTAGTAAGTCCACAGAATATTAAATATTATTCTTATGCTTATTCTTTGCTTTTATTAATCCTTTTACATAATAGGACAGTTTTTACGTAATCATTACTTCTAATAATAATTACATGAATTGAAATAAATTGAAATCTGCAGACAGATTGAATAAGTGCAAAGAGATTATGGCTGATTAATGCTAAATCATGCGATACAAAAAAAAATTTGTTTCGTTAATTTAAATGCAAATTAGACATGATGTTTTTTATCGAACAACAAAAATGTAATTATTGCCGATGTAATCATATACAAATATTTTATTTTCATTACAAATTTCAAAAATATATAAAAATACATACATATGTTGCACATTGGTAAATTATTTCTATTATTTATTGTAAAGTTTACTATGTAAACTAACTTTACAATAAAACATATTAAGCAACATTAAAAAAATATACTGGCACAATACTGGATGAAAAATTACCAATTGATATTTTTTGATTGATTAAATTGTTCGATTAAATTATGCATTTTATTATTTATATTACAAAATTAAGAAAAATATCACTTACATTTGATATAGTATTGTATAATTTTTTTAATATTGTATATACTGATTATACAAGGTTATCTAAGGTTCATCTTTTATTGCGTCAATACATCTTGCTTTTGCAATAATGTTAACGTTTTCAATATAAAGCACAGTTTTCATGAATAATTTTAAATTATATTTCTAAGAGCAATTAAAATAAAATGAATTGTAATTGTAATTGTGCTATTAAGTAAAACATCTTAATCGTAGAGAAAGATTTAAGAAATGTTAATAGATGTATATTACACACTAATAGATACATATTATACTTTCATTTTACTATTAGTTTTGAATGATTTATGCCAAGAAATGTAAATTAGTTTTCCTATAGCATTTACAATTAATAATAAAATAGTAGATATAATATATAAATATTTATTATACTGCGAATTAATATCTCTTAAATCTTTTTCTACGAACAAAGTGTTTTTTTTTTACCTCATGACAGAACTATAATTACAATTTATTTCTTAACTAGCAAAAAAGTAATTGCTATTATTTAAAGATGTTTTATTTATATTAAATATCAATTATTAGACTTTATTGTACTTTATTGTGTTATTAAGTACTACTTCGATTTAACAATAAAACTATTAAGTACTACTTCGATTAACAAACATTTTTTCTAATAGTCTTTTATCACAAACGAACATCAATAAATAATTAGCATGAAATTAATGTTTTTAATGGTCGCGATTTTGCATTTAATTATAAGACTAGATATTTTAAAATAAAAAAATAATTGAGATCAAACTTTTTAGAAATATATAGTTAAAGTAATTAGAAATTATTATATGCTAAAGAACTTAATATTACTCAGATCTAATAATAAGCAAAGTTCAAAACAATGCAATTAATATATAGTTATCTGTAACCTTGATAAATAAATTTTCACGGAATCTTTAATGTAAATTGCGAATTATAATTTTAGACTATATTTCTTATCGCGCATTTATTTCTCAATTAAATTTTCTTTTCTATAGAGCGTTAGTACGTTACGCTACGAAATAAAAACATATAATTGCATGATATTACTTGCGCGCAATGTTTATCGAGTTCTTATCGAAACTTCTTTTATAATTACATTATACTACATTTCCTGATTTCTGTGTTCAACATGATGTTCAAAATGATCTGAAAGTGTTCTTTCTCCTTTATAACTTACCTCTTAATATTTGTAATAAAAACTTGTTATTCAATAAGCTGCAGAAGGCATAAGCTTCTTACAATGTTGATATCGAAGCATATAAAGAATTAATCTATTCTAGATACAAGAGCAAAAAAAAATAACAAATTGATAACTGTTTTAGAAACTGAACTCCGCGTACGCGTTCCTACGATCCACGTTTCCGTACGACGCGTTCATTACTGGCGAGCACTGTGAATCAACAGACACTATAGGCAGTAAGATACGTCTGTTATCCCCTCCATTTAGGGAGGATTTTCCTCCGACCATCTCTGTTCCTTGCGCCCTGGCGACCGCGCCTTGTTCCCTTTCAGATAGTCCCCCTCGTTGCTACCAACTTAACAAATTGGTCGCTGTGCGGATTAAACGTGACCACGTGGGAAGACTTTGACCTTCTATCGACTTCACGCGTGCTTTAGCGTGCCAATTATATGTTATTTAGCATTCGGGTCATATGGATTATCAATATATGTTATATTTACGTATTTATTTATTTTAATAACACGTGTCTTATATACATGTTATAATTAGATTACAAACTTATTGTTAATGTTAAGGCTTAAGATGTTCTACAGAATAAAAAATTATAATTTTTGTATGAAATTTTTGTTTAAACAATTTGTTAATAAGAGACACATAACGTAATATTTTTCTTTGCAGTCAAAATATTAAATGGTATGAATGAGAAGATCGGCGTGGGCCAACGGTAACAATCAGAATGGGTTAAATTCTTTTGTCGCGACTGAGTTTTTTACGTCTGCTCTGCAAACTCTTCATCTTCATAACTTATCGTGAAGTAGTTATTATTCATAAATATAATATTAATATAATATTAATAAAAATAATATGAGAGAGGTATAACACAGACCAGAGGCCTTAACGTAAAAAGGAGAATATTAAACCTGCTATTAAATTATGTCACACGAATGAATTAAACTTCTTATTAACTTTTAAAATAAAATTTCATTTGATAAACAAGGTCCTTAAAGATGAATTTTTCAGCGATCAAACTTGTTTTGGAATCGTTTTTTAAGTTTGATAGATAATTATTATATTTTTATATATTATTATATAGATAATTTTATAGAGCTTCGGGATTCCAATGGACTCTAATCTCTCTCTTATAGTCGCTGATATGGTTTTGCAAGATTTGAAAAGCAGTTTTTTGATTTTTAATTTTATATATTAATTTAATATTCCATTTCATTATAGATATGTTGATGTTGTTATGGCAGTTTTTTTTTTTAATAAGATTAACTTGGTACTTGAAAATTTTATGTATAATCCTAGATTATAATTTACTTGTGAAATTGGAGGCAACAGAATTAATTTTTTTTGGATCTCACTAAAATGTTGCCTCCTATTTCACAAATAAATTATAATACAAATTTAATGCTACTATTCTCTCATTAAATTTGACTGGTATCAAAAACCAACTTTTTTCGGGAGATTTTAGATCTTTTTTCCCTGTTTCACGGAAAAGAGGAATAATTTTTTACTTTATTGACAAAGCATTGTTGCTTTCACATCCAGAATTCTATCAAAAGAATTTAGAATTTATTATTAATATTTTATTGAACAATGACTATCCCCTGGATTTTCAAGAATTTACTGAATAGAATAAGAATTAGTTAATAATAAATTCCAAAACAGGAGGTACAAATAATAATTCCATTTCTGGATATAATTAATTTAAAAAAGCAATTGATATAGTAAATTAAAGTAATAATTAATTATATCAGGATACTTAAATTTAATCGATACTGTGTAATTCCGTATACAAATTGCAGTGAAAACTGATAACAGACTGAAAACGGTGAGATCTTTCTTTCTTTATATATGAATAATTTGTTATAAATCTGGCAAATCTAAAGAAGCATAACATGGACGTTTTCAAGAAAATAATCGAAATTTTAGATTTCTTTTAAATTAGGTTTACCTATATCGTGTCGAAAAAGAGTCAATGTTTTAACAAAATGCTCACAAAATTAAAATCAAGTGAGAACGGAATTTTATGTCTCTTCGTTAAATATTTGATGTTAAATGTTTGTGTATAAATTATCAATAGCATTGGAATTTAAAAATATTAATCTAAAAATGATGAGGTGGGCGCTTATTAAAGTACAACACAATATAAGTACATATACAGCAAATAAATTTAATTTTTTGAGATTAAATGTTGTATTCCATTGCAAATGTAAAAGACTTAGAAAGATAAAGGTACCTTTCTTATTAATTAAATGTTATATATTACAATAAAATATATGTTCTTTTCACAATTTACAAAGTACAATATGTATATGTATATGTATATGTATAGATATATGTTATATGTTGCAAGAAAATATATTCTTTTTGCAATCGCAAAAGCGCAATTTAAAGATTTTATTTTATTTTATTTTATTTAATACATACATACGTACTACTGAGGGATAATTTATAATAAAAAATTAACAATATTATCACTTAAAAATAAAAAATTAAAATAAACAATCTATACAGGACGATTAAGAGTCAGAGGCTGATGAAGGTGCCAACGATTAAATTCTACACCATTAATCGAGTGTGTGTTATCTTCTTTATTTTGTTAAAATAAATTATCATTTAAATTATACTATTTATGTAATGGTTTTTTTTTTAGTTATGTAACAGTTTTTTATGGCTTTATAGGTTTATGGATTATAGTACACTTGGTTTTTTTTTACTTTTTTTTTTAAATTTTGTTTGCATATACAGCAAATAAATAAATTTATGAAAAAACAAAATAAAAGGTTGAATTATAAATTAAAATGAAACGATAATAAACTACCAAACCAAGCTGGATAATTAATGCTAAAATTTAATAAAAATTCTTAACGCATTTTGCAAACGATTTTAGCAATTACTTTTTTATACTTTTATATAAAATGATTTTTAATATTTATGTAATCTACTTTAATTTTATTCAAAAATTGTTTTACATTAAAGATGATATAATAGAAGTTTTTACTTTTTTTATATAAATTTTAGCTAAAAAAACATGTAACTTGACTCGCAATTATTTTAAAATTGTGAAATTTTTAGGGTATGCGAATCTCAGCTGTTTAACTGCTAGTAATGCATGTTGAATTTCTTTGTACACTTTTGTGACACACTTTATTCGTACCAATTAAGCCAATAATGTTAAATTGAACTTTTCGTTTGTCTGCTGACGGTGTGTTTATTAGCCATATATTTCGTGTTACTTTCATGTCTCAAGGAGAATTCACGTACATAAAAATGGAGGACATCAGGAATAAAATTTCGCAGAACAAAGCGCATGATTTGCATGTGCAAATAGACTAACGTTTTTTACGTTATGAACATGAAGTACTTGACCTAAAGTTGCATCTAATAAATTTGAACATGGTGAAGAATTTATAAGAAGAAAGACCCTATTGGTGAGACAAACTCATTGTTGGCCTTGTCATGTCGTAACCTTACATAAACGTGAATAAATTATCGTCGCATGGTCGAACTGCGTCAGTGCATCGAATGGAAGTAATCCGATTTTGTAGTTTGTACGCACCATTTATCTCTTGACACTTCCTTGTCTATGATTAAAACTCGTGGGATGAAGATAGTTATCCAACATTAAATTACTTGATACAAAGACCTGCTTAACATATGGGAAGACAAATCAGATATTCTTGTATTATCACAATAATCATAAAACTTATACTTAAAGAATTATTATTAATTCTAATCAAGTATAGTTATAACAATTGATTTTTACAACGTTAAGTACTAAATTTTAATTGAATATGAGCAAAAATTGTCCTCGTACATTTGTCGAACAATTAAAAAAATTAATTATATCAAAAGGCTGAAACGTGTAATAATTTTAATTGATTAGAATATAATGAATTTTAATGAAATATATATTAAGAAGGGCTACAAATCAAGTGAAAACACAAAAATGTAAGTGCTGAATAAATATATTAATAAGCACTAAAACAAATTAAAACAAAAATAAATAGAAATGAATATAAAACAAATGGCGTTTCGACTCCGATCGGATCATTATCAATGTTAGACGTGTAAAAACTTTCAATAAATTAATAATATAAACATATTTGAAACAGCAACGGCCTATAACTAAAAATTACAAACTACGAAAATAAAAACTTTTTTAATTGTACTAACTTCAGCTGAATGTATAAAAAGGTAGTAAAATAACATACTATGGTTATCGCAACGATATTAAAAATATTGCAGTTGTATCCAATAGAGATCATCTTTGTAATTGTGCGCAAGATGGTACAAAGAAAACTCGCTATAGACATGTCGCAATACGTTAGTTAATATATTAAGTTCATGTTGATGAAAAATAGCTAATAAAAGAGTTTTCAAAATATTTTCAATGCTAAGTATTAATAACATCAGTCAGAATGTGAAAAAATATAATATATATATTTTATAATATATAAAAATATAATATAAAAATATAATTGTATAAAAATTTGAGATTTAAAAAGCAATCAGTCTTAAAATTAGTTTCAATGTTAAATAAAATGATATTAGTCAAAATATAAAAAAAAAATATTGGTAAAACAAAAGGTTTCAAACTCAAAATACAAACAGTGTATCGATATATATATATAGAGTAATAAGATAAATGTAAAATTTTTTTGTAAGTAATTGATGCTTGTAAGTTGCAAAAATTAGGAAAAACATCATTTATATGAACATTCAAATTTTTATATCGTCGAAACCATTAGTCGTACAAAAAAATGCAAAATTTTTCAAGATTTTAAAAGTTCGATTTTAAAGATCTCAAATTGTTATGGATAGGTATTTTTAATTTATCATTTTCATATAAATAAATCATTTTCCATTTGTTTATAATTTTTATCAACATTTTTCATCATCAACTCACTAATTTAAAAATTTTGTAAAAATATCTACATTTCCATTTCAATTATAAAATAACCTTGAAAATTTTAAAATAAAACTCGAATGAATTGTATATTTAAAAACTTCGAGTTTCATTTTGAAATTTTTAGGGTTACTTTATAATTGAAATGGAAATATGATGATATGTTTACAAAATTTTTTAATTGATAAGTTGATGAAAAATGTCGATGATATAATAATTTGAGTATTAAAATGTGAGCAATGTTTTTTTATGAATTTCTGCAACTTATAAGTCAAACAATTTTTTTCGAAATGGCACACGATACAAAATTATCATTAATGGTATAATTTAATAATACAAAATGAGTACTAAAAATTCCGGTAGGTCCGATTTGATCCTGCTAGAGCTTTAGAATTGTACATAATACATAATCTGTCTCACTTTATTTTTTTGGCCATCGATTATCATGACTATCGCTATCTTTTCATTCTTTCTATTAAAATATCTTTAGAACCTTTTTTTTGACATTTTACTTACATACATTGTGAAATCATTAATAATTTATAAAGAATGATTTACATATTCTATCGATTTGAATTTCTCAATCGTCTATAGAAGAGACAGTAGAAGAGTAGTGTGTGATAAATATCGTACCACACAGATGCAGCGTCTGCAATTTACAAGAATCTGTTGAGATGCGAAGGCCGCGGCGAATCCAAGACTACCGATACAATCTAGAGAATGATCTCTCTCTCTCTCTCTCTCTCTCTCTCTCTCTCTCTCTCTCTCTCTCTCTCTTCTCTCTTACACAGGCTTGCAGGTAGCAAGCCTTTGAAGTGCTATCACCTCCCTTTACATGCCAGTCATTGCGCTGTTTATCGGCGCGCGCGAGAAACCCCTCGCGTTTTATCTTGCCCCGTTGATTGACCCTTGGTAATCTATAAAAGAACATTTACTGCCTTCGTAAAAACGATCAGGTCCGAATTGGTTCGAAAGAGAACAATTTAACTAATTTTCATAACGAAACTGACGATGAGCAATAACAATGCCAACGCGTTAAAAGAAATTAGGCTCGGAAATCAATTGCGTAAGCATTGAAAAAATAAGAAACAGAATCTGCAAAAAGAGCCAATGAGAATAAACTTATTATATCTGTTTTTTATTCCTGCACTCTCTGAATTGTTACACAAACATATATTTGTGTCACTCAATTCATCAGCAGTAAACCAGTTCAGAATGCAGGATTAAAAAACAGATCGGTTTATGACTAAAATTATAGCCAATTTATAATTCAGAGTCAATGACTACATTTACACCGGGTATTTAGATCACGGCTTCAAATTATATTCCAAAGACTTTCGATGATTTAAGCTTCTTGGTGTAAACTGTTGGTAGATATCTATGTATGATTATCTATGTATGGTTTCGTTTTTTGGTGACCCGACCTAAAATATAGATTAGACCGCAAAATAAATTACTTTCAGTGTAAACATGAACATAGCTATTAAACAAATGTTATGAAAACTAACAAATAACTTACGATTAAGTTTGAAATCCGACAGTAACGTATTGGTGAATAATTTATAGAATAGAAAAAATGTAGGTATTTAAAATTCATATGGAAACATAAATATTAATAACATCCGTTTTGATTAAATAAGACATTTTTCATTTATTTTAACAATTTTAAATATTTAAAAGGTAGAGAAATAAAATAAGTTTTTTTCATAAAATAAGTTTTTTAGTAATACACATTTAAATGTTTTTAAATGTTGTTAATTTCATGTTTATGATATATTGTATTATATATTACCGTCGGAAAGTTTCCGGACATGGAATTTAAAATTGTACAACATTCAAATCACCGTAATTCGGTAAAAAATGATCACAGAGAAAGAAATAAAAAGTATTTTAAAGTTTATACTTTAACATGCTATTGGCTGCATTTTTCAAAAAATTTTTATCTTTACAAGTTTGTATGTTAACATTATTGTGTTGTTAAAAATTGTACACTTAACTTTAAGTTTTCAGCTTAATAAAAGTTCAATATCCTCTTTTAAAAAACAATACATAATCTATAAAATGTTTTTAAAAAAATTGTTCGTGATTGTTCTTGACTGAATTACAACATTGCTAAATCTGTTAAATAATCAATGGTGAAATTTAGAAAAAAAATCATAAAAATTTAAAAACGATGAAAAGTATGTTAAAGTATGAATTTTGAGCTTCAAAGTGCTGCTTTAATTTTTTGCGATGGTATTTTATCAAATTTCAATATTGGTTGTAAATTATGCAGATTTAGTTTCAATGCTGCATAATTCAACTAAAAAAAATTGTAAGAAAAATGGTAAAAAACTTATTTTGTAGGTAAAGCTCCGTATTATTTTTTAGAAGTATTGAAAAATCTTTTTAAAAAATCAATGATTTTTTAATCGACTTACTTTAATCTGAATATTGTGCAATTTTAAGTTTCATGTCCGGAAACTTTTCGACGATAGTATATATTTCGATTATTACATAAAAATAAGACGATACTTTTTCATATTAATTATCAGTCATTAATTATCAGTCAAGCAGATAATGATTTTTCAATTTTCAATCATTAGAAACTTTGAATTTAAATTATTACTAATTAATGATAAACTGAGTGACAATTGAGATTTATTAAATGAATATATATTATGCCACGAAATCTCTCCTAAAGAAAAGACAGTTCAATATCTCTTGTAATACAATTTAGCACAGGAATATTATATGTTATACTATTATCGATCGTTATGTTGATGATAACTTGAACATAATGCCTATTAGCTTCATTTAGATATGATTGTATTCAGTATGATATTACCTTCGAGCGTCACAATTTCATCAATTTTAATTTAATTATCCTTGGAAAATTTAGTTCTTAAAAGGTCAAAAGAGTCTAAAAGAAGTATCGGATCTGTGATTATTGTATTATTAAAAGAGCTAATTAAACTTGTCAAGTTCAGTATGCTAAAATTGTTAGAATAGAAAATAAATATATAAGCAATTTTGATTTAAAATATGATGAATATTGAAATTATTTTTTTAACAACATTATGCAATTTATTTTATTAAAAAAAATTAATGATAAACTTATGCAATGGAAACAAAATACTAAGCATGACTAATAATAAGCTTATTACAGATATATTAAAATTCATGTTTATTCAAATAAACCGCAGACTAGTAAAAACCGTACGATTGTATTCGCAGGCAAGGCCGATCTCTGATTTGCAATGAAGTATAATTATTTAATGATGATGAACTTTTAAAATGAACTCTTAAAATGAAAAATATATGATTACGGACGATTCAGACGTGTGATAATTCTCATGTTTTTCAAGGATAAGTATCAACCTTGCGATTTGCAATCATTCATCTCGGTTCTATTTTTATGATAAAGCATTTTTTTTTAGCAGTTCGATGCTAAAAGAAGCCATTATCTTGTAACATACGTGGCGCGACGCTAAGCGCTATCCACTTATGCAGAAACATCCTCTTCGAATCATCGGATATTAGTTGACTGCTTATGAAGCCCGTCAACATTTCCGTACGCTGGTTTGCAAAAACATCCAGTATTTCATCATGTTTGCCTCGTATTACGATATAGATATATATATGTATATATATTAACCACAAGCCAATTTACCAGATGATTTTGTATCTAAACAATTTGCGCTTTTAATACGGTAGCAGTAGTGAGTTTACATGTATAGTGTAAACAATACTCGCTATGTTATCAGTAGATGCAGTAAAATAGCAATAAAAAAGACACGGAAGACCATAAAATATCTCTTACCTTTTCCGAAATTAAATTGTGTACGAAAAATAGCGAATTATGTACTAAGAAGTTGCGATTTAGCTTAAATATCTCAACAACACTTTATATTTCTGATATCTCAACCTGCAAAACACGAACAATAATGTTGCATCAATGTTATAATTTCTTACTCAACAATTTAATGTAACTGTTATATAATATGTGCTATATTACATTTATGTTATCGAATGAGAAATCGTAACATTCATACGATATTACTGTTAGTGTACTGGACTGAATCTATGATAAATATAAATTTATCGAAGTAAAATGATAGATGAGTGTTCAATGAAGTCTGAGAACTTCGAGCGCAAGTGATAATGTATATTTTTGTAAGTCATTTTTGATAAAGTTATCAGTAGCCATATTCATTTTAACTTCATCCCTCCATATAAAATAAATATGAATTGAAGTCAATGAACTGAGAAACAACCGTATATAATAAATATTTATCGATAGTCAAGATAAGTATATGAAAAAAAAATTCTTAGAGTATTTGTAAAATATATATACAGTAAACATACAAGATAATATTCGCGTAATAGATAACGTTATTGGGTAACTGATATAAAGATGTATAGCTTCCCACTTTTCTTTATTATTGACTGCAACTATTGCGATGTACAAGCATATACGACAATGACGCGTCGAATAAAATCTATAAAAGTAATAATAAAGAATATGTGTGAAAAACATGTGTGTATGTGTGTGTGTGTACGCGGATATAATTTATATACAATAGAAAAAGAATATATATATTCACGATCGTATAATCGACGGTCGACGACCTGCAGTTCGCGTATGAAATCTAGCCATTTATAACGTGCAATTACTTAATAAAGCTGTTAAACGACACACAAAGTATGAGATAATTAGCAATGCAAGAACACTCAGTAGTAACGCGGAGCTCGACAAATAAAATGGCATTGACTGTTGGAACGGATGATTCAAGAACATCTGTATTTTTTATCTCACTGTATATATAACAAGATTCTCGTTTTATGTATTTTTGTCTGAGCGAGTACAGATTTTATCATCAAAAATAATTCCACTATCAGTTCATTAGAAGATAGTTTTTCATTATTTTTAAAATTATTTTTCCTTTAGAAATCACATGTCGCTACTTTTTTTCTAACTGACTTCATTTGTGAGCGACATGAATATTTATAATCGATTATGAAATCATATCACTATCTTTTTTGTGAGTACACGAATGCTTTCCATGTGCTTTGCTTGGCTATTTCTCGTTAGTTGGTTGACAGAATCGTTTCCTTGCCCACCATACGGCGGCCAGAGCGGCTGCTAAAAAACCTATACCAGCGACGATTCCCATAGAAATTGCTCTATTGCGACGATAAGCGGGTACTTCTAGACTGACTCGCTCGCTGGTTGCAATATCGTCCGTAAGAGACATTCCTGCCACTTCGAAAGTATAAAAACTTTCTTCCTCCAAAGTTTTCACTGAAATATCAATCATAAGGTTTATTCAGTATTATCACTGCTCATTAAGCGGCTAAATTTAATGTGATTGGTTGAATTTAGAAATAAGAATCAATCACATTTGACTGTTACCTAGTCGCTCTGTGAGCGATTGTAGTACTGAATGCACTCATAAATGTCAATTGTCATTATTAACTTAAGTGTAATTGATAATTCTTACTCAAGAATGAAGAGTCATTCACCTAGATAATAAGTGTCTGTCGTTTCTGCTCTGCCATATAAATGTTCAGATGGTCCTCTATACCATCTCACAGTGTAAAGTCTAACTAGATTCTTGCCTAGATCGGGTGGTTCCCAAGTGACCAAGTAACCCTCAACCGTTGCTTGAACTCTCACGTTGCGCGGCGGCCCCATGATCTCAGTGTCTGCAACACAATAGTGTCACAGCCTTGAAACATTCGATTGAATTATCAAATCATATTCGAGATACATGAGACATCAAAAGAAATCTCATATACTTTACATATACAGGGTGTCTCTACGAGATTATCTTTTGTGAATAGATAGAGTGGATTAAACTCAACCGAAAAGCTCTTATTATTTTGCAATTTTTGCAATAATTAACGAGATATTAATTTCTGCAAGCGGGTACGCACTTATTCAACGATCTTTGGAAATTAATATTTCATTAATTAGTGCGAAAATTGTAAAATAGTAACTTTTTGACTTAGTTTAATCCGCTCCACCTACTTACGAGAGGTGATCCCATAGATCTGGAACAGCCTGTAGGTACATAAACTCTGTTATTAAGTTTCTTTTACCTTGCTGGCTGCGATATTCCGACGCCGAGTTCTCATCGATAGAACCTAGAATTAGAAATTTGTTTATTTCACGTATCGTGCTTAAACGTAATCGAGATGACAATTAATCTTACTCGGCTGAGTGAATATTCGAAGTGCTTTGCTAAACATTCCATCGCCGTGTTTATCTTGACTTAATACCATGAACTCATATTCTCGTCCTGAGTTGAGATTATTGACCGTTGCTTCTGTAATTTTTCTCGAAAGAATTTTCATAGTTCTCCATTCCGACGTATCTGTGGGTCTGTACCTACGTAAAAAAAAAAACAAGTTTCACATTACTTGTGAAAGGGATGCTTCGCTGCTATTATCAAAATGTCATAAATAATTAATTATATTAGGTGTTGGAATTAATTCGTAGCGTTTTTAATGAAAGAATGTTATTTATTTCACATGAGCATTAAAAAATACATTAATGAAAGTACTTCCCATCACTTGTAAAACGCTACGAATTAATTCCAACACCTAATATATAATAGTCATTGATCAAGTAATATTTAAACACAAATGAGAGAAAAAAATGCCATTTTTGGTTAAGTCTTGATGCTTAGTACTATTCATATATAAATACAAATACAATTATTATAAAGTGTGCCTTCCAAGTGACACAGTGCGACACAGTGATCATGTCATCTTTGTTTAACATTGACAAACAACAAGGATGTAATGATCCATTGTGTCACACCGTGTCATTTGTGTTGGAAGGCATATTTTATAGTGATCGATTCGGTTTGTCGAACTTGAAACATAATCACATGAAATACATAATAATCTCACACAATTAAATTAACTGTTTGTCGATTTAATAATAAATGATTCTGATAGTATTTAAAAAATTTGTTAATAACTAACATGTCTTAATGGTCGAATTGGGGGGATGCCTACATGGAATTCGAGAGATCAGTAGATCTATTCTATAACTTTTCATTGACAATTTTACTAGCTAGGGATGTCGTTGCATATTTTACATGATGAAAAAGTTGCGCAACGACAGTATAGTGATATCATTATCATAATGAGTTACAGAATACAAGAGCTGGATTCGAATTCCGACTGAGGTAACATTTTTCGCAATAAATTTTTTTGGTTTTTAGGATGCTAATCAACATTATTGGACAAATATAAATTAACATTTATAGTTCTACAGATTTATTATTAGGTGTTGGAATTAATTCGTAGCGTTTTACAAGAGATGAGAAGTACTTTCATTAATGTATTTTTTAATGCTCATGTGAAATAAATAACATTCTTTCATTAAAAAACGCTACGAATTAATTCCAACACCTAATAGTTCAGACAGACATTGAATCGGCGTACAGTCTGTAGAATTGCATTGTATGTTTACATATGAATATTAATAAACAAAATCTGCTTTAACCGGAAATAACATTTCTCCTTCTTTGTGTTTAATTATACTTGTAAAATACATTACCATATTGAATATTCCATTTTGGGTCTGACGTAACCGGGTATCCATGTCAAAGTAACGGCATTCTTGCTACTATTAGCGCTCAAATTATATGGCGCTCTAGGTGGTACATTTAGCACCATTAATTCAGTATCCGCGACAACCGTCGCTGCCTCGTTGCTAGCTGCACATTGATATAATCCTCGATCATGTTCCTGAATTCTTTCTATCGTTAGATTACCGCCTATTACGACGGTTCTTTCAAGCGATAAAGGCGCTCCATCCTTTCGTCGAAAAAAGTTCATTTAACTAATTAATTAAATTTATTATATGATTAATTGATTGATACATAGAACATCAGGAGACACGGTACTTTATACCACATGATGGTTGGTCGATGTGAGTCGTCTCCATCTCTGGCATCGCAAGGAATTTCTAAAGTCTCGCCCAGCTTTCGCATGTATAGATGTTGCGGTGTTACCGTAAACATTGGTGGCCTTTGAACTATCTGTAATAACAAAATTGAATATTTCGAACTATCAGGTTTTTGAAAACATTGATCAATTCGTAATAATTGTACTGCTAATAGATTTTTGTATTCTTCAATTGTAAATCACGTAGACAAGCATGCTTTATCAAAAGAAAGTGTTTATATCGTTTTAAAAATTGTGTGATTTACAATTGAAGAATGAAAGAGCAATTAATACTTGTTGCGGACTGATTAACGCGAATCGATCTCTCTTTTCTTTTTTTATTTCTTACATCAAAGACTGATGATAGATGTTTACCACAGTAATTAAGGGACTGGGCCCTTCGGTGCCTAGTTCATTGTAAGGGGTGCAACTGTAACTTCCCGAGTGCGTCTCATCCACTTTACTGAAATAGAGAGATCCGTTCCTCCTATAGAAGACCCCTTGCACGTTGTAAGGATCAAAGAGAAATCCATCTTTCTCCCAACGGAGATTCGTTAGGGGTGGATTCGCCCTGAAGTGACAATCCAAGAGGGCTGGTTTGCCATAGGGAAGGTAGACTTCTCGCGGTGCATAGATCACCTTCGCCTTATCTAAATGAATAAGATTGATTATTAATTGATTAGAAATGAAAATTTAACGATATTGTATGAAGAATACGTCTCTGTGCTTACATTGTACATTGAGAAAGGCCGATGCGCTTTGCTGATCTCCAGTTTCTCCAGTCACCATGCAGGTATATTCCCCAAGGTCGCCCATGGCAGCTGATTTTATAGTCAATGTTCCATTAGTATCAATAGAAGTTCTTCTTCTGAGATCCTGTTGTGATAATAAATTTCGTAAAAATTTTATAATACATTTTTAAAATTTGTTCAACAAATTTCGATAATATATTATGAAATCAGTAACTTAATAACCTGTATTTCCGGGATCGGTACTCCTTCTCGAAACCAGTTTACGATTGTACCTTCTCCCTTCGCGACACACTCGAACATGATCATGTCGCCTTCCATGGCAGTTTTATTGACAGGTGGTATCGCAAGTAAAGTCTCACCTGGAACAGTTGTCGGAAACGGCGACACACCTAGGTTAAACGATTTAACGAGTCTGCCCAGATTCAGGTTAGTAAGCGGCAGCGGGTTATAGTATATTTTTTAAAATTAATTTTTGTATTAGCGATATTACGGCGCGAGGCAACCAATTAGTCATTTGTATTTCTTGATTCATTGCATTTTGGCGCTAAGGCAAATTTATTAGCATCTGTATGTTAATGATATACCTGTTACCGCATAAGCTCAATATATACATGACATTTTTGTATTCAGTATAAATTAAATGTAATAAATTCGTCTCGAGGCGATATTTGTAGAAATTGTATAATGTTTGGTTTATGATATAACTTTGAATTTATGAGGGATAGTTTCCATAATTATATAATAATTGAGATAAATAAATTGTTATTTGAAAGATTGTTTCATCAATCTTTTTTTATATCAAGTAATAGAGTTCGAAAAAGTAAAACAGAATTCCATCAGAGTTAATGAATACAATTCCTTTATTAATTGATATAATCAACAGATTTAAATTTAGATGATACATGATATGTACAATTTTTATTTAATTCCAATTTAAATCTTTTATCAAAATTTTCATAAATAATTTAATTAAAATAATACATTTTCATAAATAATTTAATCCATATATTTTATTTTTTATTAATTATTGTAATAATTATAATTAAAATAATTCAAAGAATTATTTTATTTGAATATTGCTACGTGCAATAAACATTACGAAGTTAAGTGAAAAAGAAGAAACAAGTAATCCTTTCGAAATAGGCTCCCTGCCTTTAGAATCGTAAACGTCGGAGATGCTTAAATGAACGATTAAATTTGAAGACTCACATCCTACTTGCCAAAAAATTAGAGCGCGAATTTCACAGCTGTGAGCTTGATTAACTTGTACATCGGGCTGACCTAGTTTAATATTCAATTTTAGTTAGTCGCTGTCAAAGTCTGTTAAAACATTCCGTTTTATTGCATTCTTGATAGAGTGTACGGAAAAAAAATTAATTGAGTGGTACAGCAAATCTATAACTGACTGCGCGAATTCAATATCTGTAACTAAGAAGATTTAGTTTAACAAATCGCTAATGTTATTCAGTTGTCAATTTTGTTACTTTAACATAAAAAAATTAATTTAACATAGAAAAAATTGATTGTCTGTATATTACGACTGTAGATTTGCTGAAGTTTTCAATTGTTTTTTTTTCCGTGAGATATTACCGTGAGTCTTGTAATAATTTGCATATATTATTTTAATAATGTCAATTAATTATTCATACCTATTATACATGCTAATAGTTGCATCTTATACTCCAGGAGAATGCCAATTAGTTAAAATTATGTTAATTATGATAATTAATCGACAAATGCATCAATAAATTTCTGTTGTTTGGTTTTCCTGCAATCTTTAACTACATGCAAATATGAAGAATTGTATGAGATCAGCTTACCGTCAATAGCGAGGTGAAACCACGTGCCATTGTTTCTTGAATTCGGCGTTCGATTCGGGAAGATTACTCTACACTCGTACCAGCCTTGGTCGCTTTCACGAATATTCGTAAGATTTATACTACCCTGACCATACCCGCGGTGACCGGCATCGTCCAATAAATGTATGCGGCCCTTGTAACTGTTGTCCACCGTGACGTGTCCATCATACCAAGAGAACACTGTACCGATCTGAAAAAGTTAGAATCAATTATATTTAAATCTGTTTTCGATACCGATATTTTCAACCATAGCGGGTTTGAACCTATCTGGGTTGGATTAATGATTGCATACTGTGGTAGAGCATGTGTGTGACGTCATTAATTTAATCCCAGATTGGTTCAAACCTATTACGATCGAAAACGCTATAAAATTCATATTTTCGTAAATTACATGAACACTCATAAATGACGTCGTTAGGAAAACAAACATTACTTCATTCTTAAAGAATATCCGACTGCCTGAGCGACTGATTTTTACATACGACGGACGTAGGCGAAACCTACGTCTTGAGAAAATTACATCGCGTAACTTGATAGTGGCTGCAGGCGATGTTAATTGGGTCATCCTTTCGCGGAATGAAAGACTCACGCGATTTAACGAAGAGCTTTAATATTAAATTCGGGTTTTATTTACGCAAGGTTGCGCACTAATGACAAGCACAGAGAAATGACCGAGGACACGTTGTATCGCTCACGACATCTTAATTAGTCCGTCGGTCAGTAACACCCACATTCATTAACGACGGGACGAAAATCCTCGAAAGGAGGATACGTCTCGTCTATGGGGGCGGGAATGGCGTTAATCGCTTCTAATCATCTGACAATGCATTAACAGTGACCCACTGGTAGGTCCCCTCATGTCGCAGACTGAACGTGACTAAATATAATGCAGCCTTGCGTCCCGTACTCCAATTACCACGACTAACAGACGAAGAGGGAAGGAGCATCTGTTTTGCATACGCATCAGGGTCCAATCGGACTTGAGTTCCACTTGATTCTGCGATAGCCACGTGCAATTTGTTTCCGTCATACAGCCACGTCGAATGACGACATTCGCGAGCACATCTCGCATTTGGACAAATTTATCTCTTTATCACTTTACTTACTATTATCAATGTCGATTCTTCTTCTATTGAAGGATTCCTTCGATATTGTATGAATTGTTAAACGTCTATCGCTACTCTCTTTTAACTGATCGAAGCTATTTTTTTAACTCTAATATGCGAAGTTATCTCTAGGATCTCTTTATATCGCGATGTTTGATATCATCTCTCGCGTATTATATGTCTCTTTGAAATCGAGAAGATGTAGAAATCCATATCCAGATAGGTTGTCATGTAGATGGAATATCGGATATATTTTTGAAGAAATCGAATAATCCACCCTACCTTGAATGTTTTTCTTCTGAGTCTCTGCCGGAAGATGACGAGTACGTGCAAGCACGTCCGTATGCGAATTAGCCGATTAACAACTTGCTTTAACGCTCTTTAATCGTCAATCAGTCAATCGTACGTCGTCGTGTTACCATTATTACACGCGGTATCTCATTATATACGTATATTGTTAAAGTGGAACGCGTCGCCTCGATGTCTGTACGAAATAAGTTTCCTTTTCAAAAAAACTTATTTGTAAGTTTTCCTTTTTAAAAAGAGTCGTTACATTTTTCATACAATTTTTTTTTTAATTGATTTTTTTTTCATTTTTTTACATTCTCGGGTAAAATCTGTTTTCCTAAAGTTCGTGCATCAGAAATCATATTGGATGTTGCGTGTCTATACACTTTTACTATTACTTAATAAATACTTGCATAATAAATACGTGCACATTTGGTCCAAGGTAAAATCCAAGGCGTTGAATATAATTTCGATCATGCAACGTATACTATTTTCTATTATTACAATTTTCACTGGCACTTATATTACGAATTTATATAGTTTCTATTGAATTATACTGTAGCAATTTTTAAACTTGATAATTATTGACGTTACGTCGGTAACATAAAAGAAAGGCAAGAAAACAAGAATTTTATAATTAAAATATTTCTGCTGAATTCGTATATCTAGTATCTATTATATAATAAGTGGAAGGTTACGAGTTCTTAGTTATACTTACATCGCGATTCCATTGAAGAATATACGGAATCGGCGTCTCGTGCGGGAAGTCAAGATCGCAATTAAACACCGCGTACTCTCCTACTCCGGCAGTATAATAATTCGGTTCTTTGTCCTCCTCCAGCATCAAGCTGTAGCAGCAGGCTGGAAAAACAAGCGGTATGAAATTACATATCGAAAATCGAGACTGATTTTTATCGATCTACGCATTCCAGCGGCGTAATATTGTAGATAAATGCCTGTGAGAAGACGTCGCGTGTAAAGTGATATTACACATTGGGACTAATTTCCGGAGAGATTGCGTAATTTTCCGCCGGATTATGCGTGACGATCGAGCGCGTTAACAAAATGATACGTTGTTGTTACCTATTCTCCCCCCCATGTATAAACAGGGTTGACGGCGACCGATTGTAACTACTCGAGTAAATAAAGTTTTTTCAGTAGTTAATCTCTCGGCCATAGTCTCGAATTAACTTTGCCTTTGCCTTGTATTAAATGCCAATCAACGAATTGTGCTGTCTGTCGTTACAGTTTAAAATTCTCAGTTCACGTCTCGTACAGCAATGTCCGTACACAAAATAAAAATTGTCCTTTCTTGTATTTTTGCTTGTTATACGTTTTAAATCGAAGAAAATAATCTCTTCAAAATGTGCGATAAACTTTATGGCTCTCCGAAATTGTTTACCTTCATAGCAGAGTAAGACCGCCAACAGCTTGTAGAATTTCGCGGCGTGACTCATCGCGACTTCTTGTATTCCGATCTTGTCTCACGTTTTTTTCTTTCACTTTTTATTTATTTATATTACGTCAAACGTAACGGACGTGAGAACGCGCTGGCGGAAACGCGTTGGCGATGGGTCACACACACTCCGCGACAACGATACCGGCACAGCTATCATCACTTGCATTCATCAGCCGCCACCTTCGATTTCAATCGGCACGCGTCACTCTCACGCCATAAATATACGTTTCAATCATCCTTTCCTCCGTTTCCTGAATCGGCACCAAGACAACTTGAATCTTCCCACCGAATTTTCTACGCGCTTTCCTGAAGTGCCTATTTGAATTCTTTATCTCGGCATACAGGAGTTATCGGCTCGATTATCGTGCTCTGGTTTACGACTTCATCCAGGATACCGTCGAGTTCATTGACATTGGATAGCGCGTTCGCAAATATTCTGCGCCGTGTCGAACGACGTTTCAATTTGACACGAGACAAGGCTGGCTCACCGTAGACAACACTTGCTCCGGAGGCAACACTAGATACAGTAATCGCACTGTACCCGTTCAATCCGAGCGGATACGAAGAGCCAGGAGTAACGAGCACTGGGAGGGGGCTGCGAGGGTGGATGGACCGATGACGATGACGATGCGGGAGGGAGATGAGAGATCATCGCGATTCTACGTTTACGGTGCGTATGCTCTGGTTTGCGTCGCATGCAGGCGAATTTCGACACACCCATAGCGATACGAATGAACGGCATTGCACAAAACGTGACCTATATATCACGTGATTAATTTAGTCCTACAAAAGGAGAAAAAAACATTTGAAATAGTGAATCACAGAGCACAATTGCCGTGCCCCTGGTACTTCCTCAAACGAGCATGTTGTCCGATGTGGAAACAGTATTTACGTTCTAATTTTAGTTTTTATTGTAGTTTGTATTCTAAAGGATCGAAAAGAAAACGTATAATGGTATGTACGATTCTTACAGGAATCCCAGTGTTTTATTTATGATAAAAAATAGTAGCGAGCAATTTTTACTTGTAACAAATAAGTGTCTTTATGTCGTGTTCAAGTATGAAAATAAATGAATTATTTAGCAGACAATGCAGTTGTCAAAGATAAACGTGAGGGATGTGATCAAGTGACATTTAGATTTGTTCGCCAGAGTATATTTTTGATATATAATCCTTGGTGTTGTTGTTAAAGCATGTGAAAAGGGTTCATTCTTACAACGGGAACGGAAGAATTAAACTGCATTCAATTTATCTTCGGTCGCCGACTCATGCTCTTTCATCGCTGTTCTTTCTTGGTCAAAGCTGATTCGAGAGGATTGAGCCCGGTGTGGGGCAGCAAGTAGAGATTAAAAGTTCACTACACCCGGTTGAATATACGAATCCTTGATCTCTTTAAACGATGGTGTTTGCGATGGCTGCAGATGCGATTTACACAGATCACTTTAGATTGAAAAATAGTGTTATAATTATTTATTTATGAGATAATAAGTATAGGTATTCTTATCTTGAAACATATTATTGACTTCATTTTAATAAATAATAATATATGAAGAGAGAGAGAATATATATTAGGTCATTTAAAAAGTATCCGCGGTTTTTTGTTCAATTTTTGAATGAAAAAATCGCGGATACTTTTTAAATGACCCAATATATATGTATATATATATATAATCAATAAAGGAAAGATAATGCCAATGAGAGCCGACATAGTTGTACTTGTGTAATCTAAATATAATATGTATGTAGTGTGTGTGTCAATCACCGATTACAGACATTTCGATCGTAGGATTAGGTAAGTAGGTAAGTAGGTCCTCCTCAGTGCATAAGTAACAAATATTGGAGTCAAGTTAATACGTTGTAAAAAAAGATAACCGGATGCAATTCATTGAATCATCGTTAGGCTGTTGTCCAAAATTACAAACTTTATTATCTTCTGTCGTATTTAGCGGAATACTCCAAGAGTTTCGTAATTTAAGTAAAATCGAGTTAATATTTGAAATTTTTAAAATGCTTTGTATAGATGATTAAAATTAATTAAATCAGTTAAAAACTTACATTGTACTCAGCATAATGATCTGTTATAACGCAATGTGATTATCTATATCTTGAGAGCGTGTGAGAGGACGTTTCATATTCGCAGTGTTTATATATACAAAATGTTAGATAGAATAAGAATAAATACCAACATAAAAATCGATTGTACAAATCTTTAACTTATAAAACAAGGAAACATCATTTTATATTACTTAATTCATAATATAACGAATCCAACAATTCTGTATCATTTTGCAAATTAAGTCTATTTTTTTGTATTTTTATTATTCGAAATCGTGATTATACTCAATTCTATAATTACTGAGTGTTGTTTCTATTTATGTGATGTTCATTAATGTTCGCTTTTAATAACCGTTTCATTTATTGCATAAGCTGCATCACAATTTTGACAATTAATTTTGTAGACTACATTAGAATGTAATAGTGAAGATAATTCATCCTTTTGTGCTCTTATAAAGGAACTTCATTTACAAGCCTTATGTACATAGGGTCACACGCTCTCAAGACATAGATGTAATCACATCGCATTATATTGAGTACAATGTAAGTTTTCTAATTGATTTAATTAATTTTAATTCATCGAACTATGCAAAGCATTTCAAAAATTTCAAATATTAACTCGATTTTAGTTAAATTACGGAATTATGGTTTGAGTATCCAGCTAAATACGATAGACGACAATAAAGTTTTTAATTTTGGATAACAATTTAACGATGATTCAATAATTATATCCGCCTATCTTTTTTTACAACGTGTTAACTTGACTCCAATATTTGTTACTTATACACTGAGGAGGATTTAATGCTATGGCCGAAACGTTTGTAATTGATGATTGACACATATGTATTATATTTAGATTACACAAGTACAACTGTGTCGGCTCTCATTGGCATTATCTTTCCTTTGTTGATTTAATCTTTGAAGTCTTTCAATTTTAATTGTTTTATATATATATATATATATATATAATATTCGGATCATGATAGAAAGTGCTTAAATATGAGGATGCAAGGAAGTAAGCTCTTACGATGTCAGGGAAGTCTCTTGAACTCTTTTATTTATACGCCTACGTTGCGTAATTGTCATTTATGAGGCTCTTTTAGCTAAGACGTTAGTTTCCGGTTACGACTTGTTTACCATAGTAAATTCTGCATTCGTGGAATTAAGATGTTTTTTCTGTCAACGTATATTTAATAAAAAGATGTAAAAAACTTGTTAAGAATAATAAGAAGGAAGTAAACGACGAAGTTTACTTGTAATTTTCTTTATAAGTAAAATTTTTTCATTTATAAAAATTTATCCTTAAAAATAATACAGAAATATATTAAAAATTCTGAAATAGAAAGTACACATATTTGTTTCGTCTGTATTGAACTGCGATATTTGTATTTTTCGCATTAAAAATATCTCTCGATGACGTGACTTATGTAAAGTAAAATTTTTCAAAAATATTCTTTACTGTGAAAGTTCTTTGCGATCAAAATGAGCTAAATAAACTGTCACGATGGCGAAATGCTTTTCGCGCAGAGCAACGAGATCATCGATTCCCGATGCGATTCGTGTGCCGAAACTGCTCGACGAGACTGCATCGGAGCAGCCGTGCGTGGGTGACCTCAGATTACGTCACGTCCGTCCCTTGCCGCATTAGCAGACTGCCCACAGCCTTGTCACGCTGTTGAGATAATGGATCCATTCGCATGGATCACGATCCAGGATTGGACGTGCCCGGGACACTGGAAATAAATGCGCGTGTAATGATACCGACCGTATTATTTCATCGTCGACACAGAAGAGGGAACGGCTCGTTACTGGTTTACCTGTCTGTAATCCGAATTGATCGCGTCTGTCATTGCAGAATACCTGTTTTACAGAGACGATATATATCATAGGGATGATCTATTTGCAGTTCACTAACCTTCGCGCCGCATGATTCCAGTCGGTCGCAGGTACAGATTTAGAATTGTAAAAAGACAGTTTATATCAGAAAGACTTGATAACTTTTAAATTTTTTTCACGGTTAAGCAATTATTCTTTGTGCGCAGCGATACCTATTCGGCGTAATAATGACTTGAGGTGAAAACGATTCTCTAGAATTTTCATAGAAAAATATTATCCCTTGAGGATCTGTGCGATAGATCTACGTTAGATTTACGACGTAAGACGATTTACGAGGAACAAGAACATATTTTATCATTCTGTGGAAGTAATCGAATTGCTGGTGGAAATTTTTCGAGTGCTTTATCACAAAGGCACATGATTCTTCACCGGGGAAACGAACTCGTAGAACAATTATAAGAAGAATCCGATCCGTCTCTGCAATGGAAAACGTTTCCTCCGTGGCGAACACAAGAAATAATTTATAAAGTTCTATCAAGAGATTTGAATTGATATTCAGTACATAAAAATGAAGCGAGGAAAGTCTTTTTGATGAAGAACATCCTCTCGTAAGTGTCATTCTAAATTTTGACAATAAAATCACGTTGGGCGTACGTCGAGGAACGTACGATGTAGAAACGACAATGGCGGTAATTTGCAATAATCTGTGCCAGACATTTACGTAAGTGTCATGGAATACATATTTAGCATTCAATTATTCAGTTTCTCGAGAAAATTGCAGCGGCTGTGATTTTCTTATTTTACATATCAGATGCTACAAATAGATGTTTCTAAATTTACGTCTTTAACTGCCTCGCTCCTACTTTGTAATTATTTTTATATCATTGGAAGAGGAAGAAAGATTTACGGAATAGAATCAATTTTTAAAAAATGCTACAGCTTTTAATGCTTATACACAAATGTGACGATCCGATAACTCGATTTTCTTATTCTGACAATGATCTTATATTACCTTGACTAGCAATTACACTCTATATTATTACTAGAGCGTAGAAATTTTTTAGTTAGAGAAGAATAATACGGTACGTTGCGAGTAATATCTAATCAATTTAAATATTAAACGATAATATCGAGCTAACGAGATAACGATTATATTATCAAGTAAAACGGTATTCGATGTATCAACAGTTCATTTACATACTTGTAACATTATATTACAATGATTATTATTAATTTACTTATGTATCAATATATTACAATAATTATTATTAATACTTATTCATTTATCAATATATCATCTTTTTTATACGTACCTCTGATCCAGCAGTATTTCATATTCTATGAAGGACGTGACTGTGCCACATTGAAATTCGTTGCACATGTGTTTAATGATAAATCAATAAAATGCAAATGCCTTGGGAATGTTATCCATTTCGTTTCAAATGTCGATTTATTTTTCATTTTATTTAATAATAAATTGTCTACAATTTGTCCTAAGTTAGTACGTCTTGGAATTCTCGTGAGGGGGTTCGCGAGAAAGCATAGATCAATCAATCAAACTGGGTATGGAGGTGAACAACGAGCATTTGCGAAAGTGACAACGAAACGGTTCAACGCACCGTGTACAAATCCAACGGCGGATACAGTCGAGAATAAGCGGAAGTGAAGATACAGACGATACAGAAGAACGTTACATGCGTGTGTAAAAGCGATTCGATGTCGGACGTGAGAAGACTAACGATTACGAGTGTGACCGTACATTCTGATGACTCAACAAGAAAGAAATTAACAGTAGAATGAAAGAACAAAAGAAACAAGAAAAGAAAAAAAAATCTCTGCTCTATCTCTTTTCTTCGAATTCAATTCGGAGCAACAAATATTATTGTTGCAATAGCAATTGTGCCGGTGTACGATGATGCGAGAGCACTCGAAGATGAGAGCTGTGCTTGGAGCCGCGACGATCTTTATCTTTACTAGAGCGCGTAGATCTGCCGTAGATTCGATTGCAAAGAGAATTCGATAATGCTTATTGTTGCAGGAAAATATTGCACGTTATACAAGATCTCAAACAAGTCGTAGGCGCATATGGATGATCGCAGATCCAAGCAGAACGTAGTACCCGAGAGCCATTGAATTCGACTCGAACGTGTCTTTCGTGTCGACCGAAAGACATATATCCGAACAATCGGTATTGCGAATAGTATGACATTAGCATATATTTTACGTCAAATTATCATCTTCGGCGCGAACACTGTACCTCGAAGCAGCATCGTCGCTGTTTGCTTCTTTGCAATTTAAATACGCCGAAGAATCGACTACTTATCATTGCAAATACGTTGAGGATTATTTTCAAGGTTTCGCGGGAATGCGATCGTGATTTAACAACGAGATCGCGAGCTATTATATTAAAACTTTTATGCAATTTTTACCTATGCAATATTACGGATTATCGCCATCGCATTCGCCTCTCATACATATGATATTATATCTACAGCTTCCGCGATTTATGTATTTGCGCAATATATTTTTTATGGCTATCTACAATTTATACACGAACTCATTGATAAGCGAAATAAGCGTACGTTTCCGGCCGCGTGACGAATGAAGCTGCACATAATTCGCGATGCCAAAAATCGTCGACTTTTCAAAATCGCGAACGTCCTGCTTCGAGGGCCTCACGAATTTCGCTCGAGCGATTTCGGGCAATGAGCCGAAACCACGACTGGCTTTCAGGTACATATAACAAACGAAACGCTTAATTACTTAATTAATTCACAAATCACGGCGGCCGCTCGCGGCCTCGCGCGAGTTACACGCGTATGCGACAGCGCGGCGAAAATACAACGACGAGTATCGCGAACGGAAAAAGTGCGTGATGACGATGATAAACGTAAATTCACACGAGTCGCGAAAAAGGAACTCAGGACGAACGAAACCGTCGTGACGGGTGATAAAGTTTTACAAACGGATTCACGATTCAACCATATTATCCATAAATATGCCGTTTTAAGAGAATCACATTTCTCTTTCACTTTCCTTTCATTTTCGCTCTTTCTTCCTCTCTCTCTCTCTCTCTCTCTCTCTCTCTCTCTCACTCTCTTTTTTTCTCACAATCATACAGTGCTTTCTTCTTTCACAACCTTACGATTTTCCTAGATCTCCATTATATTTCGGATACGTTACGAATATATTCGTTTTATCATGAACTTTTCGCGCTGCGTGATAAACTCAAAGATAATGCGGAGAATCGTTCGAGATTTTGTCTTTTGGTTTTTTATTATTTTTATTTACTTCCCAAATCTTTCTTTCTTTACTCTCACATTTTCTCTCATTCTCTCTCTCTCTCTCCCTATCTCATTTTCGCATGTATCACGCTCATCCACACTGCGTGACCTCTTGAGATCGTTGTATCTAACTATGATATATCTACACGTTACTTATACATCTACAAGTCAGTTGGTTGGATCACCTTCTCTCGCGTACATGATTCTTCCTTTTTGCTGCATCCATTCAGAAGGGGGAGAGGGTGTTTCTTCATGTATAATGTATGATTACGAAACGTGTATTATCATGACGTTGTCAAGAGCATTTCCCCAACGTCTACAGTGAACGTTGATTCGACAGAGATTTGTTCTCTTACATCCTCAGCATTACATACATCTCATGCATCCAATACGTTTATCGCTAGTAACATATTAACGATTTTACGCGATTGACGATAAAAATTGGTACCATTCTACCGACGCGAGTCCTTCAGCACCTCCTCCCCCATCCTTCCACATATTATCTCATCGTAATACTCCCGCGCGGATATAATAATTAATTAATAAATACTCGTCGCGTTCGTCGCTCTCTCGTTGATTAATACGCTACACGCTACGTCGTTTACGATTTACAATATCAATTAATTATCAAATTATTAATTCAACCATTAGAATTACTTTAGAATATTGGTACTCTTTCGTGTCACCTCCGTTATTTCTTAACTTTTATCGTATGCCTTTTTTTTTTATTCTTTTGTTATCTTTGCGTGATCGTGTATGTTACATTATGCTCTCTGTTTTGTCTTAACAACAGCATTTGCTCACGTGTAAAACACGAATGCAGATTGAATAAACAAGCGCGAACAAACGCAAATGAACAACTTGTTTCAATATCGCGCAAATGAAGCTGCCAGTACTCGTAACGTCGGTTCATAATCATTGAAGCAAGTTATTCATTCGCGTTTGTTCGCGCTCGTTTGCTCGGTCTAGATCCGGCTTTAGTCTACTTTCGTTCTTACTCCATTCACTCGTCCACGTATTCTCGCACGTTCACCTTTTCTCGCACGTCAAACTTGATCCGAGCCGAGCAGACGATCGTGATCAAACACGAATGAACAACGTGTTGATGAATGCAAATTGTATCGCGATATATTATAAAGCCACTCGGATGCACCTAGGTATTACTTTATCCTTGTTTGGCATTCAGTGAACAACAAAGATAAAATACCTGGATAAACCCGGATAAAGTTCTTGAATGCGGTCCTGATTGAAGGGATCCGTTCATTCGTGTTTGTTCACGTTTGTTCGCTCGGTTTGAATCCGGCTTCGTACGCACGCATACATGCACATTTTAACAAAAATTGTATAGAGCGCTTTGATGACGTCCACGCCGCTCCTTGTTACGCATCTTCGTCCTCTTCCTCTCGCCGTTATGGTTCGTCGAAGTATAGTTGAATCGTGAGTAGAGCCCTTGCTAATATTTATAATAAATATGTATAATACGTACGTATGTATAAATAAGTGTTTGTACTATAAAGAAAGTAAAACGCCGAGAGTCGCGGGCCGGGCCGATCCTACGTGGGGTGTCTTTACGGTCGCACGTGTAGAGAAAATTAGAAAAAAAGGGGTAAGAGAAAAAACGAGCGCGCCGCTGCAGGTTATACCTCTTCGCTGGGATATATATTCTCGTGTTAGGTCGCGCAGCTCGATACTGATTAGCCCGTAGATTCGCCCGAGAACCCCTCGCGATCGGCGATTGCCGGCCTTCGAGCTCTCGTGATTCAAGATGATCCGATGCGTTTGGTGAGAATTAGGTGGGTTTCGAAGAACGCCTCTCTTGTATTATGTGCGCGTCTGTGTGTTCTTTGTCTGCTGCTTGTGAATGTATGTATTTCCGTATGCCTGTCATGTGTGTGGTGTGTACGCTTTCGTGTTTTATAACTCCTTCGTCTCTCTAATTACACACGAACTTCGGTTCAACCAGCGCGTGTGTGCGCACGTGCACCTCCCTCCCGGCGGTGATGGCGGTGTGTCTATCGGTCATCCTTCTCCACTTAATTATTCTAGTTTTAGTTTATTTAATCAACGTCAACACTTCGTACGAAATGAATCGAATGCACTATCGGACCCATTTTTTTCATTGGCAGTTGAAGGATTTTTTTTCCTAATGATTTTCATTGTTCTTTTTTTTTTTTTAAGAGTCCAATCGACATCGTTTGTCGTCGATGCGCGTGCTCGCGTCACTAATCTAATTCAAGAAGGATGACCGGCGAACGACCGGAGTGCCGATAGGCGGTAAACCAGCATGTCGCCAACATACGGTGACATACGTGGTGAACGTGCGCACATAATCGTCGTGCTATACTGGCCGAACGTGTAGATTCGAAGAACGTTATTGTTATTTTCTCGTTTTTACGTTGCTTAAGAAAAATTATTGTGCCGATAATATGTTGGGTCGCTAGCGAAACCCTAAACAGGCAGTGCAGTACGAGTGAGTCCTTAAGCAATCTCGAGGCAAGCTTCGGCCTAATATCACGTTTCGAGTCCATTGCTCATCGATATAATTATTTTGTGTGTACGTATATATGTGTATGTGTGTGTGTGTGGTGTGTGTGTGTGCGTGTATGCATGTATGAGTGTTTATGTGAGTGTACATATGTAAGTGTCTATATGTGAGTGTGTGTGGTAATTCTTCGATTATCTTACTTTTTTGTTTTGCTTTCGTTTTTAATTATTACTTACAGCATACGATTAAATTTAATCTTATATTTAAAAGGTATACGCGGAGCATGTACAGTGGTACAGTTTCTTTGGAGTATCATGCCGACGTAACTATTTCCATTTCTTTTGCTTTTCCGTCTTCCCTTCTCATCATTTCTTTCGTCCCGATCGTGATACGAGACGATTTCGATACAGTTAAGCATCCCTTTGAGCCAATCGGGAGTATATCTCATTCTTCTGCGCACAGTTCCACTGAGTTTAAGAAAAAAAAGAGCGTCCTCTTCCTGCTCGTTCCCCGTGAATTTTTCCATATGTTCCTCTACATTATTATATATAGTAACGTTAAAAATCACGGTCCTCTAAACCGGACATAGGCGTGGTTGGTGTACGCGGGATATGACCAATAATTATTGGATTCAAACATTTTCGTTTACGCACTTCGTTTCTATTATCGTCCCAGCGCGATCGGCGTCGCCGGGTTATTAGCCCCCCCCTTCCCTCCCCCCGAATAAATGATATCGAGATTGTTTTTTCCCCCCGTAGGATACTCGTCGGTCCTCTTAATCGGTAAAACGGGCGAAACTCCGAAAGATTATCGTCTTAACGTACAGTTCTACTACGTCGCTCCCGTCTCGTGGTCGTGCGAAACTTATGTATCCTGAGCTGATGCTTATAACAGCCTTCTTTTGTAGATGGATGACCAGCTACTAGAATTGACTTAAACTCCTCTAAATGCGGAATCACGTGTGATGATGATCCTCGTTGTGCTGCAGTGGTTGGTCTTCGGTGATGATCACGTTGTCGTCGCCGTGTTGAAACGCGCGATCTTCTACGGTAATCGAAAGCCAGCCAAAATTTAATCGCGAACGATATCTAGCTTCCTCCGAGATTTCTCTTAGCTCTTCTCTTGAGAATTACTTTCGTCTCACACATTTATGTATTTAACTCTGCAACCATTCGAATCGTTTCAACTCGATCGTTAGACTTGCGGTGCAGCGGTTCTAATGCGGTTCTAATGAAATTGAATCGTTAATCGATCGTCAAGATCTCCTTCAAGTTTTTCAACATGCACTTTCCAAGTGCGCACTCTGTCGTCTTCTCGCCTGTCTCTGCCGAAACTGATGAAATTCCGCCTTCATCGCCTGTACTCGGGCCTCTATGTTCTCTCTGCTATACCTCGGTGCCTGTTGATGTACCGTGTGCACTTGATGGATGTGGGGAATGTGGATCTGATGCATCGGCGGTCTCTCCTCCCGCGTAGGCGTCGAGGCCGATGTTGGTGTCGGCGTGCACGACACCGGATCGAACTCGTAGTGGCCGTCAACGCTGCCGGCGTCCACGGCATTTTGTATGTGCGTGTGTCCCACCTTGGCCTGATTTTGAAGCTCAAGCCAGCGACCCACCAATGGCGGTGGAGGTGGTCTGTAAGGCGGCGGTCTCCATTCGGCAACCGTGCTACCACTTCTTGAGCTCTGGTTCTGTTGCGAGGTATTCTTGCTGCCGAAACCCGAACTGCTCGATCTGCTCTCAGGCGAAGTCTCCAGGTCGGGCGAGGCAGCGAGCTCTGGTGCCGATCTGGCGTGCCTTGCGTGTCTTGGCGGCAACCTCGCCCTAGGTCGTCCAGCCGGCTGCGGCGGCGAAGACGTCGCTAACGGTTGAACCGGTACGAACCGCCTCGACTCGGCATGGATCACTTTAAGCGACGGTAACTCTTGGCTGTATCGTTGGTGTACGCTGCGAAGCTGGAGGTAGCCGGGTGGTGTTGGGAAGGAACGTTCGCCAGAGGATGGTTGTTTGACAGAGCTGAGATCGCTGAAGTACAAAGGCGTCCAAGGAACCTGAGCCCCACTCGGCGAACTGGCCAGGAATCTAGGTGACGTGATCGTACAAACATTCGCGGGCGGTATCCTCGCCAAAGGATTTACAACGCCATGATGACAACCTGATGGCAGGGGACCTATGGACACGCCGCTACCGTCGGATCTCAGACTTAGCTGGCTGATGCCAACCAGGGGGCGTCGCCACGAGGACTTAAGCCGTTGCTTTGGCAGGAATCCACCGTCGTCGCTGCTGGAGACGTCTAGGATGCTGTTGTTGGCCGAGCTGAGAACCGAGTCCGCCACGACGAAGCGGCCGTCGGCCGCTCGGGAAATTTTGCCTAGCGGACGACAGCGGCATGAGTCCGGGGTATCCGGGCTCAGGATCTCCTTCAGGAGGCTTAAACCTGGTACTCGGCTTTTTCTAGGTCTATAGGATAGAAGAAGCGTTAGAGCAATCACGGTAGTGGTGAATGGCAGGCACGGTCCGATCGAGCTCGTTGGAGGATGATCTTGGCGTATAGGATCCGCGGGATCCATCGCCTGTTTTCTACAGTACCCAAATTTCTCCAAAATAAATATATAGTTTTTATTCTATCACGAATCTAAGTGTACATTAAATGACAAAAAGACATGTATGTACATGAGCCGATTGTTGAATATTGATATTATTGATTGATATTATTACTGTAAGTTATTTTTAGTATAATAAATATGGAAATATCTACTTCTTTTAATTTCAGTTTTTTTCTCTTTATTTTGTTTAGATTGATACTGTGGAGAAATTTCGGTATCCACTACGAATTTATTTGTGAAATATCGCGGAACTGTTCATTTAATGAAATCGTTTACTAAAACAAATATTTCTGAGATTATTCGCTTCTTCCTCCGACGTGGTCCATCGGCCGCTCGGATATGGTAAATACGTGCAACACGAATGGCAAAAGACACGCAACGTTAATGAACGAAAGTTAAATAACTAGAACAAACGTAACGTAAATGCCAATGTTCAAGTTAAATATGGCAAGATAATTATCAATAATTAATTACTCGTACGTATAATAACGAATAACGGATGCAGGCAGGGAAGGCATGCGCATGCACATTCCGGTGCACGAGTGGTCGGGCGTGACGTGGGTTGTGGATAGGTTGGCCTCGGCAGTGAATGGATCTTTTTTTTCTTTCTTTAACTTTTCACGAAACGAATTTTTATATTTCTCGTATATATATTTTTCCTTTTTTTTTGCTCGCAAAATTTTGTTCCGTTCTCATAGATATCTTTTTGCGCGATTCTTTTGCATTTTCTTTTGATTTCAATCAGTGAATAGCAATTGTGGATTTAGGTGCTCCGAAACTCGTCACCTTTTCTCCTCCTTCGGGTCCGGCAGCAAGGAAAGATGGGGGAGAGAGAATGTTGTAACACAACGATTACATTCACAAAAAACAATATATCGTAGCGATAATGATAAGAAATATAACGCTAAATAACCGAACGTTACTTCTAGGCGGTGGTGTTAGGGAGCAAATAGATAAATAGTGTCTTATGGGTGTTCGATGGAGACGCGTTTCATCGTCATATATCGATTTGACTCGATCAATGTCGGATTGGATAACGAAAGTATTGAAAGAAAGTTTTGAACAGTACACTGTTTCCTCGTTTGGAAAAAGTATTATAAGAAATAACAAAGACATAGCGAAACATGTAGAAAAATGAGGCACAAGTATATAGATAATCGATCGAGTGCTTCGTAGTAAAGAAATCGCGAGTAATTGCGATATGATTTACAAACTGTCATTTACATTTTAACAGGATAATCCTTGTAAATGTGGCAGCGCCGCAAAGTTCGATTAAACGATCTCATTGAATTTTTATACGTTATTTAATGTTCATTCTCCTCGAAGCACTCGACTTCTGTAAGAGAAAAGTAGGAACACGAAGATTATGGCGTAATCGAGTAAATTATAAAAGTGCGAACTGTCGTTGAAATCAATTTTAGGTCGGACTTAAGGATGGCGGGGTCGGTTTAACTGTGTACGTCAATTTTAACGGGTTGAATGGGATAATGCAACGAGGCATCGTGAACGATTAACAGGTGGATACGACAACGGTGGGTATATGTATATGTGAATACAAGTTTTCGCGTGGCCGCAACGAGCGCGGCTTACCTATCTTCGCCTTGCGCTTATTGCCGCGTGTTCGCGTGTAAGCGTGAGCGTGTCTGTCTGTTTATTGGTCATCTAGAATCGACAAACTGGAAACAATCAAATAACACAAGAAGCTTGAATTAGAGCTCCGTCGTGGCCGTGCGCGCCGCAATAATCGTTGCAGCAATAATTGCAGCTCGACGTGCCATATCTATGCCGCTGAAACTTTGGTGTCGTACAAATCGAAGTTTTATTCGATTCCTCTGACAAACGTTTCTTCGATATAACGACCAATTCGTCAGCCGGCTATTATCGGACATACGAATATTGTTTTTCGCATCTATGACGAAATATGAAGGCGATGCTCGTGTCACATGCGATGTGTATGTATGGGCAGAGAATCGTATTGGATTGGTATTGCGAGAATAGCAATTGCTCGTTGTAAGACTAATGTTGTGAACTAATACCGTGATGTGACGAGCTAAGAGAGACGTGATTAGTAATGTGAAATGGTATGCACGGCATTGGTGAAATGTGCTTCGAAATTCTTTAAATGTTATCGTCATGACTCGTCTTTAATTAGAGATGCCTTGTAAACGTAATATGTTATGTAATATTAAACCACATGCATCAAACTAAAATTCAATTCCAATGATCTAGAAATATACAGCAAGTCACCGGATAATTTTTAACAAATCAATTATTACAAATCCTGATAGATAAATTTATACGTGAATATTTATGCGAGAAGTTATGAAAACACACCAGTAACTTCATTCAAGAATTGCTAAAAGAATTCATCCAAGAGAAATGTTCATTGCGCGGTGAAAATTAAGAATTGACTATCATAAGGAAACTCGATGGTTATTTTAATAAAGTATAAAGCCGTTTCTACGGAAATAATTTTCGAAGGAAACAACGTAGATAAATGAATTGGAATAAAATTCATTATATGAATAACACATCGAGTCGCCGCAAATTTATCTCAGTCAATTAACAATTAATTGAAAAGATAAGTGATAAATGAAAGCGTCGTCATAGTGAAAGTTTTTAAGTCAAGCGATATAGTGATGTGATAACGAATGAACGCATTGTTAATATACCTTTTAGTGTCATATTTATAATAATAATAATCTGCAAAATATTAATAATTAATTGTGTAAATACGTGAAAATATTTATAGAAGAAAATATTTATAAAGAAATATATGACATACTTTGAAAAGTATTGCAATCATGTTGAGCGCTGTAAAAGCAAAAGAAATATACAAATGATAGTTTAATGTTAATAGATATATAAATCAAAATTGAATATGAAGAATTGCAAAATATGAATGCAAATGCGACAAAGAATACATTAGCGATAAAAAGATATTAAGGATATTATATAAGATGAAGTTTAAAAATCGCAAAGAGAACACAATAAAGTTACTGAATTATTCAATAGGCGCAATCTATCTGAAATCTAGCGTTTCAAAGCAATAATAGATGTCTTCCATATAAAAGACATTGAAAACTATTTAGGATAGTTACTGTACTCTCTGAGATAAAATGTTTTCGAAAAAAAAAAGAAAAAGAATAGTTAAATAGATGTTGCACCTCTCGAATATATTGCGCTTGGCGCAAATTTGCCAGTTAATAATAAAAAAGGAAATTAAACACTAATATAAAGATGATGAGTTAATTACTTTGTAATTTGATAAAGGAAAGAAGTGTACATCATAAATGGTGATTTTCACAAAGAAGCAGTAATGTGAAGAATGGAGGAATAGATTGAGTCAAAGTAGGTAATAACAATTTATGCTTATATATAATAATAAACGCGCGTGACAATGAATCCTATATAGAGCGAAGAAATATGTGCACGCAAAAAAAGAGCAATGAAATGAGTAAAGCACGATAATAGACTGGCAGAAAGGCGGACACCGCGCTGGGACTTACTCCTGGTTCGTTCTCGAAATAGTACATAAAAGAAGCAATGTATAATAGATCGATATATTAATGACAGTGAGTGTAATGCAGAACAATACGTGAAAAAAAAAAAAAAAAAATCGCAAAAAATTTTTCGCAGATCGGCAGAAAAGAATGAAAAAAAAGAAAGAGAAAGAAATCTACCGCCTTGCCTCGATCTCCCTTTATCTATGTACTCCCTAAGACCGCCGAACGAAGGTATTAGGGTACTGACTGGATGTTACTAGTGTGAACTCCTAGCTGTTTTGCCTGTATTGCAGATCTCATCTACAGTCATGACAATCATCCTAAGTAGTAGTAGATAGTAGTAGGTGGTAGTAGATTAGTAGGTCCTAGCAGGTAACATTGCAGAGCTGTAGTCTCGCATAGTAGTAGATAGTAGTAGCAGTAGTGGTAGAGTAGTAGCGGTAGTACTAGTATAGTAGTAGTAACGGGCATGTGTCCCACCGGCAATTGGCGTTTCGCTCGCTCGATCGACCGAGGAGGATCGACGACTGACGGAGAATGAAATCGATCTGACAGTTCGTTCGATCGATCGACGGACCGCTCGGTACAACGTGTTTATACACACACAAACACATATACGTATACCGTCGGCGGGAACTTATTTTCATGGTTCTTGGGAGCAACCGTGGTCTCGGGTACGTAGTAGTGGTAGTAATAGTAGCAGTAGTAGCGGTAGTAGTAGCAGTAATAGGTAGTGGTAGTAGTAGCAGTAGTAGTAGTAATAGTAGTAGTGGTAGTACTTGGTTTTTTTCTGTGTGGCTAGCGGAGGTTAGGCTTACTGTTCCGCCTCTCTATGATAAACACGCTCTCGTAATCTCGATTATCGAGGTGGAGTGCGTGATGGTCACGATCACGGTTCGGGGGGGCCTGCTCGTGGACCGGCTCCGAGATGGCAGTGGCGGGGGTGGTTACTTGCGTAGGAAGTGGTGATTGATGAAGAGGTTGTGGTGGTGGTGGTGGTAGTTGCGGATTCAACGGGCTGCAACGGGTCAGCGTCGAGACTGACTCGCCGCACGCGTTTAGATTTGTCGACCTACAGAAAACACAGAGAGAGAGGAGGACAAGAGACGCCCACGATTTCTTATTGTCTTGTCTTTCATTTTTCCTTTTTTTTTTCCTTTTTTTTCCTTTTTGTCGCAACGGCTATCTTAGCTGGCTTGACTTGCTTGTCGGTTTCCTCATGGTTGCCGTTTTGCGCGAGAATCGATTTAGGGTCGGAGACGCAGGGCGAAAGAAATAAAAAAATAGAGATTGAGAGAAAGGTAGCTGGGAAATCTCTTTATTGACTACGATCGATTGATTCTACTATCTACCGACGCTTTTCTTTTCAATTCCTTTCTTTCACACTTTTGAACTGATAACGTTTACGAAGTATCACCCTGCGTCCTTCCTCTCCAAAGTCTCACGACCCTTGACGCTATTCTCTAGTTCGCGTCGGCTCTCTTCTGATCCTTGCTCTGATCATAATCAAGGTACATAGCACCGAGATCGTTTTAGGCCTGTATTCGTAGTCGATATTTTGAGCTGTCTAGTCAGTCACGACAAACACATCGATTGCAGTCATTAGAAAAAATACGTGGAATTATTTAACGTATAGAAAAAAATTACGTTAAGGCCTTAATTTATTTTAATTTCATAATTTTTTTCTATCTCAAGACGAGGGAAGTTATCCGGAGAAAATTAGTGTAATGTCTCTTGTCCGACATTGTTGGAACATTAGAAAATTGCAATCGTTGCTTCTACTTGGCACACAGCCCAGACACGTGACCACGAATGCGGGCCTCAGAAAAAAAGGACTCTTGGCAGTGGCTGAACCGTCCAGCCCGTTCTGGATATATAACGTGTAGGTATATAAACGTGCAATATCGATGTCTCTCGATATAATTCTCGACAAACGCGAGCGCGCTTTCAGTGAAAATTTGCGAATGTTTCGACTTATCATGAGGGTGACGATGGATGATACATGATGGAAGCATGAAATAGATACTTTGCAGGATTGTTCGAAGAACTGGAGACAGTAGTTACACGCAAGGCAGTATCAAGTCTAGATTATGATAGCAATATCTCCACATTGAAATATATTAATAAGAGAGCTAGCCTGCTGATTATAGTAAAAGAAAAAGGAGGACAATTAATATATTCGAATATATTAATTACAAAAGCGCATGCTTGATCGCAAATTAGACAATGTAGAAGACAATCGAGAACACAGCGCCATGGCTGCGAAATTAATTTTGCTTATAATTACATATGTGTGCAGTTCATTTTGGTATGGCTTCGCAATCGGCTTCGAACCTACGAGAAAATCTGTATTAGATATCGTGCGATCGTACTCGGTCTCGATAAATTCGATTGGTGGATCGAGGTTCGTATTGTGGAAGCATGAGCGTGAACATGTTGCCTGTGCGTGTAAAAATATAATTCACGAAGGAACGGGATAAAGAAGACTGGATCTCTATTAGCACCCTCACGATAAGCGTCAAGACACACGAGAAGCATTGAAATTTGATACGACAGTACCGCTAATGATTGCACTCGAGAGAATCAAGCAAGGGCAACGGTGCAGTTGATAAAACGGTGATAGTGAACATGACTGGGTCGAATGAATTGTTCTAAAGTTCATCGCGGGTTTAGGGTCGGCCGGAAATGAATAACGCTATATGTATAATACGATAAAAAGGCGGCGCGAAGTCAATGGCGAGTTACGATCCAGAATAGGCATCACTGCAGTCGTATTGTGGACTTTTGGATGCCGCGATGGAAATCATAACAAGAGTCACAATTGTGTTATCCGCCACTACACGTGCAGTCCGCTTGGCATGAAATCACTAATATAAGCCGAACGCCCCACGCGCTACGCCGTGGCTCGTCTTTTTCCTCTTTTCTTTCCTCTTTTTTTTCCTCTCGTTCATTTCTCATTTTCTCATTCGTAGTTTCCTTCTTCGGTGTGTACGTGTTTCAGATTCGGCGCGAATCGCGATCATGGCGATCCAAATCTAGGCGTCCGTTCCTCGATAGAATCAAATCACACGATTTCGCGATGATTGTATAAAAAAAAAGTACGAGATCTTATTCTTTACTAATTTAATAAAATAATTGCATTTGCATTTCAGTGCTGTTCCACGAGTTCCTCTTACACTTTTTAAATCGAATGAATGTAATAGAGACCGCTGTATTTGATCCGGTTCATTTATTTACGAAAAGCCCGTCTCTTACGCGAAACTCTCGTTCCTTTTCGTATTTTCCCGCATCGGTCGGAAAAAAACGAGTTTCGATGCGAGAAACGAATTGGTTATCGCACTCGCAATTATCCGCTGCGTACGATACGCCGCGTGTTATTTGATTCGAGCCACGAAATCCGATTCGATTCGGAGCGCCAGATCGCACATAGCGAACTCGATTCTTTCGTTTATGTCTAATGAAAACGTGCACGCATGCACGCACGCACGTGGTGTTGCGCGTGGGAGTGTTTGCGTAAATTACTTATCGATTATCGAAAGATCGTTTCTCCAACCTCGTCCAGAATACCTCTGCTGCTGCGGTTTAGTCTGCCGGTTTAATTGCTACGAGATATATACATCTAGAAGCTCATAGTGTTATGTATGGCGCAAGTAGATCAAAAGAGGTTCTGTCGTTCCTCGTTTCCTTAATCCCCCGTTTCAGAGGGATAGCGCTTGTCCTTTGTCAAAGCGGATCGAGCTGACGGCAGGAGAGAGAATGGATTTCTCTCCGTACGTCTTGCTAAAGTCTTGTGGTCGTATATGTCTTTGTAAACGTGTCGCTGGTACGACAACGGCATGTTATCGTTACTTCCGATTAGCTCGTAAAATGATCGAGCCGTATTATTAATTTGAGAAGTGACATTACGAAAGAGGGATTATCATTAAAGATGTGGCTGCACAAGAAAGTCGTTGGCGTAAGAGCGATACGAAGTATATATGAATTTTGATATACATCCAGTAAGCAATATAAATATTAAATTGTATGTTGCGTAATTATATTATATTATATTAGAGGTGAATGTTCGAATATCTGTTGGCTAGAAGATTATTCATGAGAGGTTTCATAAATGCTTGCGGTGCTTCAGTCGCCTATTGCTCGTTAAGAGGGAGTGGAGTAGACTTAATCGCTAGTTCTGGCTAAACCTAAGTGATATATGTTTCTTCGAAGTCGCATCTGCACTTTATGACGCATTTTGACGGTACAAAATCGAGATTCGATACTTGTACTATCTACTCCATATCTCAAATGCATAGTGGCCTCTCCGGCTTCTGAAGAGACATCGTTTTAACTCTATTCATCAATCATTTGCGTTACCGTCAGAATTCGTCTACGAACATTTATTGATTGTTACGAAATTATTATTTACATATTGGATTATACTCGGAAAATTTTATCGTAAGAAATATTTGTTTACAACTGGAAGAGATGTTATTTCTCAAAATTATTGATTATGGTTTGAATTTTACATATTTTTGCTAATCTCAGATTTTAATTGGTAGATGAAACGGATTTCTAGTGCAACTGCGACCCCTTCGGTCTACTTGTTGTATGATTGGGGCCTTTAAAATTGCTCCAAAGCACATCGTAAGTTAAGATTCCCTGGACCTGAGGGGATAATGGTATGTCGGATGATAGACACTCACTTTTTCAAAGGCACTGTTCCCTGGGGCCCCTGCCCTGCGCCGTTCCTGGCGTCGGTGACCCGGCAGGCCACCATATTATACGCTGAAAGCAGTTCTACAATGTTACATAACTATGTTAACTATGAATGTTCAAGTTCACAGGTGCATGCCTGGTGCCTGTGTTGCCAAATCGTAGCCGTCTCTTTGACCAGTCCTGGGCACTGAATACAAACGGTTGATCACAAAGCGAGTTTTTAGTAAAAAGTTAAAAAATAGCGGGCCTAGGACGGACCAAGTAAGAGAAATAACGCACAATATTCACAAAATTAACTTATTATTAGATACACTGTTTCGTTCCAAAAACATAATAAATTAAAACAATTAATTAGCAGTTAGTACATTAAAATCAAACACATTTAGATTCAAACGATTAAGCGAAAGCGTTTAATTACAATTTCATTAAATATCTTCATTATATACGGTATTAATTTCATGAGACTTCTCTTTGAGAGAACTTTGTTTCTCATACAAAAATCAATATAGAGACGACACAACCAGGAGCACAGGTCCAGACGAATTGCGGGCAAAATGGTGTACGATACGTCGATAACGCCACGGGGCGTTCATACCTTTCTCCTGTTTTCGTCTCTTCCGTTTATTGCATATCTTCACCGCGCATATGCTGAGGATGATGGCGACAAGGAAGAAGAGGATGCCGCCCACAACGCCTGCGGTGATCGCTTTGTGCTTAACACGAGCCGGCACGGGAAACTTCACCTGGTCGCTCGCGCCGTAATTCGTGGCTGAGTTGGCGAACACTTGGAAATAGTAGGTCCTACCACCGACCAGGTTCTTCACTGTGGGCGTTCGCGTTAAACGGAAATCGCATGAAAGCCGTACTCTCGAAAATCGGGTTCGATAAGTAATATTGGTTCATGAGTACTTTGAAATTACTCGTATTCGATGTTGAACGCCTGTCCGATGCTCGTATAAGAAATTTTATGCATAATAATCATTGCGATCAACAGACAGAAAGACAGACAGAGAAAGAGAGAGAGAGAGAGAGAGAAGTATCTCACCTAAATAACTGGTCTCCTCGGGTCGTATTTGGCCCTTGTTGAGCGTTTTCCAAGGTCCGTCCGTCTTGTATTTGATAGTATAGTATTGGATAAGATGGGTTTTTTCCGAAGGAGGTTGCCAGGTTATTAGGAAACCGTTGCTGATTTCCGTCACCGTGAGATTCTTGGGAGAACCTGGCTTTGGTCCTGGTAATTTAAATCGTGACGATTAGGTCAATTGGAAATTGATTAAGTTAATTTTAATATATCAATCTAAGATAATATATCTCGCACTTGTGTATTTTTATAATTTTTATAATTATCATTCGGTATTTTTAATGTTGCAATACGAGCAAATAATTTTTTCTCTTTCAGTAATAAAGTAGAGAGAGATTTAAAATTTTGCGTGTGCCATATATATATATATATATATATATATATATATATATATATATATATATATATATATATATATATATATATGCGAAATAAAAAAAACCAACGTAGGAAAAAATCTCTTTGGCGTCAGCAAATAAATGTTGTTGTCGTAATTCCAGAATAATTTCGGTGATGCACCGAGTTGCAGTGCCAGCGGAAAGCTTTTTTTGATGAAAACGTTAACGCCGTTCCGACCGCAGCGACATTTTCGCATCTATCAAATCCATCGCGCCATCGAGTTGTATGTCTGACTTTTTTCATCGTCACGTATTTGGGTCGACTGCGATATATCGCTTACACAAAAAAAGGGAAAAAATTTCTTTGCATTGGCTGATATGAGCAAATGTGCTGGTATAAACATGATGGATCAACTACGCTCTTTTTGAGACAGGAATTTTAAATATTCATTATTTTTTTATACATGACGCTGAATGTGTCTCCGTCTAATAAATTATCGATATGCTACGAGATTCAAAATGACTGACACTTGTGTATTATTTTTTTTTTTGTGTAATATAATATACGAATATTTATATTTAAGTTAAATGTAAACGACAAAAAAATAAAAAAAAAAGGATGAAGTATATATAAATAAATCTGCATATATTCCAGTCATTGAATGTGAAATCTAGACTAGATCAGAATGAAATAATTACTGATACAACACGTTAATAGGATTGATCGGGCATGAGATCAGCTTTTTTCATCACTTCTTACACATGTAATGTTATGATCTAAGTACTTTCGGTGTATACACCTTCGGTGCGTTGACCTTATTAACATCCGAGTGGCACCATTTTTTTTTATAGCATGATTTCATTACAATTTACTGTGCATTACAACGCATAATTGTAATAAAAAAAAGAGATGTGTAAAGTACGAGCAAGAAAACAGCTCGCATTACACGAATAATAATTCGTACGAAGAGGTGCAAATATTTTATTTGGCTTTCAGTTTCTTTTTTTTTGTTTATATTCCGTTATATTCTGATTCACCCAATCTGTTCCACGGGTTTATTCCAACAAAGCAAATATCTCGTACTATTCTCCTATTTCCCTCGTATCAATTTAATGGTCGTTGTTCTGGAAAATACTTCGACGGAATTTACGAAATTGACTCGTTTCTTTCTACGCAACCGGTAAACGTAAAAACTTTTTCACTTGTTTGTTTATTTTGTTGATTACGCAAACAATACATTTTCTTAGTTATTAGTCGGATGGTGTATATGTATATGTAGAATCACAATGTGACCTTTTTGCATTTGTTTAAAACATTAAATGAATTTATCGAAGTTGTGAATTTTCTTTATATTGGCGATTTAAAAGACGCAAGTTTTGGTATTATTCAAAATTGATTAATCTATCATTAAACCGGCAAAATTGAGTCGAATTTCCAAAATCGAAAGAAAACGCTCGAAATTCTCTTTGTATATTAATACATGAATTTTCGTTTACTCTGATGTGTGTAGGGATAAAGAAATAAATACTACAAATTATTTTCGCAAAAAACTCGTCTTTATTGTGGACGTAAAATAAATTATGGCGTTTGGGTAATTTTAATAGTAACGAACTGTTTGGTTTTTCATCACATAACCATGCAACCATACGAAATTGGCGTGAAAAAATTGAAAATAACCCCGACAAATAGCTTGGTTTGGTCACAAAATTGCAAAATTAGCAACTTGTATTGTTTCGAATATTTGCTTTGTGTATAAAATATATGAAGTTATTTTCTTTCTCTTCCCCAAACTATCCATTATGAGCGCTTTTTTTCGCTTTTGCCGGTATCTACACAGGCGAGGATTTTATATTTTATTAGTTTTGCGCAAACATAATAGTTATTATTCCTACGGAGGAACATAGTTGAGGATTACATTCATAAAAATTTTATTATAAAATACACACAATGCATTACATTAAACAAATGAATGTTAAAGCTGCTACGCGAAAAAAAAATTACAAATTATAATGTAAAGTTTTCACTTCAATGTAATTACGTATAAAAATTGTTGGATGCTGAAATTGTATTGCTATTCTCTCTCTTTTTTTTTTTATTCACATCTATTTCTGCCCGACGATCCGAATATGATTGAAACTCGACTCGCGGGAGAGGCAACTAAAACTTTCTTTGGGTTTATTCAGCTCCAAAGCGGAGTAGATTGTTTGGAACCGTCTGCTACGTGCAAAATGTATGATGTTATTTCCTGCTTTCCCTCCTGGAATGCCTCCCGTCTAGCTCTCTCCAGTACGCCGCGGCTAAGAGGATTTCGTTTTTATTTTCCTCCGTATCTTCCTCGCGGTATGCCGAACTGTATGCGAGCGTGGGTGTGCGCGAACACGCGTTTCATTCTTATTGCCTTGTCGGACTGCTTGACACTTATTTTTCATGTCCACCACAGCATGTAATAGCGGTTAATCTCCTTCATGCGAAACGAAAGACATTCTTGGAAGAAAAAATGGATTTTTTTGTACTCTCGCCTTCTTCAGCGGCGCGAAAGATTCTTGTCAAAGATTCTGCGAGATAGAAAGAGATGGAGAATGACGATTGTGTATGTCATCGTAGTCACATCGACTGTAAATAACGCGTGGGCGGTGTGAAAGCGACGACGAACACTTTCGAACGTTTCAATAAAATCATGTAATAACCGTTCGATAATATCGCTATCTTAATACAGAAAATAAAATTAAGGATTATTTTTATTTTATGAATTCTATTTGTAATACATATAATATAATATAAATAAAAAAAGAATGAAACTATATACCTTTCGGTCGTATGATTGGCGGAAACGCGGGGTTTCCTGAGGAATCAGTCGGTAATACGAGGGTATTGTAATCAAGAATATCTGAAATTAAAAAAAAAAAAACAGAAAAAATGAAGCAAAACTTAAAAAAAAAAAATTAAATTAAACTGCTTAAAAAGTAAATGAGTTGTCATTGAAGTTTTCGTAAGGTTGCAAAATAAGCTGTGATTTATTTCTAGATTCTTGTGAATGAAATCTAAGCGGACTATTGTGAAATTTTCTGCTAACTGTTATTAAAGCTGGTTTCATCAATGTCAATTAACTCGTAGTATCTGTTTAAATCAATGTCAATTAACTTTACTGGGTATCTGTTTTTGAATCGTAATTAGGATTATTCAAAACTTTATATCTATGCACTGTAAGGGATTTTGGAAAAATTTAATTTTTTTTTCACAAATATGTCAAAGCAGTTAACGAATCGAGATATATCTTTGCAAATTTTATCTATTCTTGGATAAAATTATAACATAAAACTTGAGCACGAAATATATATAAATTGTTCGTTGAAAAAAATCGACTCTCGAAAGTTAAAGGAAATTTTTTCTGCGAAATGTGAATTTTAGTACGCTTTGTATAGAGAGATATAGAAAAGTAGTACAAGTATAGAAAAAGAAAATTTAGTTAACCCTCTCGTGGTTAACCAGCGTTGTCGAAGTCGGTGTAGGCTAACAAGCGAAACCAATGATGATGCGGGTTTGTGCGTGAGATACAAACGTAAGGAGCGAAAAAGCGTTACAATGAGAAAAAGGTACAACGAGAAAAGAGTCAGATAGGCGAAAGAAACGCTTGAAAGGTAACCAGATAGAAATCCCTAGCTGTCGGTATCGGGGATGCTCGAGGTACGGTGTGTACAAATGGAAGGCAATGAACCGGTGGATTCGAGGGAAGGAAATAAAAGCGGAAGCAGAATGAACGGCTCGATGGGTTTTCCGATACGATAAGTCGCCACGGAAGTCTCCGTTCCTTCCCTCCATCCCTTTTTCTCGGTTTTCTCCGCTCCTCGCCTCATTCCGCATCCGCATTCGGTGTCTCCCCGCTTCCTCCCCCCTTTTCTTATCTTGTCGCCTTCCTCTTACTTTTTTTTGTTCCTTCTTTTTTCTTTTTTTTTCCACCTTACGGTTACAGCCGAAGAAGTCGCGCGACTTTTCGACTCTCGGATCGATATCCCGATGAGAGAATCAGAGCAGAGTGAGACGAGAACGACACTCCTCACGTATGAATTTCTCTTCGACAGTCATCGAGATGCCATTCTCAGCTTACGAAGTGAATTGCACGGCTCGCGGATATTCCGAGATATTCCGAACTGATCGCGTTTCGCCAACTTGCAGATTTAAACTAGCAGTAAAAATCGTCGATTTTTAACATCTTGAAGAAATTGTACCATACGTTACCCCCGATGCATTTCACACATTTAAAATTTACGACAGTATAACCGCTTTTATTGATGGCTCGCGTAAAATGCATTTTTTAAACATTTTTTCTCCGTGAGTTTCATCATTTTCATTATTTTTTTCCATTTCAAAACCATAATCGCGTCAAAAGTAATAACTTCATTCGAATCTTACCACTTTGATCCGAAGAGGCGGGTTGATCAGTCGCCGACTGAGGCAAGCTAACGTCTTGGAGAATGCAGATAGATAGGAGTGAAAAAGAAATTTATATGAATAGTGAAGATTAGTTTGTTAATCAGAATAAATGATTAGCGATTTGTTAGTTACTATTCATTAGATTAGCATTAATACTGAATAAAAATATCTACAGTTAATATTATTAATTGATAGAGATACATGATAAATAGCTACTCAATCATGATGTGAAATAGTTTAATATTTGTTTCGAGATTATCGAATTTTGCTCATTAAATTTAAGCACGTTCTTTGCACGTCTCTTATTTAGGAAATTTGTAAAAAACTTCAATAGTCAAAATAATTTGAACGTAACGCAATTTATATTACCGATCGTCCTGACTGTGATGACTTTACTCAACATTCCCTCGCCCAGGGCGTTCTTTCCGATTACTTGAAATTCGTAGAGCGTACTAGGCGTAAGATTGTTGATGGTTACCGATGTGCTGCCCGATGGAGTTACGGGGATTGTCTTCCATTCCGAAGTTCCCGATTCCCTGTACCTGAACGGAAGTAACCATAAAAGAAAAATAAAATGTTAAAGATTATAAAATATTTTCAAAATAGGTTTAATTTTTCACTTATAAGTGATATCGATGGTTATAACACGTACTATATAAGTAAAATTGCTTTTGCGATATAGAGGATTCTCTCTTGGAGAGGCTAGATTGGAGGATCATCTCTTGTTATTTGGCCAATTATAGTACGCGCTGTAGAATCTTAATAATGATAATACCTGTAAGCCTATCCCGTATACCCACCAGATAGTATAATCTTGCTTGTAATCAGGACCACCGGAATAGCCTGGTAACCAAGTTAGCGATACCGCGAATTGCGTGGCAGTGCCCGACACGTTGTAAGGTGCATGGGGTTGCGTTCCCTCGACGATTAGTTGCGTCGAGGCTGAGATGGTGGCAACTTCGTTGGAGGCGACGCACTGATAAAACCCGAAATCTGCGCGTCGAAGGCTCTCTATGGTTAAATTGCCACCGACAATCTTCGAGCGTGTACGTTGGATAGGTCCGCCATCTCTCTGAGATCATTTTGGAAATGTTTTACAAAATTATGACAAGACAGCTCGTCGAAAATACTTCCTAACAATAGAACTGCCGATGATTAATATATATTCTCTTAAAAAAAAATGTAAGTTTATTAATTTAACATCATGTGCGTGCTGATATGAACAACATAGTGTGGATTTAAAACTTATGGTAATATATACCGTTTAAATCACACCATATATATGCTCCTAAGAATAATATATTTAATACTCTCGGTGTTAAATTCTATTTTTTAGAGTAAACCTATTTGTTCCATGTTGGAATGATAAAATGCTTATTTTGCCAGCAATATTATTACAACCGTTATTACATCGTTCAAGAAAAATGTATTTAAAAATGGCAAATAAAATAAAATAATGAAAATTTGTCTTAATAGTCTAAACGGATATTTTTTCTAAACGAGATTATACCCGATGCCATTGTATCGTTGGTTTCTGCGTTCCGTCGGCCTCTTGAGCGTCGCAGTGCATCTCGACCGTTTCGCCGACCTTCTTCGTGTACACTACTTCCGGCTCGAGGGTGAAGACAGGCGGGTTCCGTACGAGGACCTCCATCGGACCCGAGCTGCCCTGCGTGCCCTGGGCGTTATAAGGCGTGCAGGTATATCTGCCTTGGTGATTCTCATTGACCCGTGTAAAGAGCAGGGAGCCGTTGTTCATGATAACAATGTCTTTTGTCTGATAAGGCTCGAGTAGGCGTTTATCCTTGGTCCAGGTCACGTATTGCAAGGGTGGGTTGGCTTTTATGTAACACTGGACCACACCGGCCAAACGGAACGGCAGGTATTGGACAGTGGGGGTAAACGTAACCTTCGCTGGATCTAAAATCGTGAAAAATCCACGAGAAAGACATTAATTGGACATTAATCATACTTAGAACTCGGATTAAGCATCGCGTTTGAAACACACTGTTCAATCCATAGTGTTTGGACATAAAAAATCTTTTCAAATTTCAATTCTAAATTTTAATTTCACAAATTCTAATTTGATTTAATAATTCGAACAAGTCTTACACTCGACGTTCAGATAGGCGCTAGCAGTCTGAGGATCGCCGATGCCATTAGTGACCTCGCACAGATATTGACCGGAGTCATCGGCGCTGACGGGGTTGATAACCAGACTACCATCTATCTTGATGGACACTCTGGTATCCAGAGCAGAGACCTCTGTGACAGGTGCGCCTTCGCGAAACCAGCGCACCGTCACGTTACCCGGAAGTGCCTTTGCTTCGCAAGAAAATTGCACCTTCTCGCCTTCCAGCTTCGTTTGATTCGTCGGCGGTACCATAATAACGGCTCCACCTGTAAATCAATCAAACGCATGATTCTTATTACGTAGCGTCAGCTACAGACCGAGATATCAAAGAGACAAAATATCGATTACGGTTACCGAAATCAAACCGATGTATTCTCGTATAGTAGTATCTATCGCATTCGGAATCTGCGGTGACCGATTGACCGCTGATATTGGTTGTCTCGTTGTCAAGGATATCCCGGAAGAGACGATAACACGCGATGCATCTGACTCGCCGTCGAGCAGAGACAGGGAGAGAAACAGAGCGCTATAGCGTCTCGATCGATTCTCGATAATGCCTCTCGGCTTGTCAGTAAAAAAAAAAAAAAATCACGACGAATGGATATAGGCGAAGAGGATACAAGCATCAACTGGGCGCGTGTAGTCACGAATTTGCCTTTCGCCTCCGTGATGTCTGCACCTCCAAGTCTGCAGGGAAGACGCTCAACAGAGTGCATTATATCTTCATCGATATCCAAATGTCGTCTACGCCCACAGACCGTCTCGCGCTTCGTATTCACGCCTGAAGAATTTCAAAACTTGCGGCTTCGATTCAGAAGCGAATATTTCGCTGTATTATAACGGAAGATCGATTCTCGCTGCATAAAAGACCGAACTCCACCTTCGCGCGATTCCGCGGCATTTTCCGCAATCCGATCTATCGTCATTCGTTTGGGATTACGGGCTTACTTCATCTCCTCTTACTTTATCGTGTTGCCAGACAACGAGTGGGAAAAGGAGGTTTTTAGAACGTGATGAGATCGAGCGAGCATACGTTGAATTGTCGAGGAATTAGCGATACTGGGGATTCATACGTTAAAAAACGTGATTGGTCCGCGAGAAGAAGCACCTCGATAATAAAATCAAAACTCTATAAAATCCATAGACGCAGAGTAACTCTTTATTTTTATTGCATCGCACAAGATTGGATGTACGGGTTGGTTATCGTAAGAGAGAAAAACATTTGTTTACCATTCAATATTTATACATCGAATTCTACGATTGTGAATTATATGGTCCGGATAATAAACACCGTCGTCCGTTTGCAATCTCCGTCGCATTTCTGTTTTTACATTTTCATTTCGGACGTGTGACACTCAAAATCCATATACACGCTCGAATTCGAGATTGCTAGTTGGTAAAGTAAACAGGGTATAGGTGTCGCGCAAATAACGTGTAAATTTATACGCGTAAACGAAACGTTGCGATACATCTATAGTGCTGCGATGTTACAAATATATATTGACGTACGTTCGAACAATTAAACATTTGGCAGATTGTTGCGGTGTTTACTGTCCTCGCGTATCGATGTAATCAAATTCGGGGTTGCGGAATAGCTTTCTGGTGACACGGCGCGAATATCGACGACAGAAATTTCGACCTCGGGGTATTATTATACGGTCGCCGAGATCGGAAGTAAACGCGACGGCCAAGAAAGAGCCGAGGAAACTGTCCTGGTGCCGCAAGAAATATCGTGTTCCATGCGCGGACGAAAATCCGCAGAAATGGGAGCAACGATATTCTAAGCTTCGCGCCCGATGTCTCAATATATTGCATCCAGTTGCACCTCCGAAGAGACGCGTTACAATGCGCGCCAGCGGCGCATACCGCACCGGCACGACAGGAATAAATTTGAATCTACGATCTTGATAAATGCAGGGAGCGCGGAATGAGAACTTGTTGCCCGGAGAGAAAAAAGAAAGATACGTATTTCCTCGCAATCCTCGCTGCATTTATGCTCGGGCACGTGCGCGAAGAAGAAAGTTTACCTCAATGGTCAATACCAATCAAATCGAATATATCCGTCGTGTCAGACCTTTTATATATCTCTTTATATTAACGTAGCACTTCGTATCCGCTGAAGAAACTCGATTCAGGTACACACCTCGAAAGCGGATCTGTGAAGTTGGCATTTTATTAATGTAAAAATCTTTCATTATATATTTTAAACATTTTATTATTGATATAAAAAAATTCTCACGTATGTGATGAATATATACAAAGCCTTTGAATAAATCAATATTATAAAAAGGGAGCATAAAAGCCTAGTTCTTATAGCAAAAAAGCATTTCTTTATACAATCATCTCACTATAAAAGAGTATAAATGTTTCGATCTTATTATTAGATTATTCTCAGTATTATTTACACTTTTAGAATTCTAATTATACCGCTTACTTATATGATATGCAAGCGATAAATAAGTGATGTTAGTTATAATTAGATGTTTTATTACTTGACACTTTTCTGCAGTTTCAACTTACATGACATGTGAGCGACATAATTTATTATTAGATATGTTCCATTTGACACTGTTCTATACAGTTTCAATTTAAATTAGAATTCTAAAATTACTAATAATACTGAAAATGATCAAACATGACAAATCGAAACGTTTTCCTTTGTTATAAGATGATTGTACAATATATAGAATATTTTTTTAAGAACTTGGGTTTTATGTTCTGTTTTTAAACAAAATAATTACGTGTATAATTGCAGCAGTATTTTTCATTCTACAGAATTCAATCCACTTAACGCTGCAAATGTTTGACCAATCGGAAGAAAGAAACTTTACGAATTGATCAACCAAAGAATGGTTCAAAGCAACGTGAAGTAGATTGCACCGCAACTTGATGTAAAAATAAAAAATATTCCGCATTTTTATTTTATATCAAAAAAGCAAAAATGAAAAATGTGTTAACTTCAGAGATCCTTTGGAAGCTTTTTCTTCTCATCATTGTCCCATCGTTCCATTGTCCCAAGCGAGTTTTGTTCTTCATTCTCGCGCGCGGCGGGTGATATGCGGCGAGATCAACAGAATATATTTTAATTATTCTCGCGCCGACGATGATACATGCTACGTCATGCGGGCGCACGAGAAGGATACTTTGCGGAAAGGGTGGAGAAAGTTTTGTAAAGTTCGGAGCAAATGAGGGCAATGGAATTCCGAGTCGCGCTCGTAGAATCACGCATCCACTCGAGCGTGCAGTTGCCATAAAGTTACACGCGTAGTGCACATTAACGCGCGATCGTTAACGACGTTGTTTTTACCAACTTGGATCAGCAATTCCCACCGATGTACGGTCGATATTTACGAAGGCTTCGGACGCCACCCTTGGTACCCCTTCTCGTATCGTGAGAGACTACGTAAACACTTTTGCAAAGTGTTTATTAAACTACCGTGCTGCTACATCACAGACTACGTTGCTACCCGCGTTTATACCCGCGGCTTCGTCGCATTCCCGATGCGAGAAGTGTCACGGTGACAAATTCCAACGTTTGCCAACCAGACGAAAATCTTGACAAACCGGGGCAATGAAATTCAGAGGGATGAAGAGAGAGAGAGAGAGAGAGAGGAAGGGGGGGCTTTCTCTCTCTCTCTCTCTCTCATGTCAAGTACACAGCTATGATGGTGTAGCGTCGCACAACATTACGTTGCACATTGCAAATACGTGGTACCACGAGAAGCGCGAAAGATACGAGCGTGAAGGGTAGTTCAGCAAATGGAGCAGCAGTCGAGATGCAGAATAAATTTTAGAATGATTTATTTTTGTAATGTTTACTTTCCGGCGTATTCTCGTCCTCTTTAAACGCTCTACTTCGTTTAACTTGGTGAAACGCGCTATTATGTTTATATCATATGAAATACACGTGTCCCACCTTTTTCTAGAATGGAAGAGATAAATGCGATTTTTTTTTATTTTCGTCTACGTGCAGTAATTTTGCTCTCTCCCTCTCTCTTTTTGCTTTAATTTATTTTTATCGACGTTTTAATAATTCTGAAATCAAATACTGCAACTCCAAGTGTGTAGTATGTGTCTTCATGTATGATTTAGTTTCCGGCGTAAACATAATTATACTACAAAAATAGATTTACACATTTAAACGTGTTATTTTTATACATGGAAAACTAGATTACATACGAAACATTTATCGTACACTTGGAGATTTGCAGTAAATGAAATAAAAAAATTCATGGAAGAAATGTAATGTTCAATGTGCAGTTTTGTTCTCATATTGTTCATCTCATATTGTTCATCCTTTAGCGGCTATAATGGCTTCTGGTATGAGCGTTCATCTAATTTTATTCTCCGCGCGCGAGCGAATTTTACGATCTTGCCGTCTTGTCTAGCCAGCGACATCCGCGCCATTTCTCAATCCATTAAATAACCATCTCGCTGCCGAGCCTGTGAACGAGGGTGAAAACAAAAGGGGCGCGAGACGGTAAGACAATACGATGATGAAGACGGATGTCCCAGCGGCGGTGGCTTGCCGTTGGCGCAGCTTACAAATTTGCAGTGGTTGCGGAGCAAGAACGGACGATGGCGCGATGATGTTGGAAAAAAAAAAAAGGGAATGGAGGAAAAGCGAAATGGAACAAGAAGGCGGTTCGGAGGCGAAAAGTGGCTGTTGGCTGTTGGAAAAACAAGACAAATCGCCTTTTAACCCTCCCTCCCTTCCTCGGCACGGGAATAGCCTTAATTGGTCGGCGGAACGAGCGACGCCCGGAAGCTCGCTGTAACCACTTTGCCTAACGCGAGTTTTATCACGGAGAGCTGAAACGTATCGATATGAGTAAATGTATCGGTTCGTAAAATTTACTGGGGAAGAAACGTTGCACTATACATCCCATACGTATGTCGTGTTTGCGCTTTATGGATGCATCAGCATTCCCGCGTCTTCGATCGCGGGTAAACGTTTCCGTTCCCCAGGGAGAAACGAACGCTGAAACGGTTGTACGATCGTACACGGATGAGATTGCGACTTCCCTTATGTTTTTCTGAGCTTGATCGCGAAGCTATGACGTAGAACGGCAAACACCTGTCCGCACACACGATTATCTGATATAAGGGAAAAGAATCATTGTTCGAAACTGCAATAGAAATCTCTTTCTCTCTCTCTCTCTTTCTCTTTTTCTCTTGTATTATAGACTTTTTGTTATACGAACAGAGATCCAAACCACCCTATATCGGGTATCATTTTCTGAACACTGGAAGTATTATAGTACCAATATTAGTTACTCGCTGTAAAACGCTGTTGAATCTATAATCTCAAATTATATTTCAATTTGTTATTTTCAATCATTTTTATAGATCGTCATTGCTCTAATGTCATTAATTTGACTAAAATAATTTGTGTGCCGAATTAGCCTGGATATGTTCTCTTGACTTATAATTTGAAATAGATAAGAGAGAGAGAGGAGTTATATTTGCTTTTATACTTCAGTTATGTCGAATTATTTTTTAAAAGATTTGTAACGATTCTTTTATATCGCTGATGAAGAATTCTGTACCATATCTGTAATGATCGGTTTTTTAATGTCAATCATTTTGCTCATAGTCTAATAAAGTACATAATTTTTTACATTAAATTTTATTGGTTTCAAATTCTTGGCCTTATTTGTTACATTAATTGTAATTAGTAACACGAGCTTGTTTTTAATGTTATTTTAAGCAATTTGATTTATGAAAATATATTAAATTTAATTTATTATTCATTAAATCATACGTTAATATGGACAACGTTTACTTTGAAATTAACCAGAAATGGATTTATTTACATTTTGACGCACATGGAAATTAAAAATAATAAAACGTTATATTTATAACTCAAGGGAATGAATTATCATGCTCCTTTGATATTTAATAACGAAGGACCAAACAAATAAATTATTATATAATAAAAATAAAGAAAATGATAAAAAACCAAATGTTTCATCAGTATAAAAGACATAATTACTGAAAAGAATCGAAAATTTCCTATTTTTTATGTAAGAAATTAATAATATTAATCTAAAAGTAAAAGCGATCAATAATGACCTCTCGGTAGTTGTTATACTTCGAGTGTTCAAAGAAATCTACTGTTTACTGTTTACTATTACGGATGTTGCGGATAAAGATCTAATTAAGTGCAAATTAAACCGGGATTATTGTATACTCTTTTCGATTAAATTACATCATGCTGACGGTGAAAATCCTCTTCATAATGGACGTCAAGAGCGAAGCACTTGCAAAGGAACGAGAAAGACGATGGATTGAGTTAATTAAACCGGAGATAATAAGATCTACGCGTAAATCTTTAATTGTTTCATTTCATGCGCATTAGCTTGTTGGAAGCAAAGATGTATTTATCAGATTTATCGTATCTTTCAGACACTTGACGTCGAAGTACAGTCGCAATTAATGCAAGCTGGAAGCGCGCTGTTCAGAATCTGTATGTAGCAAAATATATCGGTCAGTTTTACGAGCGTTTTGATACTTCAAAATCAAGGGTGGACTTGCAGTCCTATCATGATATTTCAGATCTCGACGTATCTCCCATGGGATGACTATTATATATATATATACTAGAAAACTTGCGAAATCGTTTGTGAGAGGGCCGTTTGTTATTCCGTTTGAAGCTTGCGTGGAGTACGTCAAATTTATCGAATGTATCGCGAAGATGCAATCGACTGAGAGCTACCTGCCCGTGAGAATTCGTTTTCGATTGCGCATCAAGCAAAATTGAAGTAGGAGAGTGTGTATGTATGTATGCGTGTATGTGTGTGAGAGAAAGAGAACAGCTTAGGTACAGACCGATCGATAAATAACAAAACTAGCGGAGAGAGAGCCAACCGCGCTCGGTTTAAGATATTTTCTAGTATGCAGGTTATTGGAATTGCATTACCGGTGTTCAGCTGATCGCTGATTACCAAGGGATATCTGTTTCTGATAACGGCGCGTTCGATAATTACTACGGCAGTTTGCTGTTTATTAATTATCGGCCTGGCAGGCAGCCGTATTTTGCATTATTCTCTTCGGGTGCCGATCGCGGATAATTAATCGTTGCCATGTCGAGGCAATTTTCGGAAGTATATTAAAGCGCGCTTATTATATATAAGTATATATAAATATATATACATATATACTTATATATATATATATATATATATACGCACACATATATACATCGCGCGTTTCATATTAAATTAGTTTTAAGAAGAAAGTACGCCGTAGCGTTTCGTTGTCGGCAAACTAATCAATCGACTTTATATTTATGTTCGACAAAAACAAAGTTAAAAAGATTCGCCTTCTTATTACCTTCGGTACAAAGTATCTTCTTCTTTAATTAGTTTACTGGCGTTATATACCTAGGCGCTCTCTCGAATCCCACCCCTTTCCTTCGCCGGATAGAGACGAAACTTTTATGAAATATTCCTTAATTATATTTTAATTACGTATCTAACTTATGGCTATGAAAAATAGGCATTTAATTGCCAGAACAAAACGAGCACTTAATAGGCTGACAATCTACAGACGTGATCCGATCTTCTTGAGTCAGTAAGTATTCGCGTATAGCGATGAAATCGGCAGTTGTGACGGACAGGTGATTGATTAAGATATTTCTAGGAGCAACTGAGATGGACTTTTTATGTTTCCCGTCAACTCCAAAGAACAAGCAAACGCCATAGCCGGACGGTTCTTTAACCCTTGGTACACACGATGATATTTCTTTACTACAACACACGATGGATCGTTCGTGTTCCAGGTTTTATTACTTTCTGTAAGGAGAGAAAAATTATAAAGTATTTCTCACGTATACTTTAATATCTTTAGAAAATATTTATAAAGTTATGTATTTAAAAAAGGAAAAGATAGAATTTATTAATTTATTAATTTAACCAAATGCTCCTAGTATTAAATAAAAAAAAAATGCAGAACACGAATGACTCAATCGTGTAAGTATATTAAGAGTTAATTATCCCAATAGTCACACCATGCGTGAACCGCGGTATCGTTCGCTCGTTTAACACGAGACTCTAAAACGAAAGCTGCTATGATGGTTTTTGTCGCAGCCACCGGACCGAGTGGATTAAACGGCCACACTGCAGTGACTGGTAACACGTTGCTGTCAGCCAGTAATACTTAACAGCGCGCATGTTAACGTTTTCCGCGAGATATTACCGGCGGAAAAAAGCAATTGTTATTCGCCGCAGCAAAACCGCGGGATAGACGCCACTCGTGACTCGCGTTGATAAAATCACGTCGAGAATTTTGAGAGGGATTTTTCAGGAATTAGAGATCTTCTAAATGAAAATGCGTCAAATATGTGACTTCTGACGAAAATATATTTTCAAGAAATTAAAAATATAACGAAGAAGAAAAGATTATCATTATCGAAGCGCACGGGTACATGAATAATTATGCAAATTTATTTATTACATTACGCGGTTTCATCATCATAAGTTTAAACTTATTTAAAAAATGGAAATTTTCATAATCTCGCAATACCCATCCTCGTGCCCGGCGCTCTATTTCCAGATCTTCGTCGGGCAAATATATTTCTGACTGACAGTAAGACTTAAATTAAAAAAGTTTTATCTCTCACACTCGATAAGGCTCGGTTGCTGTCGAACGTAATCGTGTCTTTCGCTGTTCCCGAACGGATAATTTATTGCTCAACTTCGCGACGAAATTGCAGTCCCGCGAGGATTTTCCTAACATTCTAACAAAAGCTGAATGAAAAGTCTCACCGGCGATGATGACGCGCGCGGTGTGGCTGATCTGGCCCTCCCCGTTCCTGGCGATGCAGGTGTAATCACCGATATCGTCGTTCTTGATCGTCGAGAGCCTGAGTTCCGTGCCGTCGTTGAATATCCCGACGTCTCGGCCGTTGGGCTCAACCGGATTCGCGTCCTTGTACCAAAGGATCTCTGGCGTCGGAGTACCCTCAGCTTGGCAGTTGAGTATTATCGCATCACCCAAATTCACATATATCATATCATCCGGCGTTATGCTGAATCTGGGTGGCGCTGCAAACGATAGAGGCGAAATTTCAAATGATTAGATATGATTCAATACAACTATATCTTAGTTCACGTTGTATGACTGCAATGTGAACTTTACAGAGCGCAGGGCAAACCGACTGATCTCTATATACAACTCGAGTGAAAATCATTTTCCTGCATTCCCAATTATTTTCACGACTCGGTAACGTAGTTCTCGCAGGACGAAGGTTTCGCAAAAAAATTTAAGCCGTTTATCTTTTTGTAAGTGAGGACGACGACGCTTGGCACTTTCACGACGGAAAATAGCCGCGGGCAAATGACGTTAGAAGAACAATCAAGTCCGAGCAGAGGAGGTGGACGTTTAGAAAATGTTCCTCGAGAAGTTCCGTCCGCGTTTTTATCGCCCATCCTCTTTTCATCCTGGAAAAATCACAATGGTTCGTCGCTGTCCGTCGTTCGCGACCGAACGATGACGCGAGAGAGTATTTTCTCTCGTCTTAAGACGTACCGTATAAGATCGACAATTTCGGACGAGGGAATACGGGAGCGGTCGAGAATGGAAAACGAGGAAAAACGGGTGATTGAAATAATGCAAATTTTCCACGGCGTAATGGTTAAGAAAACTATCCTCCGAGCGATATTCCCTTTCTTCCGCAAGACAAAATTGTTCCGTTGGAAAAATTTTAATGACGTACGCGCAAGAAATCCGGTAGAATCGGAAAGGGCTCGAGTAAATATTTCTGCAGGAGCTTCACGTACAGTTTCTTTCGAATTCCTGCCATTCGGGGCTGCTCTTTCTCTGTTTTCTGTTTTTCCAGGATATTGTCCGCTACTATGCACCGTCTGCTTCTTTCGTCGTTATTCGAAGACGAGGAATTTTAATTTCGAGAGCGACGACGCTTCGCGGAAGATACAGTAGCGCGGAGATGAGGAAAGCGGAAAAAGAAAAAAGGGGAGTGAAGTGACACGATGGGATGCGACGGTTTATGACTTTAACGCGAGCAAGCGACCGAATGGAACCGGCTACAAAGTATAAAGGAATCTTAAGCGCCTTCCGGATGCCTCAAGTACTTTTCCCTTTGACGCCGTTTGCAGATCTATCGCCATTGCCGTCGTCGTCGCCTTCGTTGTTGTTATTGTCGAGTGTGACCGAAAGCTTGACAGAGAACAAAAGAAAAGAGAAAATAGGGAATAAGCGGAGCAGACTGACGGGGAAAAGGGTGGATGAGGTGTGGACGAGGAAAAAGAAAGGAGAACAACGCAATACGTGCTTCCCAAGCCATCTAAATGTTTCTCTTCCCTTCAGCCCTTCGTCGTTTATAACCGAGCAAAACGCGGCAATAAGTTTCTTCCTTCTTTCTCCCGCTTTTCTTCATTTTTTTTTTCTTCCCCTCTGTCCCATTTCCCGTCCAGTAACACAATCTTTTTGCGATCCTCCTTTCCATTTTGTTCGCCGTAAGCAGGGAACGCCGTTCCTCGGGAGATTTCGTCGAAGCGATGAAGGGCACGGCGAAGAACTCCGGAAGAAGACGTAAGTTCGAACTGAGCGCTGAGCAAGCAAGAAACATAACTTCTTCCACGACGCGCGAACTTCAGGAACGCCGAGGAACGGGAGCACGACGGGGCGTGGTTGCACAGTGTTTGCTGAATGTACAATTCGCATCGAAACGCATCGGAGAACCGACAGCAGTGGCGGTGGTGGCGGTGGTTCTTTCTGAAGCGTCTTTTATGATCCGCATGCTTTCCTTCTCTTGACAGGAAGTCACGAGGTAAGCTCGAAGACGCGGTTGGGATGAGAAGGAACGCGGGCGACAGAAAAAGGAATACTTTCGCGTGCTATACTAGTTGATGTGTTTAACCAAGTGCAAAAGGAGGATATTCCGGAATTTCATGTGTCTCCAACAATGCGCGAACGCGTTTCTTTCCCCCGATCGATGCGTGTTTCTCGATGAGATCAGTTTTCATTATCAAACGTTAACATATACGTACGTATTCTTACTTGAATACAAGTAAATTTAGAAAATTTTATGCTCGAGAGAGCATACATAACAAGTAAAATTAGCACAAACAAAATGCCTAACATATGTGTTTTATTTTCACTAATTTGATTGAAATAAATTAGTAGCATTTTTGTAACTCCAAGAATAAATCCAGTACAAATAAAATACCTATGTGGGTTTTCGTGGTGGTAGTGAATAAATTATGTATTCATAACATGATAAGATATAATTTGCAACTAATTGGAATGTACTTATCAAACAAAGTTAAAGTAAACGCGAATATTTCGTCTTTGGATTTGAGTCCTTTTCAATGCGGAAGTCAAGTATGAATGATTAGTAGCTTATACTTGACTTCCACACTGACAAGGACAAATTCGAAGTCGAAATATTTACATTTACTTTAATTTCGTTTAATAAGTACATCCCAATTAGTTGCGAATTATATTACATTATGAATACATAATTTACGCATCACCAACCGCGGCTCATATAGGTATATTGGATTTATTCTTGGAACCACAAATATTATTAAATTTATTTTAATAAAATTATTATTAGTAATAAATGAAACAGAGGAACATACGTAACTCATATTATTAACTTCGTTAAAAATATTAAAATATTGATAAAATATTATTAAGATAATTGTAATAATAAAATAATGTATAATTAGATATAAAATGTGTGAAGGTACATTTTTCATATATTATATACATCTCTTTTCCAACAAATTATGAAAACTTGCAAATTCACCGAATTATTCAAACGTGGCCCTAACTTACGCGGTTAACTTCTTGCAAGTGTTATAAAACTGCATTAGCCGAAGTCGTAAAATCTTCTTAAGTTCAAAGTGATATTAACGAGGCTATTCGAAGCAGAAATAACGTAATTTCATGTTATATAAGCTGGACATAAAAGCTTCTGCTAAGAGCGCGTTTAGCACATAGTGGATATAACTTTTATTACTAGCAGACAACTTTACGCGAATACCAAGTTCTTTTTTTCATCAAGTTCCATATAACATGAAGGTAACTTTTCATTTGTACTTTCCACTGCTCATTTCACAGCAATGCAAACTCAAATATGTCAAGAAGAGATTACATCGTTCTGCGTTTCATGATTAATCCTGAATACTAAAGACACTTGCTGTCGCGAGTTGCATTCGCGATTGTTCGAACTTTTAGGAAACACGTGAAAATTCAGACTACTTACCGTGGACGTCTAGATGAAACCAGGTACCGTTCTTGTGACTGTTGGGCGACCTGTTGAGGAAGACGACCTTGCACTTGTACCATCCTTGATCACTCTCGCGGATATTCGTCAGATTGAGGCTGGCCTGGCCGTACGGTGAATTCTCGCTCACCCTCGAGACACGACCCTCGTATCCTTCGCCACTGTGGGTCGGATACGACTCGTACCATATGTATATCGGTGTCTCCTGCCCCTTGCACCAACACCAACACTCAACATAAACGAGGGATCGTAACGAACGAGTATAAAGCCGGTGCGAGCATTTGTCTGAATTGTCAATTCGTAAAATAATTCTCTAAAATCGTGAGAGAAATTCATTAGGAAGGAATTTAATAACTCATATCGGACCCTCGCCTGAGAATATTTCAGATCTCAGTCGTGAGACAGTCACGTGTATGACATTCGCATTATATGTTGTGAAACTTTTATCTCGAAAGGGGATCCGAGAAACCTTTTCTAACGATATCATCATTTTTGCAAGGTGACCGAAATAAAGTTTTAATATCGCTAACGGGACGGGTCAGGATGTACTCTATTATTCAGGGGATCTTCCTTCTACACTCGCACCGGCCGTGAATCATGAGATGATAAATGATGAGACAAAGGATGCAGCATGTTTGACGAGTGAAACGATCCACAGGCGTCATCCTCGAATGCCTGGGGATCGCTTGCTCCTCACGCAAGGGAGGCAAGACGTGAAATGAGAACAACAGGCGAGCACGACGTCTCCACGTGTCCGCGGATTTTTGAAAAAACGTTTCAATATGATTGCGTATGGATGACGTCGTAAAAGATTGAATGGTTTCTGCGTATACTCGATACGTGCTTGAGATGTGTGCATGCATTTAATTGTTTCAGATACTCGTGCATTTTTTTCTTCAGGAAAGGAAAATGCGATAAGAATAACGAATGCGGTGAGCAATTCGAAGTGTCGAAGTTCAACTTTGAGGAAATGGATCGCTAATTAAAAGTTTCCGCGATATTATTTGCGTAATGCAACGAGAACAGAGATTCGTAATGCTTCTGAAAGATAGCAGAGAAGGTGCAAAAATGTGCAGGAACAATTGTTCGGTAGCCTTTGCGAGCCTTTGAGCGCACTCGACGTGCGATAAGAGATAGGAAGAGACAGTGCAATCGTGCTTTCAATTTTCGAAAAACATTAAATAAATTGAAATTAGTTAATGAAAATATGATGAGCGTCCAATAATAATCATTGAAAGGTATATGAATGTTATATACATATATCACTGGATTATTTATATTTAAATGTTAGTGATCATCGGCACTTCTCAAGGGATGAATATGTGTGCAAAGTGTTTATATTTCAGACATACAAAGAAATTAATACACAGAAATAAAGTGTGATATTGTTTAATTTCTAAAGTTTTACAAAGACTTTAGCCATGCAGAAAGAAAGATAAATTGCTTAGCAATATCCATAACTTTAACGAAAATATAAATTGCATTAATATCAACATCATCTTATGTTTGTTTCCACTATTATAGATTAACTTTAATCTATTCTCTAAATTCTGGAATCTCATTTTAAAGAGTGAAAATTGAGCCAGTCCTAAAAAAGAGTAGCTCAATTTTCAATCTGTAAGAGTGAGATTTCACTCTTCAGAATGAGACTCACTCTAAAAGTTTTAGAGAGTATGTTCAACTTCGTTTTCTCTAACTCTTAGAACTAGAAAAAAAATGAAGAGTAAGTTGGCTGAGATTTAAAGTTAATCCACAAAGTTAATCTGATAGAACTGAGAATTAGGCAATCACTAAAGTTGAAAGCGTAATTCCTTCGAGTCCTAATCAAAATTTAGATTACGAGGGGACCGCGCATTATCGTTTATTTTTAGCAGTATGAGTTTAGCGATGTCATCATAAAGAGAATGTATGAACGATACGATGAGCGTACGGGGTTAGTGTCGTTTTATATACGCGTCATTACGTTGCCGTTGCGGAAAATTACGTCCTGTTAAGCCGGATGCTAAAACTGCTGGTAAGCACGTATATTTGAGCGAGCCTCCGGAGCTAAAATGGCCCATGTAAACGCCTGCATTAAAATCCGCTGCGTTATCGCTCGTATTAATGCATTTGCTTCAAGACATTTAATCCGTACAACGATGCGCGAGAGATCCAACGAAATAAAGTCGCCATCCCCCTTTCCTTTCATGTTTATGTGGACACGATATTTAATACGGAGAGGTAGCATAGATTTAATTAGATCTTCAATCACGAGCCGTGAATTGTGTATCTCGTATGCCGGCATTTCGTTACGTGCGGTAGTTAATGACAAAATTGCGACGATTATGACATAACAAGGCTCAATGATCTTGGGTTTGATTGATAGCTGCACCGCATATCCAAGTGTGTCATAAGTGACTTCATATATATGAACGATTTAGTTTTCCCTATAAAAGTAATCCGCTTTACTGTATATAAAAAGTGGATTTATGTTTAAATTTAAAAATATAATATAATAGTGCTATTTTTGCGAGAAACTAAATTACATACAACAATATCAATTTTCTAGCTCGGAATTGCAATGATAGAAACATTAAATAAATAATTAAATTAAAGATTAACAGTAGTTTACTAAAACATCAAGAAGGGATTAAAACTACTTATTCATTAATATACAATACATGGAACATTTCAACTACACTATTTTTTTCAGCATAAATTATAATTTAAAATAAATTAATAGTGTGGAAATAAATTAAATACATGAACAATTAACATTGAAAGTAAAATTACTCTCTTCTTTATACGTCACGTACTGAGATCTACATTAAAACCAAAACTATTTCCTCGTTGAAATGCGAGAAAAACTAAATCATATGAAATACAATATTACACTTGGATTTGAAGCACACTCATCGGTGAGTAGAGATAAAATTTCCGAAGAAACTCAGCGCAGCAAAATTTTACCGTCGCTAACGAAGTTCCGGTGACGTGAATTGATTAGATCGCGTCTTGCGATCGATTCGCAAAAGGCGATAACGACGCTCCGACGATAACGACGATAACGCTGAATGCGGTTTGCGGAGCACGTAAACCACTAGCGTGGAACGGTGTAGCGGTCGACGGAATCGTAAGTCTCGGTCCCGCATAAATCCCGCCGTCACCGACGGACATTCGTCGCTGCAGCGGAAAATAGCTTTTCGAGACGTAGATCGCCGCGTTTGGCACGAAGGGCAAACGCGGTGATATTCCGACGTTTGACGGACAGCAATCTTTCTCCCTTGGAAAAAAAAAGAGAGAACGAAAGTACGCGTGTACGGAAAAGTCGCGAACGTGCCGCGACGAATGGTGTCTTACGTTGAGCATTGACTGCCCCAGTTGACGGTTTCTATTTCGAGCTGTTGGCCTACTTGCGGCAGCGACGACTACCGACGGCGACGACCCCCCGACGGTGATGACGACGACGTGCAACCCCGTGTGATTTCAATATTATTCTCCCCGGGTGGCGCGTAGAGCGTGCCGCGGTGGCACGCTCGATATTACGAAGCCGAGAGTTATTGCACGATGTACCGGCTGGTGCCGGAATATCGATTTAGATTTACACGCTTGCTAAGAGACCTAAGAAAGAGATCGTCGGACTTCACTCCTGTCGACTCCCCGCGACGACGACGACAATGATATTTTGCGTTGAAGGATCTTGGCGCATCTACTTTTTCTCAGCGGCATGCTTTTAAAGAGAGTAACGCGGAATTTATAATATCAATCGTACCTGTGCAACAAGTACTTGCAACTTGAAAGAAGTCCATAATGGACGAAATGAAAGCTTGACAAGATAAATTAGAGAGCACGCGCAGGGCAGCGTTCGCGACGAGGGGAGGAGAAGGACGATGGGGGGGTTGGTTATAGACGGTGTAGAAAGAAAAGCCGAGAAAGGGAGGTAACTCGGATTAACGGGCGCGGAGCAGCCTCTGATAAAGAACGGCAGAAGTGAAAAGGACGACGGGACGCGGGGCGGCGAGGGGAGTTGCAAAAGGGGATTCATGAAACTGGAATAAATTACAGCACTGAATGGCACTCTGGAGGAGTGCGAGACCTATTTTCTCGCCCTTTTCTTAGCGCGCGGGACGCCGGATCGCGAGGTACGACGAATAGTGGAAGCGGGCGCGAAGGGGGATGAAAGAAAAAAAAAAACAAGGGTTTCTCTCCATCGGGGTTGCACACATCCGAACTGCCGTTGGGCGAGGCTTTCAGTGAATAAGTTGTTCCCTTTCGCACGAATGCCATGCCGGCGCCCCGTGTTTACACGTATACGCGACAGTCATGTGGGTCACTTGCCTTCGTTTTATTTTTCATTCCTAGCATTTTATTCATGTAACTTCGTCTGCTCTCTCTCTCTCTCTCTCTCTCTTTCTCTGTCTTTCGCCGATGAAATGTAACGTGGACGGATTCGCGCTTACATAGCTCAGATCCCAATTTCTGAATAATGAGACGTAACATCGTAGGTATTTTATTTTTTTGCAGCGAATGTAGGATCACTTTTATGGCATGGAACAACGAGATCGCGAAAATAGCACACGTACATCTTCGAAATTACCGCATTATATCTAATGTATTCTTTTTATATCAGAGTGAAGAATACTTTTGTTACCTTCTTTTTATTAAAATAAAAAAGATGTAATTTTTGGTTATAAGATTTTTAAAGGGCGAGTAACGGAAGCATACCATACACCGTGCGATGAGGTACCGAGGTATCGAGTGCGAGAGCATGTGCTTATTGGCTAATAATATTTATCTGGCCGATAAAGTCGCTTTATTGAAAAGAGGAGAATGAGGTGTCACCTCCTTCCCGATAGTCAACATGTCAGGCGACGTGTATCGATAATTCAATCCCCCCTGGAATGTTCCGCATGCGCGGAAAACGAAGTATCGATAAACTACAAATGCGGTCGTAATTTCGTTTGTCTTATTACCTTTGCACTATAAACATATCCCGCATCCTCGGTTTCCGTCCCTGATCAAAGTACTTCGATTTAACAGAAGTTTCGATGACTAGCTCCGCCGAAATATTCGTACAGAATAGATAATAGGTATGTATCTATTGTAATAGATTGCGTGCGCGACGCGACATTTGTTACGAAAAAACGTAAATTATCTGTTTCGTGCAAATAAATCGATTAAAACCGGTGAACACCGTTTTTCAATGCGTCCCAATAAAAAATTTAGTCAGCCTCAAAAAATTGAACTCAATCATTCAGGATATAACACTGCTACGTAATGGCACATAAATGGATGATAAATAAAACAGTTCCACGACAAGTGAACGAGAATCGTGCGTGGGTTGCCGATACTCTTGTTCCTTATGCGTATATCACGATATATCGCACAATCGCTCGGGTCATCCGGCGCTCGGCTGCGGAACTTATTGCGGAAATTTTGATAATTCATCCCCCGAGCGACATCGGACGAGGCTAGTCGCGCTATAACCGACGTGCAGGGTTGATATTTAAGGTAGTTGCCGTATCCTCCGGAGATCGAGCCGAACCCGAGGCTAGCCGAATGAATTAAACGTTAATGAAGGGTTGGTTCTCGAAATAGCATAGCACCGAGCCCGCCACACGTCGATCGATCTGGATTTGTAAAGCTGCATTGACAATTTAATTTGCTCCCCTGTGGTAAAGTAGACGTGCGTATTAACGTTTTCAATATTAGATTTTATTGATAATGCCGGTTATTATGCGGAAATATATACTGCGGCTTGGCTGATATGAGGATTAGTGGATGTAAGCTTTAGATTTATATTCAATTGAATTATTGATATACTCAACGTTATTATTATATTACAAACTGCGGTATTGCGGTTGCGACCCTTATACTGCAATTTCAGTGACGCCGATTATTATGCAATGTATCGACGTGCCGACTTAAGCTATCTGCATGAAAATTCATGAGCGTCCGCCGATTGTGCTTGAAATTCGATTTGGTTTTCATAGAATCGAATTTATCATCCCTATTTTATCGGACTATTACCGACTAATAATAGTTCGACTAAAGCTACGATAGAATTGCGAATTCTACGTCTTTGCAGCAGTTAATGAATATTTCAGGGGACCACTAAGTAGCAGGTGAGTTTCTACGGAAATGTTATTAGAGATCGATATCATTTCCGCGAACTCTAACTGGCGCAAAGGTGAAGGGACTTGATGAAGAAACACGATATATTCCTGTGAATCGATTCAGGGAAGTTTCTATCGATTCTTTTTACAAAGTTAAAATATGCAGGCTGAGTAAATAGTTTTTAATTGAAAAACGTTGGCATTCTGTTTGAATACTTCGCTCGAATGTATTATTTCTTATATCTCTTTGATAGTAAAAGAGAACGATACAACAAATGTATAGCTGCGTGATAGTGATAGATAACGTTGACAATTACATTATTCATGGAGCACTATTTTATTAATACGATTTTAATGTTCACAGAGTGTTCTGGTGCTTTACGAAGTACTTTCCACTGCTTTGCACTTTCTATCATGAAAGAAGTTTATTAATATTCCCAAGAAGTGACAAGGGCAACGACCGACCAGTGCTTCACCGGGAAACTTCTTGAAAGTCAATACCATTTTCACGAACTTGTTTAGCAAAGATGCGAAATAAAGGATAGGAAGCTAAGGACTCGCAATAGCCTTGTTTCATGCGATTCATTCTGTCGCCAGTCAGTCGATAGAATATTCTTCTGAATGCAGTACAGATATCGTGATATTTTCCATCGACACGAAAATATTTGTTTTATTCGTCATTCAAGAGTTGTCCGAAAAGATGTAAGTTTGTATAGAAGTCAACATATCATAATTTCATATTTCATTTAACTTTTTCAGAACGGTCATTGCAGTGGCGCTGAAACAATATGAAACGATATGATTTGAGGCAAAAAATACAATGAAATAATGTATTATAATAAATGTTATTCAAGGAAAAACTGTAAAATTTTTAAAATAGACTCTCGTTCTCTGTAAGTTAATATTCTATTCAGTGCACAATTCAAAATTTTGTAAATTATGTATCGGTAAAATGAGTGTAGAAAAATTTGTGAGTATGAGCTAATGTTGCTACGTTGACATCTCATATATACCTGTATTAGGAAATTAATTTATCCAACTTCTGAGTGATGCCTTTAAGAAGGAAGTTTGTTAAACGTCACAGCGGAGTCATGTAAAGTAATATCCAAGTATTCGTTAAAATACTTTCGCGAAACGATACTTGTTTCACCTAATTGTTTTGAGTGAACAACGCTTAGCTGCGATACTTTACCCGATATTTACATCAATATTTAATCGAACTCTTTTGGTTTACGTAAAAGTTTCTGAAACTTTGTTCTGGTAGAGCTCGATCTACTTGGTGTGACCTTAAAGTAGATACATTCTCACTCTCCTTCCATGCGGTGCCACTTCTGCTAGTTTGATATCGAACGATATTTGAATTTCCTAAAGTATAACGTCTACATTTTTCCATATTCTATTTCCTCCAAGAACGTGTTAGAAACTTTTCATTAAAATGCTTCTCTACGTAAAAATCCGAATTATACAATTTTTTTTTCCCTACTTTTGCGTATATTTATCGATATCACGCAGGTTTTATTCTCAAATGCTTTCGCCACTCTGCATCGCTGCTTCATTAGGACAAACAATCAATATTTGTGCTCGCGACCAATTTGCATACTCCGCGTCAACATCCAATTAGGTCAATTTATACAAGCCAACCTCATAACAACCTGTGGTTATGGGTTAAAACGGAGTTTATTCTTTTAATCGAGAGCCGTGATTTTATAAAACTACGAAACGCCACGGGGCTGTTTCGAATTTGGAACAAGAGCAGCTCATTAATACTTCGCAAACAAGTATGGGCGAGCCCTTGAGCTCTTTCAGAGCGTCGCGCTGTAGAAGTCGATGCCGTTTTCATGAGTTTATTTGGATAGAAAGGTTCGGGCGGGGAACAGCAGAAGTGCAAGGAAGGTATGGCGATCGGGTAGCTCCAGTACTTTATGGAACTCGCTTGCTTTACGCAGCAAGTTTCGGCCGCTCTGCTCGAGAGAAACTTACGGAACTGGATATCACTTTTGGAAAATGGCAATCGAGTCCACCCCGTTCTCGGTGAGAACTAATTCCCCGGGGAGGTAGCACCTGTTCTACCGTAAGCTGCCAACGTCATAGCGCGAAGCTACCTTCGTGCTTGGACTCCTCGCGCTCGGGATCGCAAATTGCAAATTAAAGGACGTGCAGCAACGGTGGCCGAGCAACTTGGGAAGTATCGTGCGCGGCTTTGTGCGCCTCGCAATTGGCGTGGCGTGGGGTATTACGGCGCAATGCGACTCTTTAACTGAATCCAATTTCAACGCTGCATTCGTATGAATTATGTATCCTTCTTGTGAAACTCTGCCTTCCGACGGCGAATCGGCGGACCTGAAAGTTAGCCTCTGGAGTCTTGACCCCTGTTAAGGTGCGATTAACTTAACGCGGACTGACTTAATCCAGGATTTAACTAATTTTACTGCAGTGTAGATATTTGCGTGTCTTTCATCTATATATTGAATTTAGTTCATCACATTATTTATTTAACGCGTTTATAAGAGGGCCATTATAATCGTACTGAAACAGGATTGTATTTTGAAGTAAAGAATACAATTGAATAATGAATTATATAACATATATCTTACTTAAGAACTCGACTTAAAAAATAGACTCCCTCTAAAAGTTAACAACAATATAAATAACAGTAAAAAAAATTAAATATTTCTTCCCTATTTTTTTTCTTTTTCTTTACTCGCTACCTTTCGCTATTTCTTTAACAGATATTTAATCATCTATTTCGTAGACCACTTTCGAGAATGACCGATAAGTATCTACGAGCAGGTCGCACATACATATAGGTCTATTGGTTTATTCGCGTCACATCCGACAGCTTCTTACGAGCCTCTCCTCACGATAAACAGCAGAGACATGTCTGGCAGAAAGTGTGCCGTTCGTAAAATCGCCGAGTCCTTGGATAGGCTCATTGAATTTCCAGAGCGAAAAGGGTAGATGACGTTGAAGGGGTGACGGGATAGACATCTTACGCCACTTTCCATAGTCACGTCAGTAGCGAGAAAATTGTCTCGGCAGAGCAAACACTCGAACGGCTGTTTATCTTTGCCGTGGAATCCCCTCTCGTATATATCCTATGAACGAAAATACCACGGGCGCGGATAGTGTATCTGCGGTCGTCATGTGTATGTGTGTGTGTATGAAGATGAGCAAACGCACGTACTGTGCGTGTTTCTCTATCGTGGCACGATGTACAATTCCATCTCTCGATTCTGCGGGCCGTTTACGCGGGATAATAAGGATCTTAATGGCTGAATGCATACCATGGATTGTTTAACTCAGAAATCATAACGGAAGTCTCTGGGCCTTCTGGTCCCTCACGTGGTTGAGCTCACTCTCGCGCATCTAATTTCACAGAAATACGAGGATGGTTTCTACGTAACTCCATCGCGGAACGCTCTTTCGTCATGTTATACGAAATGTACTCACGAGACGTGCGCGAAATTTTATTAGAGTAGCCAGAGATACTGGAACTTGATGCTCCTGCATTTAATTTGAAGTTTTCTGCTTCATACGTAGGTGCATCTGTTTAACGCTCATCTTGGCTCTCGTTTACCTAAGCAAAGTTTCCTAGTAAAGAGTTGCATATGCCGCAATTCTCTCACATTTTCGTTATTAAAAAGATTAGCTCGCGACCGCGTCGTACACATTCTACTACTACTAGAGTTATTTTCTTTCTCGTTATGACTCATTTATATTCGAGCCGCGAATGTTACTCCGAAGCGTTTATTTTCCGCTTAACGAAAATTAGTAGGGGTTCTAATCGCAATTTTGGCCATCTCCACTCTCACCTTCTCCAGCAAGATTGGGATTTCGCGGACACTAATTATCTCGTTAGTCGCCCGAGGTTTATATTAATACTAACAATGTCGAAAAAGGAAAAAAACGAAGTCGCTAATTAACAGGGATAACGAGAAACGAACGGCTCACCGAACGGTGAAAAAGTAAGTCGTTAAGAGAGGAACGAATTGTGACGAGAGACAGAGGGTTGGGGTGCTCGAAACCGCATGTAGGGGATCGACCGCGAGGGAGGAACGGTAACCCTGACACAGTTGAGTAGTTCAGCTTGACCTCCGTACACATTCTGCATTATGTATGTAGACCTCCTAACCCCATGCGGATTCGCCTGCATCGGCCGCGATAAAGTGTCGCCTGTACTGCATGACAGTGTCGTTCTGCATCCCTTTGCGGTGCGACGAAACGCCCGATGTAATTGCAAATTGCAATGTTACCGTTGCGAAATAAAGGACCCCGCACTAATCTTATGTAAAATGGATCCCAGTCGAATTGGCTGAAATTTTACTATAATACAGATCACGACGTTCTGATCAAAAGTCCTCATAGGCACGAGATCCAAAAATGGACAGTTTTCGAGATATTGGAAATTAAATGTGGAATTTTTTAGTTATATATCCAATATTTGACATATAAGATTAGTTCTTTCTTATGCTTAATACTTCGACACCGATGGAAGAAAAATATAATCAATAAAACTCTAGTACTTTTTCTCTTTTGCAAAGTTCTTGTTCGTTAATTAATTTAAATTGAGTTAATCTAAAAGATATTATTAAAAAAATATAATTAGTATAATGTTACAAGAGATATACGATACTTGGGGTTTGATTATAAAAAAAAGTTCAGGAAGCTTAAATCGACCGTCAGAAAAATTCTCGTAAGAGGACTGCGCTTGCTCTCGTGTTTATACCGAGAAAGAGAGAGAATAGAAAAATAATTACCTTCGTGGCTTACGTTCGCCGACGGAATAAGAGGGAAAAGAAATGGATAGTCGCGGAGCGTCGGGGTTTCACTTTGCTGTCTGAGGGAAGAAGGAAGGAGGAAGGAACGATGACGCTTGTCTACGACGTGGATAATATTCAGCCGAAATTCGGGAGGGAGATCTGCCAGGTTGCGGGTAACTTTCCGAGACCTCAGAGAGGTTTCTAACGCAAGGGTCGCGGGGGAGTTGAATGCAACGGCGAGAGGGTTCCCTTCGCCAGAGGTGAATGCCTCCCGAGTGGAAGCGCCAGTGAAATTGAATTGCAGGAAGACTCTATTTCTCTTTCTCGCGCACAAACACGTTCCTACGTCTTTCATTCTCTCTCTCTCTCTCTCTCTCTCTCACTCTATTTCTCTTTCGCTCTGTCTTTCTCTGCCATCGCGCCGTGCCCCAATCTCGCTTTCTCCCTATCTCAGCTTCCGCCATCTCGCTTGTTCTCTGCCAGTCCACGCTCCTCCCTTTCTCCCTTCGTCCTCCATTCATCCCGTCTCTCCTTCCAGTGTTTGCGCAGTTGACTCGTGTCTCCATTTGTTTCATTAAATTACGTGCTCCCTTCCTACTTTTCCATTCGCAACGAGATATATCCACCATCCACTCACCGTCGTCAACCAGAATTCCTCCCTCATCCAGTGCCACTCGCGGTACTTTTCTTTCAAAATAGAAGTACGCGGGGGAAACAAGAGGGAAAGCCTCCATTACGCCCATCCAACCCTGCAACCCTCTCTTACAAATTTAATACCGCCCGCTTTTCCCACCCGTTTTATTAGCGAACGAGCATATTTACTAGCTGGCTTTATGGACAAACATACGTCCCTTAACGGAGGATGCTCGTTAAGAGTAAAAGAAATAGTGGCAGAGCGACGGGAAGGGCGCGAGGATGGGTGGAGAGCGAAACAATAGGAGTCACAGCATTCTCGTCGCGAAGTGCGCGCATTAATTTGCATTCTCCACTTACATTTGCGCGATGCTGCCGTAATTCCATTGGAGGGCCCATGTCTCGATGAATGGTAACGTTGCAAAAACATTTAAAAGCTCGCGCTACAGCCGAAGAATTATTCGTTATTATTGCGCGCCTCTCCATGGCAGAAAATGATTGCTCTTCCCCGCAGGTAACTGCATTACGTAGATATTCGTAAATAATTGAAATAATCGAATATGAATAATTGTTCGAGAATTGTAATTTCTCGCGCATAATTCGAGATAAATTACGCCACATGTTACTAATTCGCAGTATTATGCGATTATCGATCGAATATCTCGCACGCGTTACTAGACGGAAAGACAATGCGAGTATTTTACCTGAACGAGAGTTAATTCAATTATGGCGTGAAGCGCGCTTTTGAATGCCTCTGAATAACTTCTATAGGGATATTCTTTTTTCTCTCTCTTTCGTATTAATTAATGATTACGTGGAATAATGATTTTGAACCGCGTTCATTATCACCGTACTTTTGTGTCTACCTCAATGTATTCGCGCGAAACAAGACACGGTAACCTTCAGCAAGATTTGTTTTCCTCCCAGGAAGGGGAGGGAGAGGGAGAGGGAGAGGGCTAACTTCCCAACGGAGGCGACAATGGCGACCATCCCTTCGCCACCCGGCACTGTGGAAAACACGCATTAATTTTCCACGTGTGTTGGCGGTGCGCCGCGTAATCTCATAAGGGATGCCACACGGATGCTACATCGTGAGGGGTGCCATGGAATAAACGCGCAAGTTTTAGCCCGGCGCGGCCGCGGCCGCGGACGAACACACACCCTGGCGAAATTTCGTTTCTCCCCTTCGGCCCGGGGAATTCGCGCGTCCCTCTCCTTTTTATCTCGCTCGCGGCCGAACCAGTTAGCGGGGGCCGGGCATAAATGCAAATTGTCGCGTATGCAAATTGCACGTTTGTATTAGCACGTACAGCGGCTCTTGCAGAATGGCCTTTACGAGGGACGAGTACGAAAACCCTCTCCCTCTCACCCTCCGACTTTAAACGAGGAAAAATAATTTTAACGTAGCTCTTCTTTTCTCTCTCTCTCTCTCTCTCTCTCTTTTTTTTAATTTTCTTGCTTTCCGCTGATAGCTTAAGAGACAGGGACCGTTTTTTTAAATCGCGCTTATAGTGAAACCAAACGGAAGATATCCGAAGTTATAACGCTCGTGAGAGTTCACATTATGGATCAAACAAACCGTACGATATTCTTTCTTCGCGCGAAAGAAAAAATAAATTCTACCCTGGAATTGCATTCGGAAAAAGCTCGCCGCAATTATATTTTAGCTTCTTTCATTCAACATGACTCTTTTGATATAATTTACGCCCGGCACATGTGGGTTCAACGTTATTTGTCTTGAGGTAATTTAATCAGAGGTGACTCTTCTTGCGCATACGCGGAGTAGCTAAAAGCGAAAACGGATAAAGAAGAGCGACGTGAAATAAAAGAATGGAAAAGCGCGAGAGAGACGGAAACGTTAGTAGTCACGATTACGACAATCTGCATTTTCCTTCCGCATTGCAAAAGAGTAGGTCTGCAAATGCGTGCACGAATGTTGACGTGATCTTTAATGCGAATTCGTAATCGCGGACTCGTCCGCGTGCGATTCGAGAAGCCATCAAACCCCAAAGGGGGTGAATAAAGTGCGCGTTTCCGCTTAGATAAAATCTCGTTTCTTCGACTTGAATCGCACCCGTAAAAAAAAAGCCACCGTGAAACTATCCCTAGGGACGTACGACTTTTACACATATTTCCGTCGGATTTATTGACGTGCAAATAAATTTCGAAGATCGAGAGGGGAGTCTCTGCGCGGTTTCGGACGAAGCGGGTCGAGGTAAAACATCGATGTTTTCTCTGTACCGGGTACCGAATCGCAGGTGCGATACGGAGGAATGTGCCGCCGCAATTTACGAGAGTGCTTTTTCTTCATTCATCGAATCGGTTAGTGGATGCTGGCAGCGCCGAAGGCCCCCGTGTTCGCCTCTCCTATTCGTACCTACGATGGACGCGCGCGGGTAACGTTGTACCATCGAGCATCGACACTACCACGCATTTCACGGTGTACTAAATTTATTTGCTTCGCGGAAAAGCAAACAATAACATGGATACGCATGATAAATGATCCCGTTTGATTCACTCGGCGCTGCAGGTTCCAAAATTGGTTTCAAGGTTGGCCCGGTGCCAATAAATATGATCCCTAAGTGAAAATATCTCATCGAGAAGCACGTTCCTCTCGCGTGTCTCTACGATAATAATATATTCGTGGGAAATTTCTTTCATCCAGATATACCGCGGTAGAAGCTTTTTTTTTGCAGGACAAAGACACGATTCTGCGAATGGAAAGCTCTGTGAAAGATCTCTCGCCTTTTCATTAAGAATTTTTTCGAGTATGAATCTCTTAATTATGAATCGTAGCTTTTTTAATTATCGCCGGTAATTGCAATCGAGACTGAGCCCATTGCAACCCAGGAGGTGCATCGCCTGCATGAGAAAAAAAAAATAGTATCCCGGGGAACGTGAGGAGCTAGTTTCGCGCCATGGACGAGCGCGGGGGTGCAAAAAGTCAGACGGGAAGAGAAATTAGTTGTCAGCCGCAGCGCCATAGACAGGGGGAGGAAAGCAGGGGGTGGCAAAAGCGACCTGGGGAAAAGAGGGAGAGGTTGGCACCGGAGGGATTCGAATCGTGAGAGGGGCGGGTGGTCGAGACCGTGAAGGAGGGTGGCTCAAAAGCCCCAGGTTTCCTCGCGTGATTTATGCGAGATTCCAACGATGCCGCGCGTAAAAAAGAAAACAGCCCTCCGCTGTGTGCCAACCCCCTCCTCGCTTCTCGCTCCTCCTCCTGCCATCTCATCGTTGCGAGTCGTCGTCTGGAAATGGAAATGGCCGGGCATCGTTCTGCCGTTGGAAATCTCTCGCTTTTAAAAGCGTTTTCCGAGGTACGGTAAAAAGGACGGCTATATACGAGAACTGACCTCGACCGGCTCGCGCCTCTCCGAAGTGATTTGTCAGAACACGGTAATTAATGCTAATAGAAAAATTGCTGGGACGATTGGACGTGGAGTTGGGATGAAGTGGAAAGGTCTGGAATTTTTTTTTTCTGCAATATAAACGAAGGGCGCCTTTTTTTTTCTCGCAAAGATATAGACACTCGAGATGAGATTATCCTCACGTTCCTTTGATCCCTAGTTCGTCGACGTATACTTCTTTACGATACGATCCTTATTTTTCATGCAAATGATACTTATTTACATATTTTTTCATTTCTGATTTATCGCAACTACATTTTATTTTATACACAAGATAATGTATTCAAAAACATTATGTTAAAAGGAAAAACATTGCTCTTATCGTGTTCTGTTTTTTATACCAGCATCTTATTAATTCATGTCGATTGCAAATGTAGCGATTATCGACGTTTGATTAATCATCTCTATTTTATATGCACATGATAATTAATGTATATATTTTTTCATTTTTTTATTTTATCGCAAGTATATTCTATTTTATACACAAGCAATGTATTTCAAGAATTATGTTAAATTATGTTAATATTATGTTAAAAGGAGAAACATTATGATTCCCGTGCCTTTATACGAATCCACGTTGATTACAAACGTGTAGCGATTATTGATCAATTGACATTTGATTAACGTTTGATTAACGTTTGATGTTTAATTAATATGATCCTTACTTTTCATGCAAGTAATACTTATTTATATATAGTTTCATTCCGATTTAACGCAATATTGAGAACTGGACATGAATTTGAAATACTTTTATTTAAAATAATAAAATTAATATTTGCGATAAGTGTATTTTGTATTTTGTATTTCAGCGAAGCATGAAAGTATTACGTATTTTACATCTAAAATCGAAAGATTAAAAGTTTTTCTAACTGTAAATGTATTTTGTAATTCAAACAATAAAATTGATTGTCAATCTTAATATTTGAAATACAAAATACAATGATCTTAGAAATACTGTTTATCGAATAAAAGTATTTCAAATACAATCCATATTCTATAAGCTCTGAGTATATTTTATTTTATACACGGGCAACGTATTCCAGAATATTACGTTAAAGAAACATTGCGGTTCCAATCCCTTTATACGAATCCATGTCGATTACAAACGTACCGATTATTGATCAATGGACGTTTGATTAAATTAAGCTATAGTTGCGGCCGGAATTCGGTGCAGGTACAATAGCGTTGAATAAAACGTTCATCCGCCGCGTTACGCGCTCCTCTGAGTGTGAGGTTCGCTTGTGGAGTCGCGTGCATTTATGACGTTCGATATGCGGTAACCGTCGGGGCAACGACACGATTATACTCGCGATTAATTTCTATCATATCGATCCGACGTCGGAAGTGCGCTCGCACGGTACGTAGCGCCACGTGAAGGCACCGTTTGGTGCACGTATCGTTGTTCGCTGCTAATCCTTGTAGAATCGTGTCCGCACTCTCGAGCACGCACAGGATGAGAGAACACGCGAATATGCGTGCTCAAGTACGAGGGTGGCTTAAGATTACGTCGTCGGGCGATCAGCCGTCGCGGTAGGTACAGTAATCTCGTGGCGACGATCGTAGTATTGTCTTTTAGCGTGACCGATCGATCGATTAATTAATTACAGGATAATGGTAGGTAGATTTGCAGAGTCAATATTGAATTCACGGTTAATGCGACGCCGGATCAATCGAAAATCCCCCGGGGTCCGTGAGACCATCCGGACGTTGGGCTATCTCGCGTTTATTCCGCCCGCATTTTAATTACGCTTACGTTTGAAAATACCTTTCATTTTTACGCATTTTATACGGCCGATACTATAATTCGTTCAATCGTGTTAGTTTCCACACGCCCGGCGTCGATGGCGTCGATGGCGTCGATGGCGTCGCTTTAATTTTAATCAATTTATTTCGCGGCATTACGCACGCACACACCGCTGATCGGCGAGATGATATCTCGCGCCGGCGAGCTTACCAGATTAGCGGAATATTTCAACTATTGATCGCGAGAGGGACCGATAAGTGCAACGCGACTGTACAAATTCGCGGTAATGCGACATACATGCGACTACGGTATCACTAAACGTATACATATTACATTATGCTACGTAGCAGGCAAAATTTTCTACACGAATATTACATTCATGCTCACACCGGTGGTGTCGGACGATTGCAGGCGGGTACACTAATTTCAGGATTGGGAAAGTTACTTATAAGTTTTTACTTTTTATTATAGAAAATAATAATATACGGTAAGTTCGGGTATTTCATTTTTTTTATATCATATTTTTTATATCAATTACTCCAATTTTACTTTCCATTACTTTCTGTACTCAATTTGTATAACAAACACATATAAGATAAAAGTACTTAAAAAGTAACTTGGAAAGAACTTGTATAAAGTACCTTGTAACTTTCTCAAACTTGATTAATTTTTATACTTGCGAACACGGAAAGAAAATTAGTTTTAAATTGATAATAATATTCTTATATAAAAGCAAAAATATATCTTGCTTCATAGATTTTTAGTGTTGAATCGAATATAAAGTATTAAAATACTTGCATCAACATAAATCAAATCAAGATTAAAAGCTTTGATGCAAAATTACTATTAAGAAAAAATTTCTTTGATTTAAACATTATTTTTTTAATTCAAATAAAATTTCTTTAAAACAAATAAATTTTATTTGATTAAAAAAAATAATGTTTGAATCAAAGAAATGACGTTCACAAATCAAAGAAATTTTTTCTTTAACCGTATAGCAAAGAAACATTTCTTTAAATCGAAGAAACCTTTCTCTGGGTGTATAATATTTTTTCTTATATATGAACATATTATTATCAATTTAAAAATAGTTTTTTTCTATGTACACAAGACCGCATAAATCATAATGGAGGAATCTGCAGAACGCAATCACGCATTTTACGGCGAGCCGAAGCCGCGATTGCGCGATCTAATTGCATCGATGATACATCGCAGTTTTATGCGGCAGTCATACATGCTGCTTCAACTACACGCGACGTGCGTTTTTTTTCCCTCCGATTAAATCCGCTACCACCGCGTGCAACAGCAAACAACGCATGCAAGGCACCAGAGGTTAGAGGAGACAGAGACATGATTTTTCAATTTTCCGCCCCCGAGATAGAAGTGGGAAAGTGCACTACTCCGCATTGTTTCGTGATGGACGAGCTGGCCGTTCGCGAACAAGCCGCGCGCGAGTAATTCGAGATACTCAAACTAGATGTCGATGTACTAAAAGAAACGAGGGTACTCAAAGCAGACATCGAAAGTCAATCTCAAAGAAACGAAAAGGGTATTCGTTCTTGCATTTCGAGCAAAGCATCGTTTGATCATTCCTGAGATCACAGAAAAGTAACAGTCGACATCATTCCGCGATTTAAGGATGTATCAGATGTATAGTCTCTGTGCAAAAAGTTACTGGAATTGGAAATTTATATTTTCCGTATAAAAATAAATGTTATATATATATATATATATTCATACAATGAGAAAAAAATACTTAAAAATTTATTTGTGAGATATAATATTTAGTGTGTGTGTTTACTGAAATAAATTTTTATTTAAATATACAGCGAAATGAAATTTTATTCCTAACAAATAAACTATCTATTTTATTTTTTTACAATATTAATGAGATATGTATATTTCACAGAAATATTTTGTCACCATAGTCAATTTTTTTATGACCAATAAATATCAATAAAACGTCATATGTACAATATTTGCTTGCGAATATTGCGATTTGTTTTTTTTTTTTCAGTAGATAAAATATAAAATAGTTCAATAAAGTCAATATTCTTTTATATGTATTTAATATAATTTTATAGTTCAAACGAAAATTTTTTCATTTCACACACATTTTAATTATTCTTTAAAAACATCCATTGGAATAATTTTTAATATTCGGTTTTAAATCACTAAACTTTTTATATTTCTTTCAAATATAATAAAGAAAAATCTAATTTTTTCCTAATTTTTTCATTTTGTTAAAAAATACGTATAATACATCCTTAAAAGTAAAAACTGTTTCCTCCGTCTATGTTATGCTTTTATTTACGGGATATAAAATTCATTGAATAAATTTTAATCAATATATTATACGAAATATCAAAATTTATGAAATATAAGAAATACACGCACGCGTACGATGGAAAACACATAAAATTCTGAAGTTTAGAGAGATTGAAAGACGCTCCCTTGCTTTTCTTGCTTTTTTTATATCGCGAAGATTCGTGAAACGGCGAGCTCGTCGTTTGAAAGAGCTGTGACGAATCGTAAACGCGTATAATGTTGGACACTTCTGAATCTAATCGAGAAGAAAATCGAGACAACAACGTCTCTCGATTTTACGAGCGTAGATTCGACGTCGGTTTTCCCACAGATACACCAAATTGCACACCGTTTAAAATATACGCGTTACGATCGGGCAGTCCTTTCGCTTTTTTTTTCTCTCTCACTCGAAATGGTGCAACGAAATCTCCATAAAAGTCTAGCACGGGAATATTATTGGGTGCGCGCGAGTACTCGCGAAAAATCACGATACGTCACCACTAATTTGCTCGCAAAAAAAAAAAAGCTTACGTTTCGACGGTGTGTAAAACGCCGTTACACATTTTACACGTAACCGTATTACGAATGAAATCCTGACGAATACTCGAAGGAGATCGACCGATCGGTAGATGATGATACCAATGGAGAGTCGGATATCGATGAAGCGAATATACCATAATGATCCTTAATTTTTCATTTCGCGTGAGCGATTCACGATAACAAGTTTCCGATGCGCCGCCAGGAATTAGAATTGACATTTTACAACGGATCGCTTTCGTTATTTTTCAAGCGGTTTTTCGATTCGTTTGGCAATTACATCTGTAACGTCTACGTATCAACGTATCGCTCATTTTCGTTGCACCCGCATCGCCAACCCATGTACATATGTATATCGTGATGATATGTGGTCATCACATGAGATGAATGAGAAAAGATTGTTCGCATTTTTATGATCTGGAATTCATGTAGTTAGTACTGATTGAATGATCGGATGACGTCGTTAATTGTATGTAATGTGCTCTGCCCTCTCCAGTCCGGACGAGATACAACGTGTGATACAAAGTACGTTACTTTTACTCTACTCGAGCGAGTAATTTGCGGCGGTGCTCGCTCGCTCGCTCGCACGAACGAGAGGCGCGTCCCGTTCGCCGTTATCGATTCCATCAATCAAAATCAAACAAGATATACAAAACGACAAACGGAAGAAGCGCGTAAGCCAACAAATTGTAAATATACGGCCAATTTAAAGTTCTTTCAGTAACAATAACGTTGCAGTAACATTTCAAAAACGTGTGCCCTCTGCTGCGCTCTGCCTCATTGGTACAAGCTCGCTAGTACATATAACCATATGTAATCAATAATGATGTATAAAGTCATTCATGTTCATGATATGGAATCACTGCATTGTGGATATTTAAACAAAAATTACTGACGACGTTCCGGCACCATCGACACTACTCGTATAAGATCGAGAAAATTACTAGATTCCGTAGATATTCGATCAGTATGTAAATATTTCTTTAGTTTTATATCGATATAAAGAATCCAAAGTATAAAGAGACGGTAACTGTACAATAATTGTATAAAAAATTGATGGTTTCATAAGCAATTTTTTTTTTATTTTAATTGAAATCGATGATTGAATAAAAATATTTAGAGATGTATCGATAAAATTCTTGAAGCTCTAGAAGTCTTTTTGAGACGTATTGTTGAATCTCGAATTTTTTGGAAGAATTAGAATTTCAAATCCTGACTGAGGTAATATTTTTCGCAATAAGTTTTTAAGATCTTATTATCTTCACTGTTAGACAATCTAATTTCGGTTCTGTTTATGATTATCTTTCAAATCACATGTAACTTATAAATAAAACTGAAATAATATATTTGTAAAAATTTACATTTAGTATTATTACACATTAAGATTCGTTTCGATCGGAAATGGGATTATTTCTGTTAATTGAATCAGAATTTATTTACAATTATATAAAAACTCTAGAACTGGGACATTAACTTTATAGTGGTCGAAAAGAGAAGAGTTGAATCACAGAATTCATAGAAATAACTGTTTATTCGGGCACGACAGGCCGGAGCGCGCCGTATCTGCTTGCTCCCTCCCATATTGCCTTTTCACGCTCCAATTCGTGATTATGCAACGTTTAATCGGGGAATTAAAAAAGAAGTCTCGGAAGTGCAAATTTCTTTCCGCGGGAGTGAGCGCGCATCGAGCGAACTGCGACAATTCCAGTGGATTTCCACCCGAAGAAATTTACGATATTTCATGGAGTGCGTCTCGGATTAAGCGACGATCGAAAAATGTCGATCTTTCTATTACTCCGTATCGTTATTACCATCATTAATTTGTATCTCATGTATCAAAAATAATTAACCGAAATTGTAACACACAGTGATGCTCTTAATAAGAGAAAAAAAAAAAAAGAGACGTTAAGCGTCGCGAGGGTGTTAATGGCGTCGGAAGGTGCGCTTACGATTTTGTACGCGTCGATTGCTCGAGGAAGCGAAGCGAAAAGAGACTTTTCACTCGATATGACGTCGAATGATTCTCCTCGAACGTCGTTTAAAATGTCGCGATGGTACACTTGGCAGCTTGCTGATACCAGAGGCGCGGCGCTCTCGAGAAGTGCCCCCGTTTTTTTAACTCACGGATATAGAGAGCAGAGGCGATATCGTCCGATATCGTACCGTGTCGCCTACCTTCTTCTCCCATTGGAGAACGTAGGGCACTGGGTGCTCACCGGGGAACTCTACGTGACAGTTGAAGACAACGCTCTCCCCAAGAATAGCCGTGATGTGCACCGCGTCCTGTTGACAGAGTCCTGAAACATAAATAGTCATGGTTATTAGCGATAAGTAAATAATAAATAATTTTTAAGTGAATATTAAGGGGATGCTATAATGACGGCCATCTCCAACGAATTGTTATTTTATCGATTAAACGCAGCCTACACACATACGATTTACAAGAGATCATCAACATATGTATGTATCACTATGTCAATGCACGTAAATTACAGTGCAGGGAAAATATTTGTTACTCTTATAAGTTTTCAATCAAGTTCTATAAATTCAATACTGTTCGTTCATATAATCCAAAGTGTGAGACGGTTCACTTTATCCATAATTATAGAACTTTCATATTAAGAAAACGTCTACGTTAGATGACAACTCGGCGAGTTGAAAAAATTTAATTTCTTTTTTTTTTTAATATAAAGTGCACCACCTCGCATCTTTATTTTGTGTCTATTCAATCCTATATAAAAGGATTTCACAATTCAATTTGGAGAAAATTCCTAACCGGCGATTCTCGTCTATTCAGCATTTCTCTAAACAATTAAATAAAAGGGATAAATTATCACAAAAAAAAATATCCTATGCTGGAGTGAAGATTATTCTTATGTATTTTGAGTCGCTGAATACGAATCTGACATTAAAATAGGACTATCCAGGGTAAATTGTCGATCTAGAGAGCGAAAAAATAATCCATTTTTTTCCCATTTTGACCTATTTTTTCGCTGTAGATTGAAAATTCCTGGATATCCTGGATATGGATATTTATGGGCCTGTTATAGATATTATAGATATTTTTCAATTATGATTCTGTCGTACTGCAGGTTACATCAATGCCATTAACTTGACTTTCAATCGAGGAAATAATGACGATTTCTACACTGAGAGAAAAATTAACAAAATTTTAATAAATATAATATTTACAGAAAATAAATATTTGCTAAACAAAAATAATAAAAGTTGAATCAAATTAATAGTTCTTGTATCAAATGAATATCATATATTTATATTTACCAAATATTTAACTGACACTGTTCAAACAAATATTTATTAAAATTTGTCACATCTTTCTCTTAGTACTCACGCAGTAAGTAATCTCGCAGTATTACTTCAAATCGTTATAGAATTGACAATAAAAAAGAAATGAATCGAAATACTCATGGAAAAATTGACTGAAATTTACCGCACTTCTATTTCGCGCTCGCCAAAGACGTCCGAGTACCGGAAGCTCATAATTCTTGCCGCAAGGGAGTCTCGCTGTGGGAAAGAAAACTGCAAGAGGCGGGCTGTCCCCGGCGGGAAGGCATTAAAAGCCATTAAAGGTAAATCAGGGGCAACGGTTGTCGCTCTTTTCTGCGAGCAACGGGAAACCGGGTATCGTACGCGGTGGAGGCGTTGTGCGAGATTAACTTCGCATTAACCTTCAATGCTATGTTGAATAGGATCGAATATATGACCCCGTTTCGTGCGCTCAAGATATGCTGGCCGAGTAAGAATCCCTTCGATCCCGCGTTTCGATGATAACGATGATATTTCGCTCACCGCCCCTTTCCCGCCCCTTTCCTGCGATGTCGGATAGTTAACATACTTCGATACATTCGTGTTCTTGCTCTTATACCCTGTTTACGATCGGCTTGAGAGAGATATCGCTATAAATTATATCGGGGAACGTCGTCCCAAGGTGGAAAAAGTAGTCGGCACATCGTGACGCGGTGAAACGATGATGGTAAACACGTCGGCGAGGATAATACCGGCGAGCCTGAGGAAGAAACTCCGTTGGGATAATTAATGTTCTTAGCGCAAATACGACAGATTAAAACGAGCTGCTATTGGATAAATTGATATCTGAAATTCAGAATGCTTTCAATTTTCGAGATGGGAAGTTTCTATATCCTGCTACTGCAGAATATTACTTTCGTTGTTAGTTCACCGCGCGCCATTTACCTTCAAATCAAACAACTTCGTGCAAAATGTGTATATACGGAAAAATATCGAAGCTTTAATATGATGTTGTATTGTGACTTTTTAGTTTATTTTAAGGATATTTGCATTATTCAAATAGCCGCGAGGAGGGAACACCACAGAATGAGAAATATAAGATATATAGAGCTTGTCAGACAGCCGAGACAAACAAAAAGAAAGTGAGTTGTGTGGCGAGGAACTAGAAGGAACCGAACTACAAATACTCTTAAACTGATTCGTAGAAATATATGTCAGCGCAGTCTGCTATCCGCGCAAAGTAATCGCGAAGTTCGTGTCGCAAGAAGCTCTATCGGTCGAGGGAACACAAATCGGGAATGACAGTCGATCTACTTTGCGTCCTGAGAAAAGTTCGCCACTAGGAAATATCGATCTGACTGCTGACAAGCAAACTTCGGACGAATCTGTCGCGGCCCTTCCATTTTCGTTTTATCTTCGCCTTTCGTTGCTGCGTCACGATCGTCGCGATTAACGTTTCACTGCGGTAAACAGCTGCCGCATTCGTGCACTTTTTACTACTTCACGAACTACTACTGTTCTCCACGAGTTCTTAATGCAGTAGTACCATTACGGTCTGATTTTTGTCACGAAACGACTGCTATGTTTGATTGATGTCGTACGACTATTCAAGACTTAAAAGTACAAGTTAGTAGTAGTTAATTACGACTGACTTTTCTTTAAAAGAAACTATATAATGCATTTCGAGCGTTTCTAAGATGTTGACAATAATTGCATTGTAATGAGTTACCACAATATCCATCAGTCGACACGCGAGTTATAATATACTTTAGATTTTTACGTCGAGTGACAACGTCGACACAACAACTGTTCATGCTCGTCCGAAAGTGCGACTTCCCATTATGCAGTTTCGAAACTGCGACTGCGAGAAAGCATTTCGCTCTCTTTTGCGTAGATTGTGCATCCGTACATTGCTTAATGCCCAGCTAACTTTAGGAACAGTGAAGCCTCGCATTAAAGCACGTTGCAACGTTGGACCCCTCGTGACTTCCTCGGAAAAGCCGAAACTGTGCAGAAAATCGTTGGCATCAAGGAGAGAGGAACCGCGTTTTTACATCACATGTAAAAGCAGGGGGAGCAAAGCATTGAACTCGATGATGTCCATTTCGAATAATGGATACGAAACTTTGATACTCGTCCTTTTTGAGCTCCCCCGCGTTGCAAATACGACACATTTTTGGCGTTTGTACGACAAAAGGGACTGTAATAAATCTCTCCCCGGGTGCAAACCTCTGAAACGCGACAAACCATGCGGACAGCCCACTGGATGAGTTCTAAATCGAAGATGCTTTTATCGTCAAAAAAAACCAGGGGATTTTAGTGAAACTGTATTACGTTGAACGTGGTTGTATGTCCTTTACATCAATATTTACTTTTCGTTACTATTAAAACTGCTGTGGTATTTATAAAATATATTTCTTGTGTTTTTTTACTTTTACATTTGTAGCAAATTGCAACAGAACGATGTTATTTAACAAAGTTCGACGATATTCTTTTAGCAAAAATAATTTGATAATATCTATCTCGTGCGTTTAGCGTCTACGTAGAGATGTAGAGTCGAGAATACCGTTAAATGATTATGTTCGTTATTATATTCTTTATGGTACATTTGAAAATTTATATTATTGTTATTAAAATAAATTTAGTGTTCATATTTTTTACACGAGTTTGGTTCCTTGAAATTAATCAACATAAATTAAATTGGTCTCATTCAATTATAAAGTAAATTTAATATTCACTCTTTATATACGAACTAAGTCATTCTGATTTCTTGAAATTAATTAGTAACATTTAGTTAACATGAATTAAATAAATCCCACAGACTCAGCGTCAATCAGTAACTGTGTTACAGATTTTGCTGTCAGCTTCGAAGAGTTAATATGCTCAGATGTATCCCCCCGTGAATGACATTTCGTGATATGAGAGTTCTCGTGATGCAAATATCCACCATGGACGAATGTGGACACATCGCGGAGCCGCATCGAAGCCGACGCATTACGTATGCATTGTGTAATATCATGGATCGCGGCTTCTCAACATCTGCCCCAGCGAACTATCGATGTTTCGCCAAAGGCAGTTTTCGATAAGATGTGTGTGTGTACAGCTTAGTCACATCATGAAGCAAAGTCGTAAAAAAGAAAAGTCACGTTAACTCCTGTATTCTATCTATGATATTTCTGATCGTCTAAACGTAACATCATGAAATAGTGAAAATTCTGGAAATTCCTGCAAAGATCAAAAATTACTTTGGAATGCATTTGCGTCTGTTGGCTAATCTTAGCTTTTCTGTTTGTCATCTAAAGTCCATTTCACAAATAAGCGTAGTTGTAGAGAAATGTTTCTTTACTATACAATTAAAGAACAAAATTTCTTGGATTCTTGGATTCTTCTTTGAACGTCATTTCTTTGATTTAAACATTATGTTTTGAGATTAAATAAAAAAAATTTATTTAATTTAAAGAAATTATGTTCAAATCAAAGAATTTTCTTTAACCGTATAGCAAAGAAATATTTCTTGAATGTGTAAGAATAGAATATTCTCTGTCATGTTCGACTGTGATCAATTCTTAGTCTTACAACTACAATCACTTACAACTACGTTTATATGTAGTATTTAATAATTGGAAAATAGGCTTGAGAACAAAAACACACGATAAACAATGTTGGGCGACTGTCGTATCGTATACGGAAAGTCCAATGTATATAATCACGCACTTGGGGGTTACACAATTTTCATTATTTTCATAAACGACACAGTTGGGCGACATTTTGTCTCTCGTGATGATCTAAGAGATAAAGGAAGTCATTAAAAAGTTTTGCCTACATTCAACGTGAAATTAAACGTTTCGACATTGTGAAGAATCAATGCGATCGACAGTCGCGTTGCGCGACGAACAACGCGTTATTAACGTAACGGGGTCGACCGAAACCGTGATGATACTATTGATATTGCAGGAGAAAATCGGTATAACACCCTCCGCTTCTCTGATCATGCAACAACCCGTTTTAATCCGCCCCGACGGTGTACGCGGTGCGAATAATAATCCGGACTCGGACGCGAGCAACCGACGCACATTTGTGCAGCCATTATCGCCATTGTCGGGGTCCTCCTGGGATAACGCGGCGTCCAAATAACCGTTTTTATTGTTACTTGTTATTAAATTTTCAACAGTCTGTCTGCAATGTGCGGGCGCGTGTACGCGACGCGAACACCTCGTTATCTCCGGTAAGCGAAATAAAGCCTCTCTCCGCTTTGCATATGTGGTGCAGATAATAATTATAATTATCATAGTACGCGATACGTGCATGACGTTCGTTAATTCACCCGTTGAATGAACCGAGCATCTGGAAAAAGGATCTTGCACGCCGTGAAATTCAGCATTTATCTCTGTCTTCGTACGGGGATTATTAAACTACAATCAACGTTACGAATGTTAAAAATGTTGATTTGCGGAAACAGATTTTTTTTTTTCTTTGGATTTATTCAACACGTTGCCGCGATATCAGCCAAACGATACACATTCCTCGGTAATACAAAATTGCCCACCGGTCTAATTGCGATAATCGCGCGTTCCTATATTTCTCGCAGCGATATCAGTGCAGATCGTCCGGTCTGTACAAGCCGATCATCCGGCGCACGTGCAGATAAATCTCGCGCGTTAATAATTTGCGCGCACGCGAGGTAAACGCGCCAGGAATGATTTGCCTCTCGGCTCTGCGAGTGAGGGAAAATCCTCGATCGAGTCGTATTACCTGATCATCGGAAGATCTGAAGGAGAAGCGAAGCAACCGGTGCGGAAACTCTCTTTATACGCGAGAAAGACTTTTCCGTTTCGCAGCCCGTTAACTCGAGGAGTGAGGAGGTTTAGACGGAATCACTTCCACGTCGTTTTGGCAACCCGCCTTTTATTTCGCAGTTGCTTTTCCCCGACGAGATAAACAGATTGAGCAATTCATTTGAATATTCTGCGGGGAATATATGCAGCCGTTTGCGTGGGAACGCGAAACACGAAAAATTTCGTTTATCTCTACTCCGAGTACGAAAGCGAAATATTTTCTTTCGAAATAAAATATCTCGCTCTTGCGTTTTTGCAAAACTGAAACAAATATTAAAGCCCGCTTTTCGGATACTCTCTTTTTCTCAATGAGGAGGTATTAATAAATTCTACGTGAAAAAATTTTAAATACTAAATTTTACACAACTTCTCAAATAAATCGCGCGTATAAATATGTTAATTTTATCTTATACATAAATCACTTGCAACCATAATTTTTTTTTATCGAAAATCATGTGCAAGAACTTAATTGTATTTTGATACGTTTTTGCCATTCGCGTTTCTCAACCGAGAATGTTAAAACAAGACCACGAAGCAGCTCCTCATCTTCGCCAACGAATTTTCAGATAGCAACGAAGCGTGAAATTAGCGAGCCGTTCCATCAGCTCGTACCTCGTGTAAGCTAAATAGCCAGGTGTATGAGGCGGCTCCGCGCACGAGATATTCAATTGGATGAAGCGGAACGTAGAACAATTAAACGAGGCTAACGAGTATATTATTACCTTAATGAGCTCAGGATTCAAAGATGGGTTTTAATTATTTTGTATAAACAAAACCGATGAATATAGCTCGGACTTGGTGAATAAAATTCTCTCTCGCGCAAATGGAAAATATCGCTTTGAGGGTTCAACTTCGCGGACACTCCAAGTATAGACTACAGTCGTTATTACAATTCACACACACATACGCGCGAGAATCCCTTTTGAAAATAAATAGAACGCAATGAAGAAAATCCGGCCGTTAATGACTGCGCTGTAAACTGTAACCTTGCCGATTTCGGGATACTGCACGTGAAAATAACACAGTAAAAACTTAATCGTGAGGAGAGGATGCAACCACGACGTAGACCTCCATGCATCGACACGTGCGTCATTCGCGTAAAAACGCGGGTATCAGCGCGGAATCTCGGTGCTCCACATTGTCTGCTGACGACAACGTCACGAAATGTCGATCATGGCCGGTCATACTGTCGTTGAGTGTCTTGAGGCCTGTCGATCGATCGGTTTGCGGTTTTCCTGCGCAACGGGAAACGCCAAAGGCAACACATATCCTCCGGTCGACACGTCATTTGTAACAAGTTTCATAGCTCGCTATTCGCGACGCTTTGATGGTTGCTATGAGGAAGAAATCGTAATCGCTCTTCCCCACAATGCACACACACACACACACACACACACACACACACACACACATAGAGAGACAAAGTACGTGGAATTTATAGAGCTATGCGTTCCACTCGGGACACGCTATTGTACACTAAAGAGGAATTTATCGTAATTACGAAGCTCTAAAAGGGAAAGCAACTTGTTCCAAACTGACATTTCCTATCTCTTACGCATATATTGTCACATTATTCTTAAATATAGCGTCGAAATACATTCGAATCAATTAAATATAGAAACGTTAACATGATAACATATAGGTGCGAAAATGGAATAAAATTTAATTAAGGGAATTCGTACAAAAATGCGTGTCCTGTTTCAATTATTTCATTTGAGATATTTTAAATGATTTACTTCGATATCGTATGCACGTCGCGAATTTTATTTTGCCTACGTATATGTGTTAAAATATACATACCATAGCCGCGAAAATTAATGAAGCCTACCGCGGAATAACCGCAACATTATTAATTGGAGCGTTTGATTTTGATTAAAAACGACACTTCATAAGCAACGCTGTTCCGATTTACTTTATTTATGATAAACGTTTCCAACCGTGTCCAGCATTTCAGCGCGTACTTCCACACATTTAATATACTTTTTACCATTTCCCACACGTAACATTTCATCTGAAACGAACCGTTACGATGCTGTTTGATAATACAAGTGCTCGGTATGGTGAAAAAGAAGTCAGGTTTCTCGAATAAGCAATCATTGCAACTGCAGTTGTAATTAATCACATACATTATAAATAAATAAATGTATATACATATATGTATGTACAGCGTGTTCTGGAAATCGTAGTGCAATCGTGAAGAAGATGATTCCTAAAAAAATGAATGGAAAATATAGAATAAAATTTTTTCGTATAAAATTGTTTTCGATAAAATTTAATTCAAATATTCATTAAGTACACTTAACTAATCACAATTTTTTAAATTCATCCAATCTAACTATTCACGATATTTCTATATCGATCTGATTTTGTAACATTCATCGTGTATAATTGAAAAATTATTAAAAATGTGTTTATACGAAAAAATTTTATTCTATATATTTGATTTACTTTTATATGAGGAATCATCTCCTTTCCAGTTGTATCATAATTTCCAGAACATCCTCTATATTTAATGTATTTAGAGTAGCGAATGTATATTTAAATTACTGAATAATACAAGTTTTTATATAACCGTCACATACGTGCCGTTAATGCAGTCAAGCATACATTTTGAATGAGGCTTCGTAAGAGAGGCCGAAGTTTTAATGAAATTGTTCACACTGATGAAAGTAACGAGCATCATAAGGGTTCTCGTGTAATGTGCGTGCGTATAAAAAAATCTGAAACGCAGGCGTGTCGCGCACGTTTTTATTTTTTACTCTTCGTCAGTAATCTCATTGCGACAGCGTGATTAAAGTTCTTGTGGTTTAAAGTGTTACTTCAACCGGAATAATTGTAAAAACAGAACGCGATCCGTATAAAAGCACTCCTATGTGGTTTCACGCTTTAAAATTCTATTAGTTTTATTTAAATTATAATTTTTGTGATGATTTTGCGATTCAATGTACAATATGCCAACTTCCCTTACAATCTGAATCTAATTAATGATTCACAAGCATCGCGTATTTCAAAATACTGTAGAATTTGCAAGTATTGACGTATTTCAAAACACTACGGAAATCTAGAAATATCATTATTATAAATCGTTAACTGATATCGCGTCTATTCGTCTCTCGCATGTTCCAGTTATATCTCGCGTTTCACTGAGAATTATTTTCCATCGAACAGCCAAGTTGCCGCGTATCGGAATAAACTCAAAGCACTAATAAAAGTCACAAAGTCTCTTTTTAGGATGTATTTACGCCATATCGATTTGCAACAGGAAATTCTATCAGATTGAAACGCACCGATCGCGCACTGCGTGGTCAAAAGAGAATATTTGAGATTGCGAGTTTGAATGAGGTCCACTCTAGTCAAATGCGACTGTCGTCGACTGAAAATTGTGACGAATTCGTGATTACGTTATCAATAAGTCATAATAAAAGAAATTGTTTATTAATCATCAGTAATAGAGTTTATTTTTTTTTTATGTAGCTATTTTTATATTGTAATTTGCGTAATCAAAAGCCCTTCTGGAAACGTAGTTGTGATTAAGATATACGAGCTTTTTTTGCAACTTGATTTCTTAAGCTTATTGTAGTGAGATGTATTTAATTATTTCTCTTCGTAAAATGATCTCCTAGAGCAGTACAGTTACTTTCGAAAGACAGTCGCGAAAATTGAGCTTATCTCCCGCCACTCGCTTCATCTTCCATGATTTAAGGAGATGGAGCACTTGGCATTATCGCCCGATACCCATTATCTGATCGCGCGGCTAGCTTATTTCACTTCATTTGTCGATCTCCGTCGATGTCCCATTACGAGCCGCAAGCTCTCCATCCTGATGTCCGCCTATGGTCCACCGGATTTGAGAATCAACGACCCGTTTCGTGAGATACGGCGCCACGGCATTAGCGACCATTCGGACGTCCCGCCAACTAGTGAACTCTAATTTGCGGTCCCCGCTAATTGAGGGACGAACGCGAGACTGGCGTGATTGCACCGGCGGACAAATGAAGAGATTCTCGAATGCGACAGGACCTCGCGTTATCATGGTTCCAAAGTTGTAACCCAATAATAGTAACAACTCACGGTATTAGTAACTAAGTTATCAAGAGGAAATACAAGATTCTGACGTTCATTATATCTAGTTTTTGAGATATTTGAATAGGAATTTCTGAAACGAGTTTTTGTTTCAAATTCGCCTCGAAAGGTTCCGTCAACCATTATTGGGCCAGTAGTATCTACCAATATTGGATCCAAGTTATCACTTATTATTTAGCCTACTTGAACGGTGGCAACCAGTAATGCCCCAATACTGGATTGATTGTAAAACCCTGGGAATATATTTCCGACAATGTTATCTCATGTCCACATGATCTTTTATTTATGAAATAGAAACGTTATAGCGGTAGGATACTTGCCTGGCGTGACAAGAAGCGCGATGCCGAGGAGCAGAGCTCTTGTCGCCACTTCCACGATTCGTCGGAAGCCCCTGCGACACCACCGTAACCGATGCCTTTTTTCTTCGTCGTCCTCTTCCGCTTCATCGTTTTTACTCGCGTGTTCGAAAAGACCCAGACAAAGCCGCAGCTTCCGGTACACCGCACTGATCTCATCTGATTCGGGCATGCGTCGCTTCAGAATCTCCCCCCTTTTCTCAACCTCTTCGCTCTCCTGGCGCCTGTACGATCGCCGACAGCCTGTGCAGGTAGGCTGACCGGAAGCGAGGATCGCTTCGTGGTCAGTCCTCCTAAGTGAAAGTCGTTCTTTCACTATATAAACGATTTCACCTCAACCCTTATGTCTTATTTTATGTCTTATTTTATTAATTAAGAGTATTGTATTATATTTTTATGTATAAATAAAATTGTATTAGGTGTTGGAATTAATTCGTAGCGTTTTACAAGTGATGGGAAGTACTTTCATTAATGTATTTTTTAATGCTCATGTGAAATAAATAACATTCTTTCATTAAAAAACGCTACGAATTAATTCCAACACCTAATATATAAAGACAAAGCCTCCAAATGAAATAAAGCATTACAATAAAAAAGCCCCCATGAAAAGCCTGTGAAAGTTTTATTTTTCTTAACTCACGATTAAGTATTCAACCAAATAATTAAAGACATACGTTGATAATTTTTATCTTTAGACATTATATTCAGGACGTGACATCGCACTAATAAATTGTTTATCAATTTGATATCTCTTCTGTTTTAATGGATGCGTGATAATTAATACTAATTTGTTAATTTTAGACCAAAGGTGATTCTAATGAAGGATCGAAACGCCTGTGTTTTAATTAATACATATTCTTTTACACAATTTCCATTCAGTGTCTCACGAGCCTTTTTATTGTAATGATTTATTTTATATAGATCTTCTAGCACAGTTTTATAACTTCTCGTCACTTTTTTTCATCCATATGTAGAATGCCATTGATATTATTAATAAAAAGCTGAATTATATTATAAGTTTACTTTCTTTTTTTCACTTTGCACACGTTGCAAGCTATATTTAAAATAACTAATAGGAGAAATGTGCAAAGCAGACTTGACCGCTGAATAAATAGACCGAGCTTCCTCACCGCGACATCCGCTATCAGTTACCTGTCCTCGTAGTCGTCACACGCGGCGTTCTCCTCGGTAGCATGGTAGCTGTCGTGCCTTAGGGACCGCAGACCCTGCGAACAAGTTCCTCCGGTACACTGGAACTCGAGCCTTCGCCGGAGGTCCGTGGCTTGTAGCCCTCCTCCGCCCCCCATACCCCCGCTCCCATAGTACCTGCAGGTATAAACGGTCGACGTCCGCGTTATGGCTATAGCACACGCGGCAGTAACAATCATCAGCCGGTCTCCCCACGGAAGGTGAGCTATTGCCGGTAAATAACACGTCGCTCAATATGTCGCAAGCACAAGCTAAAAGTACCCGCGGCGAATAAGGAGTCGTCTTATAATAAACTATAACACGCTGCAAAAAGGAGTGGATAGGTCGCGAAATGACGGTAAATAACGATTGCGAATTTAATGCAACGTGTAGATTTGAATTTCGCGTTAAGCATCGCTGCTGATGATGAAAATTTTATCTCATACTTTTTAATTCTTTTTGTACATAAAAGGGGATTAACTTTCGAATAACTTTAATTTTACACACGTAAAAATATCTATTGCTACGAAAAATGATTACTCAATTTATTGTTTTCTTTTAAGTAACAATTATCTCTGACAAAAATATTTTCTTGATAATAATTTTAAAACATTTCTATCATAAATTTGGAAAATTCATGTATTTGAAACAAGAATTTATTTTCTTTTGAAGAATATCATAAAATTGATTGAAAAAGTGATTTTGATGTATAATAAACACACACAAATCGTAATTATTTTAACAATCTTAAAATATTAAATTTATTAGAATTCAGAATATATTTTGAATTTGATGTTCTTAAAATAATGACCTCAAAATCTTATGATAAACTTATGATTTATGAATAAATGAATTTCTAAAATATTTAAAACAAGTAATTATTATTTGCGTACAGTATATATTCTTTCTTTCAAAAGTTTTCGAATCGGTTTTGTATTTTAATTTGCGTGACGCAATGATTTCTCAATGAAGTTCTTGACAGTAAAAAAAACTCGCGTTAAGTGTATAAATATATTTAAATTAATAGAGATAAGTTGTATGTAAAAACTAAGAAGATAAGACAGTGGATTGTCTGAACATCCGTCTCTTTACGAAAACGAGTCTGAATAATCAACGCTTAGCGAGTTTTAGGCAAGGTTTGATTCACTTATCCGATTTTATCCCACTTTGTTGTCGTATTAACGTAAATGAAATCTACTCACCCCTGCCGCTCCGCCACCACTACCGCTGCCTGGATCGCACGCCCCCGATGCCGATTTTTACGAACCTCGCCACTTCCTCGCCGTTCTCGACAGGCACTTTAACCCCCGCAATGTGTCGCTCTCATCACCTGCAATATAAAGAAATACATTCATATAAAAAGATATGCAGACATATAAAGAAATACATTCGTCAGTAACACATTAACTGAGAAATCAATTTTACTCGTTTTGTTCGTTAAGAGAAATATCAAATATTATTAAAGATGTCCATATGATTATCCAAATATTCCTTATTAAAATGAAAAAATTATAGATTTTTCTACATTTGTGTGTGAAAGTAATACAAAAAGTTTGGTAGCGATATGGAACCTAAATCAAAAATTATTTCATCAATAAGAAGTATTTTTAAAAAATAATAAAAATAATAAAGATAAAGTGAGAAAAATTTCACTAATAAAATTGTATTGTTAAATTATATAAATATTGGCTTTATTAAACTACTTCATATGTATTCAGCATTCTTTTTTACAGTATATGAAAAGTATAAATTTCCAATTCCAGTGACTTTTTGTAGAAATTACGTACATAATACATTCTTAAATATTTCGTCGTAGTTTTATATTATATATTAATTTATTATTAATGATACATATATAAATATATTAATATACATGTATAATTGTATGTATCATTAATAATAGAATATTATTATACGTATAATAGAATCTATAATTATGCGCATAATAAACATATAATTCTTAAGGACCGCGCATTATTAATTGTCGCATGGGGATGAATCATTATTCCATACATTTGCGCGGTCGCCTATTATTCTGTGGTTATGGGTTATATCTTTGTACAATAACCATTAGCACACGTGTGGTCGCGTATCCATACATGTGTACGTACAGACGAATGAATCCTTTGGTAGATAGTTGAAATTCCGTATAGGCGAAACATGAATCGATTCGATTAGCAACATACGTGCTCAGATACAAGCCTGATTGATTCAATTTGGGTTCCGGCCTCCAGCAGTGCTTAGACAGAGGTAAATGCTCCGAAGATAGACTGATAATTATATCACGTTTGGAGGCTGTCACGTGACTTGGCAGAGGCAAAGATGGAGCAACGTTAAATAATCCGGGACACGAGAAATTAAATATTTCTAATTCTTGGAGCATGTAACGTGAGTTCCATAACTTAATCAACTGGTTCCAATTTAATGTCTTTTCAGTGCTATCACGGATGATTACTGCGCCATGTATTTTTACGCTATATATCAAATTTATATTCTACTCGGATAAAATTGATTGCTGAAACATCGAAATTTCAATGCTATATATTTTAATAATCGAAAAATATTTTGATAATTCGATGTAATTATATGTGCGACAACGCTGATTGTACAGGTAAATTCAATGGAATTGTAAATTAGCGGGGATTGCATTTGATGCTGCAGTGCTTAACTTCAATGCAGAAAGTAGTCGCGATTTAATGCAAATTATATTACGATATATGCGTACGATGTATTACGGTCACGGAATAATGGTGCGCACCGGCACCCCCCACGGATTATTTATCGTGCGTCAATACGCGAAGATTTTACTTCATTCGGAGCACGTTCATGTAATACTAACTCCGACGGGAATTACGACCATTCTGCTAATAAAACGGCTGTACTGCCGATATAGAGAGCAGGTGCATATTAGACACTCCCATTCGGTGATTCCGCCGAGTCCGTATTGAACGAACGATGAAACGAATTTCTTTTTATTCGAAATTATTAATGGAACAATTCTCAAAATGTTGGACTTCAAATATTACAGAGACTGAATTATTTAGGTATATGATAAAACTATTTTAATAAAAATATAAAAAAAAAAATTAATTAGATAATAGATAAAACGAAGAGCATTAATTTAATGTATTTCTTTAATAAATAACGGAATCTCCGCTGAAGAAGAAGCTGGAAAATTAATTTTTGCATTAAATGGATAAGTAATATAGTAGTGCTGCATAGTAATCTGCGGGCGAATGCCGCGATAAAGTTACATCGTAAGCTTACAGCGCTCTTATTTATGATCACCGTCGGCTACTAATGCTGCAACATCAATCAGGTGTTGTTATTCATTCAGTGCTGAGCCAGATGGAAGATTAGACGCTTGCACTTCCTTTAAGAATTCATACAATAGCAAGTGGAAGTTAAATTCCTTAACGCGTGTCATCGCAATTATTACCGATTTAATGATGTTCTCGCCGAACGTTGTTATTCACGCATTATAATTTGTGCGTAATATACATGCATATATTGCCATTTACAAAACTTCTGTACAACATGGTTTTTAATATCGCTTCACAAATAGCTAATTGTATGCTCATGCGAGCGTTATAATTTTGCTATTTTTGAATATCGCAGAGCGTTATAATGCTGGAATCGTATATTTTTGTATTACAAAAACAACGATTCGCGAGATAATTGCACAAGATAAATGTCGCAAGTATTTTCTGTCAGATTAAAGCGCGTCCAGAAATTGACTTTTCGAACGGACATTGGTTACCTTCTACTATCTCCGACTTTATAGCCGATATTATTTCCAGAGTAAAGTCACGTTTTACTATCTCGCGTCAAACTAACTCAGATGGCGGTGGGCTAGAGATTTCTACTTCATGACCGAGATTGAAGCAATGAAGACCGCGATTCCGAGTCAGTTTGCAGATTTAATTGTCGGCAGCTTGATCAGGAATATAAGGAATATTGCTTTTTCTGCAGATTCATCCTTAATTTTTAATTGTCCTGTTTCAATTTTTTTTTTATAGATGTTGACGTACTTTGGTTATTAATCCTAGAATTCTACCGCTACTGAGTACGCAATATTCCAATCGATACGTAAATTTAACGTATAAGGCTATAAATAGGCTATACTTTTAATTAATGTAACACAAGTTTTTTTATATATTTCATACTATAAATATTTATAATCTAGATTTTTGTAAACACAAATAATTATTATTAAAATTAATTATTAAAAGGAAAAAATAAGCATAAATTCAATCTTGAAATGATATAGAGTATGTAGTCTAATTTTGTGTGTGTGTGTGTGTGTGTGTCTTCTCATACACGCAAGCGAAATATATAATCTTGTGTAAATAAAATAGAACTGCTTAAAAATTAAAATCACTTATCATGCTCTCTGTTAGAATATTGACCATCAGAAGGTACAAACTGATATATAATGGACAAAATATTTAAAAACTTATCCTAGCTTTTAGCATGGCAGATAGAATTTCCACTGAAAACACAGCGAGCTTAACGAGCTCAATGACCTCGCTCACTAGTATGTAAAATTCACGTATCAAGCATTCTAGGATTAACAACTAGTACCATATATTTTATTGATCGGACAATAAGTCGAATGGAACAACTTGCTACGTGCGAGGGAATATTTATTGTCTTTCTCATAAATATGTATTTAAGCAGCTCGGAACAACCGCGATCGATTTAATAGCGCGGAATGACGAGTGACCTTTAGACTAGATTCCGCGATTGTACACTGGCTTGCAAGATGAAGTCATTTCGCAGTCGGAACTATTTCCAAGACGAGTATTCGAGCCAGCATGTAGATGGCGAGCGTACCTATATCTCGCGCAGTCATCACCTTAAAGAGAGGAATGTCGGAGTGAATGGTAGACGACCAGTTCTGATAGAAGGTGTTGGATTGCACTATTTGAACAATGGCACATGTCGCCCACGCAATTGCGACTAACTAAAGGGGCTGCGACACAGGCTGTCATAACTCGTCTTCATGTTCCTGGATTATTAGGGCCGAGCCGGTGGGACTGACCAATTTCTCTCTCTCTCTCCCTCTCTCACTCTGTCCCGCGTTATCCTTTTCCCACACAGGAAGCGATCTACTGTTTCACGAAGCCTTCCATATAACACCCATATTTGCTGGTGCCGTAAATCGAACCGACCGTGAGAGTTCGTGCATCGATGTGTCGACAGCTTAAATTTCAACGTAAGGTAAACGTAAGAAAATGGCTTCACGACATTGCGTCCGCTTCGGAAAAATATTTTCACGACGTGAGTTTTTATACTTTTACAACGTCGAGTTCATCACCTATATGCGCTGTCCCGAATATTCCCCGAGTCTTGGAAGTAATTCTGTGCGAAATGATTCTGTTTTGTAAGCCACGCGCCGGTAGAAATCTAATCAGAAAGATTACTCGTCATTCCGCACTAATAAATTTATTGTTCGTCCGAGTTTCCGACGAGAATCCCGATTCATGAAATGCGATACTGACATCGATCTTATTTACGAATTATAGATATCTCGTCACTTTCGAACATCGTTTACGGTAAATAATACGTGAGATCGATATCGACAGGATCGATTTGCTCGACGAGCGAGTTTCTTTTTGCCCGCAACGCAATCTGCCTTTGTGCTTCAAGGCTGGAGCGCAGACCTTTGCATAATACATAAAGCATAAAAAAAAATTAACCAATCAAAGTCTTTTATTTCATGGAGAGGAAGGAAATGAAGGATTTTAAATGGTTCATTTTCTTATGCGTTATGCAAGACTCTGTGCTTCCGTCCTTAATGCAATTCGTTACACTACTTCATCCGAAATGCGTTGTCATTTCCGAACAAAACGAAACAGTCGGCTAATTGGCTCGAGCAGGGTTATACGTCCCATGTGATTTCATTCATTATCGGTGTCTCGGTTGACGCGACCGGAAGCGACGAAAGTATTGATGCGCACTGGTGTGTGTATCGCGCGATTTTTCGGTCCCGTTTTGTATGTCCGTTGTCGACCGCGTTTCAACGTCGACATTTCATTGCATCTCGCGATACTGCGTACACATTTTCCGAGGTCAATACGCGGGACGAACGCGAGTGAATTACTCGTACGCGTATGCTAAATTGCCGAAAGTTTTCGGCCAATTTCACCGACGACGCGCTCGAACTTCTATCTGTACAGCTGGAACAACTATGCATGCATCCGGAAGTTTGACTGTAGATCTTTGTTGTTTGTTCCGTACGTACGTAGTGCGTATATGTCTGTAATACAATCATATATGCAGATTCGCTTTACATTTAATTCATTCGATGCGAAATTGCAAGCAATTCGTGATTTAAAAGCGCATAGCTCTCTTGAGATTATAAATATCACGTAAAACGACATGGAAATGTAGAAAAAATTTAATAAATTAACCGATAATATCACGTATTCATCGATATCACAAAGATAATGGCATAAAAACTCTTCTCTTTTCTCTCTCTCTCTCGTCATACGTTTAAAATGATAAAAATAGTTTCAACCGTGTGAATCGCGTTTGAAAAATTGTTACGCCGGATGTTCACGGCCAATTTCGTTGTGTGGCCGTTGAGCTGAACAATTCAATTTTGACGACGGTCTAAACGGATTCGATCAATTGCGAAATTCCTATGTTAATGCTTTTATTTCCCTAAAATACGTTCGGAACGAATATTTAAATTAAGATGAAATAAAAACACGCCGCCGATTTTAATCCCGCGGACACACCTCTGACCGTAACAAATTAAATTGATTATCATCCGCGTTAATTTTCGAAGAGAGTTTGTCATATACCGTGACAAACGACTGTGCTCTTTAAAAAGTTCCTTTACACGGTTGTCCAACTTCTGCGGATTGTCGTCTTTTGACGGGAAACGTATAACTTTCTAAATTGGCTTGGGCCAACTTCGTCATTGACCATTTTTGCGACTTCCTCGCCATCGGCTACTCTCGCATTGCATTTCGGAATCGCGACTTTTCTTCTTCCTTTTTTTTTTTGATCTTATTAACTTGGATAACTTTAATAGCAATCACGGAGACGTAATTTTCCCTAACGACCTACATATATGATAGACGACAGATTGATTTCGCTCAAAGGCACGATTTACCGAATGCATTGAGTATTTAATGAGCCGATGGTACGCATTCTGACATGGATAATTTCGCAAACGTTTGATAAATCTATATATCACTGTAATCAGCAACGGTACATTCCACAAACTTCTCGAAGATCTTCTTGGCTCCAGCATATATCCGCTGCAAGGCATTTAGGAATGATCTTGTGTACGCGTATGTATGTATATTTGGCACGGCCTGGAGGCTGTTCGGTTATACCACACTACGGTATGTCTATCCGTCGCGGAATCTATTTGAACGTCCTCCTACACCGATGATGAGGATGTTAATTATTACTGCCAAGGTTCGCCCCGAGCGAGATCTTCATCGATGCTAGAATCTTGGGATGAAAACGGGAAATCCGAGGTCACTCGATGGTATTAAAAAGTGTCTGCTACATATAATTAAATAATACAATTTGCCAAGACAAGATCGATTTTGAAAAAATTCATTTCGCGAAATTTTGAACTTGTGCTTGATGACAGCTTCATAAACGAATTTTACGATCCGCTAGAATAATATGCACGTTGCAGCATTCATAATTATATTCGCGTGTGTTGTAAATTGTAATTTTCAGAGACAGCCATCAGGTCTTATTAATGAAAATGAATGTAATGTGATTTAATACATATTTTAATATACATTTAATACATAGAAAATATGTATTAAATTTGACATATTTCATCGTGTCCCAAAAGTCCCACTCAAGTTTTTGTATTAATTAAAGGGTTATAGACAGTGAAATTTTGAAAAAAAATCGATGTTTTTAATCTTGTAATATTTTGAAAGATATACGTATCGAGAATATATATGCCAAGTTTTAAAGAGATATTCGGAAAATTGATGGAGATATAGCAGTTTTTGTACGCACGAAAGTCACTTAAGCGCTAGAACTGCTTCTGGCGTCGACGAAGAAGTGTTTTTAGATACGGAAGAGTTATTATATGGTCCAAGGATTGCCGAATAAGAGTAACTTAAACTTTTTAATTTAAATTGTGTAACATAATAATCTAAAAAAGTAAAACTTCAAACGCGTTTTTCTCAAAATCATTTTTTTCAACCTCGTTGACAGCAAATAAAAAGATCTACTCGACCTATTGACTTGGTATAAATTCAATTTTATTCAGAAATCTTACCTCTATCGCTGGACATAGCCGTTTTTTAATTAAAATTTTTAATAAAAATTTCACAATTTTATTCAACTTTTTTATAACAAAAAAACGCCAAATTAAACAAAATTCATATGTCCGCCATTTTGTTACTTTTTGCGACTTTGTAAGCTATAGCCATATATTATATTTTTTATTATCATAATTTTTTTAGTTTTTTTGTTTCAAATAGCGCATATAGTAGATTCATTATTAACGAGGAAAAAGTAACTGTTCAATGTTATTCTTTGTGCAGCAGCCTTAATTCTAGTAACCGAGACAAAAAAATTTTTTTTACGTAGTTCAATACTGATAGAATAAAAACACCATAAAACAAAATTACCTGACTTTATTATATATTTAAAAAAAAATCCTAAAGAACTCCTGATTTTTCAGGCCTTCATCCTGTCTATAGCCTTTAATACAAGATAATACAAAATGTTTGTGTTAATTTAACACAAGATAAATATATTAAAAAGTAACATAAATATTATGTAAAAAAATATTACATAAAAAACAATGGCACACTTTGTAAGCAGCAAATTGTGAAAGTATAATATATTTTTTCAATAAAATTAACATTTATGATATGTTAACACATTTTATTCATTCATCTTAGAATTTAATGTTTTAAAACATTATTTTTGTATTATTTGTTTACTTATTCATAAATTTATTTTAAGAAATCTTGAATATCAATTTAACACAAAATCTATAAATAACATAATCACATTATATTAAATTAATACTCGAATATGTTAAAAATTCAACACAACATTTTAACAAGGACCTGAATGGACTGTTTCAGACACAAATACAAAATATTTTTACTATATATGCTCAACATGAAAAATATAATATCATATATTGTTAACCAGCATTGCGAATGAACATAGCAGACAGCTTTATACTTGCGCATGAACCGGCTAGCTCGAAAGAGATCTCGAATGAAAAAATAATCGATTCCCGAGAATTCCGCCGAGGGAAAGGCGCTTAATCTCGTGAACTGTAATCCAAGCTTGCAGTGCGCTGTCCGAGCACAATGTACGTAAATCGTTCACCTCAATCGGAAATCGATGGCACGGTTTCGGGAATTCTGTTACAAGAGTTCTGTTCGCGGCTTCAAGTGGTCCAAGGTTAAACAATAGTTGATAGAATAACGCGATAGTTAGTGAATACGACAATCGACGCACGCATATCTCGTATTATTGTTTTGAAATTCGTTGGGTTTCAAGATCTGATTTATATCCCTATCGAAATAAACCGATCATACGTGGACCATCGTTTTTGTGCCTCGATATTCTAGTATTATTTCATCTCGCCTTCTATTTATCGTCTATCGACCTAGCAGCAAAATTTACCAGACCCACGGCAGTGAAATATATCTCTTGTTTCTGTTATCCTACTTTTTCAACTAGAATTTTCTATCACCTTTTGGGAAAACCCTTAGGGAATCGTCCACTGTATATCATCCGCACGGTTAAGTTGACATTCTCGAGCACGAAACTTCGAGTGTCCTTTAGGATGCGTAGGCGATGCGAAATATAAGGATTTGGGGAGTAAAAGAAATACAAAGAGAATAAGGGGAGCACTGACGATGATACAGGTCTAAAACAGGGACTCGCTGGTGATAATATCGAGATAATATCGGAGATAAGTAAAATAGGAAGTCATATAACATGCGCGAAGAGAAGTGAGCGGATAATAAAAACGCTGATATATGAAAGGGGATATATAAAAGAGGAGATAAAAGGAAGCGAAAAATAAAAGCAAACGAAGGCATAAAAGTCTAACGTATGCAGAAAAATAAAGGAGAAGTGCCAGAGATGCGCCTGGTAACGAACACAAAAGCGTTAACGAGAAACAATAAAAGTGTTGAATAACGGCAAGAAAAATACCATGGAGAAAACGGCGAAAGTAGTAAAATAGTAACTTAAAGAACTAAGTTAAGAAAAGATATTCGAGCTTAGAGAAGGCATTCGAGTTTCTTGGAGAGGCACGAAGGGTAGATAAGCAGTATGTGGTGAAGGAGAGGAGGGTTGCAGGGGGGAGGTAAAAGTAAAATGAAGAGGGGCAGGATGTATAAAAGCGAAACAACGAGTACGCGTGCTGAGCCAAGATAGTAGGACAGAGAGAACAGAAAGTGGAAGTGCTTTCAGATAGCGGATGTGGAAGGAAGCAGACGTCGGTTAGGAATGAAAAGATGGGGAACGCAATAGAAAAGTGGAGGAGGAGGAATTCGCTTTATGCAAATGAACGTCCGAAATATCGTCAATGCAACTTCCTGTATAGGCATTAAGACCATGTCATCTCAGAAAGACCCTGTAGTTTTGTGGTCCACGCTGTCATCTGTCTTTTATTCTCTTTTAAATGTCCCTTAAACCAAAAACTAGTGAGATTCTTTCTTTGTTTTCCTCGTCGCGACGTTTAAAGATATTTATCACAGAAAAAAAGATTCGCATCATACCGTACTTTTTAACATTTCTATGATGTTAGAAAATTGAAAGAAAAAAAAATCGTTTGTTTTATAATCGTATTATGTGACATACGATAGTCCACGTCATTGTTTAAAAAAACATAGCTACGGTTTTTATAAAACGTTTTTAGATACATTTATTTACATGAAAGAAGAAAGAATGATTTCTCTCACTGAAATATCTAAAAATTTAGCTAAATACAGATCTAAGAATAATTCTGTTGGACTATCAAAATAATTATATAGCACGGTCAAATTAATTGCTAGAATGTCAAAACTTTTTGCAGCATTGCTCATGCTTGAATTTCTTACGTAATTATTTTGGTCCAACGAAATTATTTATTTTCAAATTTATATCAAATTAAATTTTGGATACTTCAGCAAAATAGTTCTTTCTCTGCAGGCAACTTTCACTACAATGCAACGATAATGAAGGTAATAAAATAAATTAGGACTTGGGCGTCCTCCTACCTCCTAGAAAAGCGAATAACAAGTTGATCAAGGAATAAGACAAGGTTGTTGACCGCGTGCAAACAAGGTGCGACATGTTCTATGCAAATTCTAGCTCGTTGGCTGGAATTGACGTAGGTAGACGTCGATAACTCTCGGCAAGTCAAATCGACGTGCCTTAGTACTACGTTGAGGCGCTTAACTCAATTATAGTTAACGGGCAAGTTTATCCAGACGTTGTCACAATAGTTGGAAACTACGCGATTTCATTGCGCGCCTACGAAATGAGAAACGTAAACTGGAGAATAGTTTCTATTTAAATGCAAGAAAGTTCATAGTTATAGAAAAGAATCTTACTGTTAATATATGCACGTACATCGCGTCGTGCATGAAATTTGTTTAATTTAGCAACACGGTACGTGCTCTACAGAGTAAATTTTCCAGTATCGGTATATACAGGCATATCACATCACATTTCATACAAACATTGTAATCGAAGTATTCTCCTTGATAAACACTTTTATTTGATCAAATAGCTTGATAATATTTCAAAGCATTTTTATTTATATTTATTATATACTACGTTGCTTCTCTATGTGCTGTTACATTATGCTTTACGTCTGTTTGATTAAACACAAGCGATTGTATTTTATTGGGCTTTAAAGTGTTTTTGCTTTCCAATTTTCACATGCACAATCGTATTTTATTGCACTCTAAAATTTGAAGCGTTTCCATTTTCCGACCAATATATGCGTCAATCCTATTACATTACATAAAAAAAATTTACAACTGAATTGTGTGTACAAAAAATAATCTAGAGTTGAAACAAATCCAAAATGAAAGACCACTCTTGCGAAACTATTTATAAATAAAGTTTCACAGCGGACGCTATATTTAGCGAATGTCGTTTTATAATTCTATATCACTCCTCGCGTTTTTCGAGATGAACATTTCTACATGCGAGGAAGAGAGAGAGAGACACGTGAAATTCCCTTTCTCTTCTCCCGTGAAAGAGTAATTTTCTCAGAGTTCAGACGAAGAAAGTTTCGCGAATCTCAAGAGATTACATAGCTATATGGACGGAGAAACCGGTGGCATGAAAGTCATTTTTTCGGTCGCGGAACGCAACGTGTATCGCGAAAAAGAGTTCTCGAGTCTTTAGTCGCACGATAGTGCATGGCTGTACTTACGAAGGAGGCAAAAAAATGGCCGAAAGGTAGAGAGAGAGAGAGAGAGAGAGAGAGAGAGAGACAGAGAGAAAGAGAAAGCTTTCGAGGTTCGTGCGATTTTCACGTAAAGCTGGCGGTGCATGGCGGGTGGCAGGAGGAAACCGAGGAAATAAAAGTGTACCCTGTTTTCACATGTATACGTACATACGTACATCCGTCGCGTGATGTGGACGCCTCGCATGCGCCGAGCGCGGCATCGCGACGCGGAATTTCATATCACTCCGACGAAATACGCTCGCTCGCCTTTATTATCGCGCGGAATGGCCTTAGTCTTTCGCTATGCGCGCGATGGTCGGATCTATTTCTGTAATATCTTCGTGTAAAAGAATGGGAAGGAATTTGAGTAGAGTTCCATCTCTAATGTATTTCACACACACACACACACACATACATATATCTAGATAAATATATTTCATTATCTATCACTAAAATAATGACACTTTTCAGCTGATATGTGATAAGATTTTCTAAAGACAATTATTAATTCGATTTCAAATGGATGGTGGATTTAATAAAGTACTAACAATTGACACGATAAATACTCTTAAGCGAAAATTTTTGGAATAACCTTTAATTCACTCGTTCGCTATTTCACATAAATGGCAATATTCTAACGATAATATTTCATTTATAATAAATCGCCTACAATTATTTTATGGTATTGACGAAAAATCTATAAATAAAAGCTTGTTAATTAAATATGCGTTCAATCATGCATTTAATCCTTAATTGCTTAATCAATAAAAAGCACCCATAAAATTATTGACAGCTATAAGCTCATAAATTAAATCGTATTATTTATTTTCAAATAATTTCAACTAATTCTTGGTTATTTAATGGCTTGAATATAATGAATTTCGTATTGTAATTACGAATTTACAAACATAACAGTACCGAATTCGTGCATATGTTTCAGTTCGTTTTGCGAGGAAAGAACAAAAAAAATACATGTAACAGCCGCAAAGTTTTGTGTGTGTGTGTGTGTGTGTGTGTGTGTGTATGGTGTGTGTGTGTATATATACACAAAAAACTTATACTATATATATATATGTGCGAGCAATAATTATGCATTCGCGAATAGCTGTCGCGAATACAATTTGCAGGAACAGTAAACACTAAAGTATTTGTCGGAGCAAATCGTCGATTTGTACTACTGCGGTCACAAAACTCACCGCCACCTTGCTGCTTGTAACAACGCAAACAAATTGCTTTTTTGCTGGATTATCAATCCTACATCTAACACACCATTCCACAATTTTGTTGTGCTTATGGATTACAAAACCATTCAAATATACAACGAATCTATTATTTTCTTGCATTACATCTTGAAATTAATACTTTTTAACATACAATAAGTATCTTCATAATATAATAATAATTAATAATGTAATTAAAAATTAATGATGACAATTAAAAACATTTTATATGCTGTAAAATTGTTAAAATAATAAAAACAAAATTAATCCAGACTAAAATTGTTACTCTTTTTCAAAAAATGAAATATTTTCTCCAAAAATGTATTTTCACTCTTTTTAGAATAAGATTTCACTCCATGAAATTTTAGAGAGAAATAAATTAAGAATCGTATAACATAATAAGTAATTGCCTACTAATTATAAAATTTTCATTTCAAGTCTCACCAAGAAAGATTTCTCATTCGAATTATTGAAAGTTAAGGTCTTAATATTAAAACTCTTTAACAAGAATTAAAATGATAAACTATCCAAATAATATTAGAATATTATATTATATATAAAATGATCTAAATTGATAGAAGACCAGCAGCATATCAATAAATTTTTATTTCTCCCATTCGACTAGTAGATCCATTTATAGTACGCTATTGCACCATAAACTAAAAGCACTTACTAGGCCGATTTACACTGCGGTATAACCGCTGCAAAATGCGTGGTTAACCCGCAAACTGCCTCTCCCAATTCAGTTGCAGCTGCATCTCTGCTCTGCCTACATAATAAATGAAAAACTACTTTTTTTTTATTGCCGACTTAATTTTTTTAGGAAAAATCGTACTACAGTACACGGTTTATTTCAACTGTATAATTTATGGCGCTACATCTCGCTACATATTTTTTTCATTTAAAAGTTTTCAATGAGAAAAATCGTACGTAGTTTCTCGACGTGAATTCCATCAATTGTAATGAGCGTGTGTGATCGGTGCGATTGTTGCGACATGTTTATGAAAAGACCGGGCCGATATATTTGCGGTGAAATCATAAACCTCGAAGTATTTATCGGTGGAGGGGTTGTTTCGGTGACGATTCGCATTACGGCATAACGACCGCCTCTGCCGCAAAACGCGTCACCGACCGATGAGCCGCACGACCGGCCGCAGCTGCAACTGCATCGCCACCTCGCCGACCGCAAAACTGCAGATGGAAACGGCGCGGCATACCGATTCGCGCCCTCTTGCACGCGCCCGCCCTTTGCGCCCTTTCACCCGGCCGGGTTTATACATTGCGCGATAGAACGGGGAAGGAACGCGCGCAACTATGTGGGCAAACAACGGCGAGAGGAAGGCAAGGATCCGGAAACGATTGAAATTTCCGCGGTTTTCCGGGAGCCTGCAAGACCCGCCGGGGACGCCGCATTCCAAAGATTCCCAATAAAGCAAGCTTTGGCGAACGTCGTTGTTTGTGACCGGCGATCTCGCGGCGATCCTTTGACGCGCGATACTCGAAAATCCACAAGACAATGCCCCGGCTCGCCGGGAACGGACGATTAATCGAAACGTTAAGAAACAAAAATATGAAGGGCTGAAATTAAGCTTTCAATTTAACACCTTCGAATAGCCTTTTTGTAGCTTTTCATAACGTACGTCAAGCACATCAAGATAAAATGATTTAATATAATAACATGATAATGTGACTTTCTGCATAGGATAAAGTGAGATAATTTGAATAACAGAAACTTTGAAATTGTATAAAAGATTGAGGTCGTATAATGTATTCAATAAAACGTATAAAATATACATTATTGGTGCTCTCTAAAATCTTTGGAGTGGAATCTAATTCTAAAAGGTGATAAAGTGTGACAATTAAGCCAGTGTTAAAAAAGACTACCTTCGTTGTCAATTTTTTAAAGTGAGATTTCACTCTTCAAAAGTTAGATTCTACTTCAAAGATTTTATAAAATTATAAAGGAAAGACTTTTCTTCATAAAGTAATGTATACTCAAATTATAAATGGGCACTAAAGACGATATTCATAGTCCGTTCTTATTTTAAGACCGTCTTAAGCGATGCTTTAAGATGCTAATACAGCTTTCTGATTGGTTCGTGACATCTTAAGGTTTGGACTTAAAACGATCCTAAATATAAGATCCGATTATGAATATCGCCCTAAGAGTCAAAATGCAGTCCACAAAAATATATAATAACAATAGAGTGTCTATTTATTAAAATACTTAAAATTCAAAATAAATATTCGGCTCCACTTTGAGCCATCTTCAACGTAGAACAAAATAACAATACAGAATTTTTTTAAGTGTCTCTCACACTTCACAAGACTGCCGTGAATCCTACTCTTTATGCAATATTTCCAAATATTTATCCAACCAAGTATGTCGATAACAATCCGAGAGTGCAAGAGATTGACACAGTGATGAGCAAAATGTATAATAGTGCATCATCGTTAATGCTCGTATTTGCCCAACTACTGAAGTTACGTATCAGTATTTTTTTAAAAAACAAAAGGAAGCCATTACATAAATATGACTGCTCATTCGAGCAGTTTGAAAGGTGACTGAGTTTAAAGAATATACCATGCGATCTCAATTTTTTCTACAATTTCAAAATTTCTGTTAACTTATTCAAATTACCTCGCTTTACCCTAAATTATTCTCGTATAAATACAGGGCGATTAGAACTTTGCAATACAAGTCGAGTGAAAAATCGTATTTCAGACAATTCTGCAACTTGACTCGCGAAGAGACGAGACATTTGAGAAGAAACGGTGCCATGGCTATGTTAAAATCGCGATTTACGCGAACAGGCGAAAAGTTAGGAAAGCCGGTAAGTCAGAACTGGCGGTTACTCCGTATTCTCACTCGCGGGTGATCGCTTTTCTTTTCGGTACAAGAAACCCGAAGCGGCTAGAGAAGTCGAGGCGGAAAGGTGAACAAGAGGAGAGGGGGAAAGATGGATCTTGAACGGACTTTGGGAGATGGACGGCGAAACGGTAGGAAAAGAACGTAGAAGCTTCTCTATTGAGTCAGCCAGCAGCCCGCAGATGCAATTGAATCGAACGTGCTAGAGGGAAGTGCACTTAACCGTTTTGCTTGTCTCGTCTCGCTTCCGCCTACGTCAAGTTGGGATTTTTACGAGGAGGATGCCGAGCAATAACCGCGGTGATGCAAGGGCCGGCTGCGCAGGACTTTGCAGGGGCAGGAAAAGGGATTTAGGAAGGAAGGAAGGCGTGGAAGGGGAATTTACTTTCCTTCGCGCATTTCTCGCCATGAAAACCAATATAACCGACGGCCGGCTGGATAGGATAGGTCAACGGATCAGCTCTCGGTTCGCTGACTATGAGCGAGATCAAGTTTCGAACCATTCAGACGCTACAGTCCGTAGCTGCCTTTGAATACAATTTGGAAGAGTCAACTCCTTTTCCTCCCGCACATCGTTATTACGATTCACGGCTCGCCTTGCATTTGTAGCTCTTCCCCTCGATTTACTTTTTCACGTAACTCTCGCAGCGTCACTATTGATTACTGCCGTTTAAACTCCGCTCATTTCCCCGTGCCCGGCGCACGACTAGTAATTTCATTTGGCTGCAATCTGCATAATAAAGGCCGACATTTAGCTAGATTCGGACGTTGAATTACACTCGTTGCGTGCCGAGCGAAAATCGTTAAAGTGTCCGCTCGACTCGGCTCGGCTCGGCCGAGTGCGACTGTTAAACACGCACGTCTCGTGCAAAGAAGAATTCTCTGTATTCGTTAACTATGAATTATTATCGTGCTGCTCCGACGGGATATACGTATCGAGTGAGAGGGTTTCGGCGGGAGAAAAGAGATGAAAATATTAATTTCGGTACGCGTTTTACGAGAAATTCTACGACCGCCGCCAATGGACACGCGATAGCGGGAATTGGAACTTTACTAACTAGGTTTCAACTTTTAAGCGATCGTAGGGATTGTCGTTTCCTTAAATGGAATGCGTTCTCCCGTCTCGCAAGAGAGATCTGTGCACCTTACAAAAAAAAAATCTGAATCGCACGTTATTACGGGCGTGTCTTAACGGCGCGTATTAAAATCAGCTTTCGGAGAGGAGGGGAGGAAGGGGGAGGGGGGGCAAGAGTACAGAATGAATTTTCTCGTAAATAACTTACCTGCTTTACGTTTACGCGCAGTGACGTGCGACAATTTAATGGGATTTAAATACTCCAGCTTGATTCTCCAGGAATAGTCAAACGTGCTGCTGTTTTTGCCCTGGTTACCTAATGAATATTCATCACCCCACGACGACGCTAAATAGTATCAAGATGCTAATTAATCGCGAGTTGATACGGTGAATTAGTTTGTCCGTTATACGTATCTCTGAATAATTTATAACGATTTTCGCGATCTACCGGAAGAATACGAGGTGTCATTGTGAACGACTGTTTAAAAAATTGCTACGCACCTTGTCGAGTCATCCTCTTAAACCGGTTTGAATTATTACGAGGCGTCAATGCGAACGTGCTTAAAGCCATTGTATAGTATAATTACATAAGCGTAGTTATACTGCTGCACACACACACACACACACACACACACACACACACACACACACACACACACACACACACACACACACACACACACACACACACACACACTTTCCTTAACAGTGAGACGTACTGAATGAATTAGCCAATCACAGCCAAGATTTGCCATAAATTTTCAGCTTTGATTGGCTAAAACAATAATCTTGCGGTTACTATCGTGAAAAATATGTGCGAGCCCTAAGTGATTGTAGTTGTAAAAATTATAATTGAATATTTCCCTTATATTTGATTGTGGTTAATTTTTAGAACTACTATATAATTATAACTATACATTTATGCAATTGTAAAATGAGTTTAAGGGAATCTTAAACTGAAAACCGAACTCTGACGGAATCGTTGTTTTATTGCACATAAGTTTTCCTATTGAATTAGATTATAAGTTTAATTTAATTTTAAGAACTCGACGTTGTTTCTTCATGTAATTCGATAAATGTCTGGAGATTTCAATTTTGTAAGTACTGATTACTTTAGAACTTTTATATAATTTAAACTAATGAATTCTAATTTTGATTGGCTTACTTTCGAGTAGATGCGAAATAAAAGGGGATGGGACTATCTCTACTTGTAGGAAACAATATACACTCACGTGTGCAAATCACCACGTAAACTGTGAAAACACGAAACATGGATAGCCATGTTGCGTCTACGAGCTGCCTAAAGCAGGTGACGCAAACTTACTTTAACCATGTACTAAGTCTCAAACGACCTAGCTTGCATAATACCGGGATAGAATAAGTAGGCCAATGTGAGTGCAGCAGAAACGAGAGCTGACGGCGAGAGCTGTACGGGAGTCTCATAGAGGAAAATGGAAAAGACAAGGAGGTGTTCTATGATAGTCTTCGTGCAGTGGCGTCGTCATTTCAATGAGAATGTCTCATGCCTACATTTTTCTAAATCACACAGGTGACGCGCAAGCAATTCAGGTGGAAACGCAATATGGATGCATATCACGAGCATTGACATTTAATATTTTTCAAGAAACTTATTATGTCGCGGATACCACAGATATTTCTTGATGCAACGTTAAACATATGTATCACCAAACGTTATTCTGAATGTTACCGAAGATGAGATTAAACGTTATGATTATGTATTAGCTCGGAGGTATATGAAGAGAATGACTTGGGACGTACTCAGAGATACTTCAGTTTTAAGGGACAGCAATGGAGAACGGTAGTCGACGACGGGGGTGTGCCTGAATTACGCTGGGTACGCGAACGCGTTTAAATTCCGCTTAAAGGGTCATTAAAGCCGAATTAGAGCGGTGCCGTCCCGGGATCACCGGCAATCCGGGTGACGTGAAGTGTACGAGCCATCTCGCCGTAACTTTCGAATAATATGCCGTCGAGGGAGAATCTCTCTCGCGTTCCCTGTGGCAAAAGGGAGAACGCGGACTCGAGGCTCTTTTAGATTCCAATGCGCCGAGTGGCGTGTGCTCTGAAATATTATATTCGAGGCGGCTTTCGACGACGTGGCTGTCCGCCCCGTCGAGACTAGTCGTGTTCCGAAGTGCACTCCAAGAACGGGCACTCGCAAGCAAGCAGGCGGGGAAAATGCGAGATTGATACCGTGCTCGAAAGACGAGCCAGCTAACTCGTGAGACGCAATTTTGACTCGTCGTCGTACCACTTTGCTGAAGATCTCGGATCTCGGATCTCAATACATCGCGCGCGCGCGCTTCAGGAAGCTCGACATAGAAAGAGTTGTAAGCACGCGGATTCTGGGACTTCTGATGTCGGAGAAGAAGGTCTTTATGCTAGAGACAGGTGCCCTAGAATGCGCGTGTCGGCGCCACTTACAGAAATATTACGGTTTATAAAATGAAACACGAAAGAGGGACTTTACAATACGTCTTTTCGAGGTATACATTGGAATACATTCGAATGCTGAAATTGTATATGATAAGTGATATTCAATTTTATGAATAATATTACAGAGAACTTACGAGAAAAGAGGTAAAGGATAAATATAATATATTGAATATCTATATATCAATGTAAAATAAATCCGATATATATCTAACTGCAATCGTCGTTGAGATAAACAATCGTATTTATTTTAAATATTTTATTAAATAAAAAATACAGATATAAATCGTAACGAACACAACAAGTGAACAAGAGAGCAAATGTTACAACAAATATGTGTGATAAAACATGTACTTTTGTATCATCAGATCGTCTGTGTCACTGGATATCGTTTTAATAGCATTTATAATAACATGTACATGTTTCTACAACCATTACATGTTATATTTGTGCAGCTTTTAATAAATCCGTACCATAACGCGATTATTGTCTCACGCTTGTTTTATACATATAAACTATGTACAGCAACGTACAGCTCGAAAGAAATATCAGTGTTGCGAGTTTGGAGAAGAGATTATACCGCATTCGCATGAAAATTTTAAGCTTTCGCTTCCGATTTTTAATTATCATTTATTTACTCTATTCGATTCTCATGCGACTGTTGTTACCTGTACGCTAAGTACGCTAGACGGTAATCCTAAATGGATCTCGGATATTGATGTAGCACCACGAAGACGAGACGTCGGAGACCTCAGGAGATATTTTTATCTTAAATCGCTTTTTTTCCTCTTTCGCGCACAGCCACCTAGATCGATACTCGATACTAAAATTATCCGCGTAACATCCGCGTAACACATCCGTGCTCGTGATTGCCTTATTATAGCGCGCGTGCGATGCTCGACGAGCAATTTTTGCAGAATTTTAACGATTCGCATTATAGCGCGAGCGTTTAGAAGAGAGAGGGTGGATAGCGCAAAGCGATGTAATCGGATTACGAGCTTACGTATGGACAGGGTGGGTGACACGTAGATAAAGGGGAAAAAGGCGGAATCGATGGCTGCTATTCGTCACGGTATAAAAAGTGTAGGTTCATAAAGGTGAACAAAGGAAAAATTGAGCACCGTTGGGCATCACCGGCATTCTGCATTGCTGTGATGCTAGTTACTGCGTATATAAAAATAAATCGATAGAAACTCGAAAGCTCGACTGACAAACATACAGTTTAAAAAAATTTTCAATATATATTATATTAAAGAAAAACAATCCAAGAAAAGTGGATCAAGAGACACACTAGCGACTGGTTTTTCATTTACCCCCGTACGGGGGAAGATACGTCCTCCCGAGTGTCGGTTACAGGAGATCGGCTGTCGCCGTGGACGGTTACAAGGGAGTCGCTTTAATTACACCTGGCAGAGCGGCTTGGTTATGTAGAGCGGTGGTTTCAATTACGGTGTTCACGGTTGTAAAGTGTAAATGCAATAGACGCCAGCCACGGCGCGCTGCGCAACACGCACTCGTCTATGCATTCATACATATACAATGTGTATATAATATATATATATATATACACACATGTATAATTGAGGGTTTTATAGAAATCGATTTTCCATAAAACGTTACGTTGTCGCATTGTATTAGCCCGAATAAATCTGTGGTGAATGCAACGCGACTATTAAAGCGACACTCGGATTGTCTTCCGCCAACGATTTTTCCTTCTTTTTCGGTGAGAGAACACGAAAAATATGTATGTCATGATATGAATCAAAAATCGCGTGTTTCGCAACATGCTCGCGATTTTACTAGGCTTATTCATTGCACTGAACTATATTTATAGCAAATCACGCACAAATATAAGCACAGATTTTCCGTGACCGAATTGACTGATCGGCTTTGTGTAATCCGGCTAGAGTTTTTGCCATTTCATATTATGTCATCAATTTTTTACGAATATGAACGCTTATATCATGAATCAACAATGATTACATAATTAAGATTGGGGATAGAACTCCAAAGAATTATTATAGACTAACATAAGTTGAAAATTATTCAATTGAAGAATTTTTATATCTAAAAAATTTCAAGAAACAAAAAATTTGTTATCTTCAAACCGTTTATTGTACAAATATAGTAATTTTTCTCCGCAAATACAATATAATAGACATAAATATAAAATTAGCTTTGATTTTAAGAACATAAAAATAAAAAATCTTTGGACTTGTTTGATTACGAAAATTTTATGCTTACTACTTCTATTTATTCTATAATATTTTACGTTTACTTTTTTTATATCATTAATAATAATAAAAATAGAAAAGGAAATATTATTTAAAAAATAAAGCAATAAATTTTTCATTTCTTATTTACGAAATTTTAAATTGCTTTTAATTCTTTTGCAAATGTTAAATTCTCGTTTTTTTGTTTGATTCTTGTTAGAATAACATTGTTCACGATATAACTCTACTGAAAATGATTTGACGCCATAATCACTTTTCGATTAATGTTTCATTAAAGAGATTGACGGAAGATTCCACTATTTTGTCGGAAATTGCTAAAAACTGAAATTTTCTTGTAGCGCTTTCTCTAAAAAAAATTATCAGATTTGGCCTTTTTGTCGGAGATTATTACAGTCTTGCTCTCTCTCGGAGATTGATTGTTAAAATTGGTATTATTTTGTAGTGCATCCTTCCATAGGAGATTTTAGATCTTTCAAAAAATAAGAGGAAATCGACGCGTGCATTTAAAAGTTTTTTTTTTCCTTCAAAATTTTGAGTGGTTAGCCGGAAATTTTTGCCGTGTGCCGGAAAACTGGAAATCAATCAAAAAGTTAAAATCTCCAGCCGAAAGCCAGAGAGGTGACAACCGTGGTGACTATATCCCAGATTTGTTTTTAAATGGACTTATTTGGTCTTTGTGAAAAACTCTTCAATTTTGTTTCGTATTTGACAGTTGAAAAAGTATTGATATCTAAATATATATTAATCATACATGCATTTTTTTATCGAGATAGTTACAGTTAATTGTGTCATGTTTGAGTAACAAGTACAAACTCTTATAAATTCTTATAAATCTTATACTGAACGGTAACTTATACGAATCATCAATCCCGAAACTAAATAAACTCGTAGTTCACATACGTCCAGTACGTCGATATTTCCCTTTACTACAAAGCGGCAGCGGTTATAAAGCTGACATTCCTTCGAGCTAGCCCGCCCCTGATAAAAAGGTTTTGATAACGAAAATATCGATAACTCGACACACAAGCCAGCAGTGAATCGCGACTTTAATCAAGACTTGCAGCCGAGACGAAAGTACCGTTCTCGCATGAGGGATTCAGCTGTGAGCTTAATTGCGGCACATTCCTAATTGGAAATCGGTTTTCGTTCCACGAACGATTAGAAAAGTCCCAGCGTGGCCAGATCGTTCGCGATGTTAGCACGTGAGTGAGGCCACGGCGACCAATCGCAAGAATTAGTCGTGAAAATGCAATCTTAACGACGTTGCAGCACGGAAGCCCAAGGAAAGTGATGGTATGTCGATCAAGCCTTTTACACACCTTTTGTACTAGAATTCTTTGAATAATACAATTTTATAATAGACCAGGGTTATCAAATTGTTCATATTCATTAGAAACTAAAAATTAGATCAATTAGATCAAATGCTATCTTTTTCTTTGACTTTTTAATAATCGATATCATTGATGATTGTCATAGAATTCGTATGATTGAAAAGATTAAGGATGTTCGATTCTGAATCAATTCACAAAAAAACCGGTTTTCCACAAAAAAAAATTGATTTGAAATCGGCCCTTTTTGTCGAAAAAAGCGATTTTTTTTTTAACAAAGAGATTAATTTAAAACCGCCTCCTTTTTTTATTTAGAAGAAGAATTCAATTCTTCACAATAAAGGACGATTTAAAATCATTCTTTTTTTGGGAAACTGATTTTTTTTAGAGGACCGTAACATTCGTAGGAAGAATATCTGACAATTTTAGGCCATTGTATAGAACTATGTTAAACGTCTCAGTATGATGCACGTACAATGGACGTGCGCGTGCACGAAATTCGTCCGTAACGAGCGGCGGCGGGCTCATCCGTTTAGATATGAAGATCAAAGTAGCAACGTTGCGAACCACGCCAAGGTGGCGAGAGACCTTCAACCCTCGACCTACGGAAATCACAGCGAAAAGCTATCGCGTGTTGGCGCAATCGGCGTAGAACGATCTCGCGCGAATACCTTCGATCGGCTTCTTGCTCGCGCCGGCACTCGAAGGACAGATTATGCCTTCAAGCGTGTGCGGTGGACTCTGACATTTCGGGCCGTGGCGCACACAGGCGACGAAGAACAGAGTTCGCACACAGCCGATTAAATTAAACGTACCTGCCGTGAGGTTGACACTGAAAAATGGCACCTGGTCTCGCGCGCCATCGTAAATTTCTATTTTACGGGACGCCGGTCGCCGGAATTAATTCATAGCTGATACGCGATATCATTCAGCTTCTCGCGCGATCTTAATGTCGACGTAATAACAGCGATTTGCGCAGTTTCTTACACTCCCCGAGAATAATTAATAACGAATACGTTAATGATCGACTTTAAAAGAAATATAGAAATATATTAGATTTTATTGCCCGTTGCTTTATTGCAAAATTCCTATACCGTAACCTAGACATCACCAGTTTGTGTTCTGACGCATCATTTTTAACATTTAAACAGCATGCGATAACTCAGCCGATACGACTGTGCGGGTGAAGGCAAACTGCATTCGTTATTCCGCGTTCGTTTCGCACGAACCGCGTTGCAGAAATTTTGCCAGTTTCGCAGTTTAACGAGCTGAGTCTGGTCGAACGAATGAACGAACGAATGGACGGACGCATCCCACGCCACCGCAATTTCGGCAGCTGGTGTCGATCAACCTCCCTCTGAGAGCTTATCCGTTCTGAACTAGCAAGGCATTTTTGTGTAAAAAAAAAGAGTAGCTAGAGAAATTTGCTTATCTGCGGCACGGCGGTGTGCCGAGTGTGCCATCGTGTCAGTCTGATATAATACTTGGTTGCAGCGCACGTCACATCGCCACTCCTATGACGTCGACGATAACCCCCGATGATGCACCCCGCGGGAATGCAACCATCCATCCCCTCTCTTCAATCAACTGAACTCCCCGTATGGGTCATCAGCAGTTACAACGAATTCAACGTTTAGTCCAAAGCTATGATTATCAACTGATGGTTTCTGCCAACCAGTCTGGACCATCACTGGCAAATGACTGGCTAAAATGACTGAATTAATACCATCTGCCAGTCTCTGAGCACAAGTTATCATCCAGTACTTAGTCAGTATTGCGCCAGCAGTACCTGAACTGTGTCCAATCGATAATAGCTCAGCATTGAGCTGATTGTAAAACCCTATATGGGTCGCGCCGCTAACCTCGCATTTTGTTCCGTAAAAAAAAAAAAGAGAAGGGGGAAAAAACTAAAGCTCAGGCTGATAAAAATGACGCTAACGTCGGAGGCGCGATTAAATATCGCGCTCAATGTTCAAAGCGACGGCGATAGCCGTTAATGGTGGAAGCGCGACACGTTACCGGGCTTCCTCTCGTTAATACAGAGATCCCGGTTGTCGGCCAGTGGCATGTGAAAAAGCGCTTTAATCCGCGCCGTGCTCTCGTTCTCGCGCTTTTTTTTCTGCACTTTTTTCCATTCGTTCGACAATAAAGCAGCTTAATTGCTCCGCCGAGATCGGCGCGTTTGAAAGAGACGCGGACGTGTTCCGGCACGCGATGCTTCGTGTTCGAAACGTATCGACCATGGCATGTGCAAGCGTCCTTTCTAGATACTTCCCATCAATATCGGGGGTATCGTATATAGTTAAACGCCTTGGAAGCCTCGAAAGCAAGCGAAACGACAATCGTGCCGCAGTTACGATGAGCTCCAGAATTCAAATTGACGATGCCACGTTTAAGATCAAAGTAGAGGAACATTGCAATTTAACGTGTAGTATCGTAATCACGATTGCCGCCTTTTGACTAGTGTTCCATTCGAGAACGACCCTTCTCAAACTGAAGCTCCTACTGTTCTGCTGGAAATCGAGATAATTATTGCCGAAATTACTGAAACCTTCTTGCAGTATTTTCTTTAAGAAAAAAGTCAGATTTCACCCTCCTGCCGAAGATTATTATAATCTCGTCGAAGATCAATTGCGTTATTTAAAAAATTTGTATTGTTTTGTAGTTGCATTCTCTAAAAAAAAGATTTGATCCTCTTGCCGGAGATATCTTTAAAAAAAAAAAACAAAGAAAAACCGATGCGCCCACTAAAACAAATCGTCATCAAAATTTTGTGCCGTTAGCTGGAAATTTTTTTCATGCGCCAGAGAGTCGAATATTCAATCAAAAAGCCAAAATCTCCGACCGAAAAACCGAAGAGATGACAACTGTAACGTGGAGGATGTATCTGTGATTTTTTAATGGGATATAGCTCGATCTTACCGAGCATAATTGAATACCTTGTACTCCAATTCGTTAAAAAATTAAATGGTTATTTTGTATGTGAAGGACTGATAAATTTTGTAACTCCTCAAAATGTAAATCTCGAAACAGAAGCTAGTTCCACAGTATCGTCGCAAGTATAACTCGTGTGAACCGATCCAAAACTGATTGCAGAACACCATGTGGTGGGGCAACAGCGGTGTTAGTGTCCGTTAGCGTCGAGAATTTCGACAGTTTCAGCGGGTCAAGTGAGATTAAACGAGAATTCGGTGGAGAGAAACGGGGACGAGAGAGGATTGCGATAAAACGGAGGGCTATTCGCGGCCGCTGCGAGCAACAATGCATTTTTCCCTCTTCGCGCCCACCTATGCGACTCTGTAAACGTTTAGTTACGAATTGGTATAGAATGAAAAAAAAGAGAAGTCCTCGGACGCGTGAAAAATAGTTGTATTCTTGTTCGAGCGGATGAATGTTAATGCTCGATCGAAACTGCAGTTTCGATAAGACACCGTTTGTGTACGAATATGCGTATGTATATTCCGTTCTGGAATTTTATTGAATAAACGATTTTCAAACGCCGCGATACGCTCTCTGCTTCTATGCTCTATACATTTCATAAAGCTCTGCGCAAAACCTTTTCGAAAGTCCAGTCGCTAATCGGATAAACTCCGTTATGGAACAAAGGACCCTCGTGGTCCGTAGTGATTTTTTCGTTCGTCTCAAAAGCACTTCGCGAAAAGTCCCACGAGATCCCCAATACTTTTGATTACGCGTTCTGTAAAAAAAATTATTGCGCCTGACTAGACGACGTAGAAGAGCCAACTAACGTAATGGGTAGAAACAATAATCGGGTGAAGGGTCACGGTAGAATTCAATTACAAGAAATCGCCGAACTTCCACCCTGTGCACGGCTGGGCTCTCCTTCGTTCCGCCAACCCCTTAACCTAATTCTACTTAGGTTTTGTTGGCCGACCAACCGGGCTGCTGTCGAGCGAAGACTAATGTTCGTCTAACTAGTCGTTTCTCCGCAACACCGACTCATTTCTGACGAAAACGAGTCACAAGGGACTTCCTCCGCTCAGCATTACGGCGCGGCTTTTATCTGCTTACATCGGCAGAAAATTAACTTGACCAGCACGGCAAGTACGTTATTTCGTTTCATCGGAAAGGTTCAAATTGCCGATGAATTACATTCACCGCGATTATAGTGTTCCTCATATCGGACTTCTTTATACACTGTTAAATTCATTATGCCAAATTATACTTATAATTTGATTAATTTTTAATTAATTAAGAGAAATAAATCTATTTTCAGTCAAAGCGAATCTTAATGCTTAAATATTTCAGAGTGAATTTACATACCATATTCAATTTTGCAATCATGAACAGAACTAGAGAACTAGAGTATTAATACCACATATTAAATTGACAAGCAATTTAATAACTTTTGATGTTAATGAGCATCGACCACCGAAGTTGGTAAGGAATGATGAGGATGCACGGAATATAGAAGAATTCGAATCTCAGCTCAGTGAGGTAATATTTTTAGCAATAAATTGAATTATTCACAGTTAATTCTTAAGATGCTTAGGTCAGCATCAAATTATTCAATATCCTTTTTAATATATTTATTAGCAGCAAAAATTAAATTGTTTTTAAAGACCGCGAAAGATTTTAGTTTGCAGAATTGGATATATACCTATATATACGAATTCACTCTGAAATATAATATTTAAGTATTAAAGTCCATTTTGATCGAAAATTGTTTCTCTTAATTAATTTATTCTCATCTAATACAAATTATAATTATTTTTAACCATTTCTATAAGTTGCCACTGCTACTATTCAATGCATCGTTAATTAAACTAAAACAATAAAGTTAAACAATTTAATTCAAGAAAGTATATCAAATTTAACTCAAATTTAATTTATTATTTACCAAGGGCATACATTAATGTGAACATTGTTTACTTTGAAACTAACTACAGAAATGGATTAATTTACATTTTAGTATAGTTAAAAATAACAAAATGTAATTTAACTCAAGGGATTGGGTTACTATATTGTTCCCCTTTGTAAAGCCAACAATGTACCTTTCAATAAAACCTTTCACCACAACAATTTCAACATTAAACTTACAAAACATATTGTTAAAATTTATTAGAAATTTTTTCTTGCACAACAAAAAAGTTACGTTTCTTTGATCCAAATATTGCAATAGGAAATCAAACGTAAAGTATAGTTGAAACGTAACTTCGTGAACTTTAATATTCGAAATGGACTTCAATGGATCCGTAAATAACCGGTTAAAAAAATCGACGTACGATGCATAAATTATAACAAGTTGACTCTCGAAGTTTGTAAATTATATTCCGGTTCGACGAGCCTATTCCGCGCGTGATTGGCTCTGTAGAGTATTGAACCGTAAACTTGCCCTTCGTACATTTCCTGGGTTAACATGAAAGAGGCAATAAAATCGCCGAGATAGTCTACGGCGTTACTTTATCTCGATCGATACAGATCGCGGCGCGGAACTTTTAATCTGCAAAAGATTCAACAGTCACAGGCGAAGGTTCTCGAAAACTCTAGCGAAAGAGACCAAGATCTTAGGCAAACTCACTCCGACTACCAATGGCAACAATGGCGTACTAGGAAGGTTTAATTAATGCTTTTTTTAGAGAATAAAAATCGACTGGCCAAGCACGAAAATGATTATAAAGTCGATGACTGAGGAATAATTTGTTCGCTTCCAACAGGAGCGTAACTATTCTGTCAATATTTGTTACTCCGCTCGTAATTCATATTCAATAAAGAGCATTTTTAAAACCGGTCTATTTGTATTATATTTTTACACGAATAGGAGCAGTCATATAATATATATTTTTGCAGTACATGTTATTTAAATACTACTCGCACCGCTGAATATATGAAGCGATATTATGTCAACGTGCCATCTACTTTGTTATCTTTTAATCTCGTTATGAAAAAATATTTTTTATCTGTTCTACTTTATCTTTCTTTTCTCCTCGATATTTCCATATATATGTATGATATTTTTGCGAAATGCGGACAATTAGGCGAAATGTTTGTTTACCGGCATGGTAACGTGAGCGCGATTTATATTTCCATTCCAACGTTATCGCATCCGTAATTCCTGCCTCATAAAAACTCATTTTTCCAGAATTACATATTGTAGCCGATATTTACAAGACATTCTCTGGCGATTCGATAAAACGTTCGTTTGCGGAATTTTTTACTTGTGGATAAGAGCCATCGCAATGCTGTCAGAAATTATGACTACGTTGTAACACGACGAAACACAAATCAATCCAAAATCGCCTCCATCACCTGCCAGCTGCGGGAGTTACGTGCATGGCGTATCGCGGACGTTCGGAATTCGTATTACTGCTAAATTCGAAGCCAGACATTGCGATCTCGTGTTGCACGAAACCGTCAGTTTCACGCTTGTGTGAAACAAAATATATCGATTTCAATATCATGACGTGATCAGACGTAATTAATATTGTTTAATAATTACGACTATTATTCCTTTTTAAATAGTTCTATTATTTCTTTTTTCTTCATGTATACGCGAGTCAGATAAAAATGTATAGAAATGTATGTCTGTTAAATAAAAATACGTTAAACGATAATGATTTCATCTACATATTCATACCTTATATCCCACAGATTTCTCTCAGCTTCTCTTCCTTCCTATCAAGCGTGGATAATTATCTAACCGGCTATGCTTGAGCATTCCGTTGATCAAAGGGAACACGAATCTCAGAGCCTCGCAGAGATCATTCGTGAGGATCGTCATGTGTGCAGTCAGGTGACTTCTACGCGCGTAATTAGTACTAATTACCCACAAGCCGCTGGGTCACACGGGCCTCATCGGTCGAGCGCATGTATCACGACCTATCCTCACCCTCGGCAATCCTTCTCGTCCATCCTTCGTGTCGCAGACGGACCTAACCTGCGCGACCCAACCTCTGGTTGCATCCAGCATGGAACGAGGCCATGTGCACTACTCGGACAGTCGCGACGGTGAAGCGAAAGGGAAGAGAGGGAGATGAGAAGCGAGATGAGGTCGAGAAAGTCGGTGCTCACCCCTCTCGCCTTTCGACTACCCTTCCCCTTTCGTTGTGCCGGGAGCACAAGGTTACTCCTGGAGTCGCATCGCTATGGGCGCGAAAGAGAAGAAAAAGGGGAAGACGAGAGAAACGCGCGGAAGGAAAAAAGAAAAGGAATCGACTGCTGATGCCGGGAGCTTACCGAGAGCCTGTTTAAATCCGGACCCTGAATTCCACCTCCCGGTCTCTCGGTCTCTTGCTCTCTCGTTCGCCGGGGTGTGGTTCCTTCGCGTACGGGCGGGGCCAGGATCACCCCACGGGATTAAGGACTTTGGACTTGGCTGGATTCGGGAGGCTCTCTCGCATGCCCGTCTCCGAAATACGTGCCTTTCCGGTATCCGCCCGCGCGTGTTTCCACGTTTGTATGTCCCTGCGTGTATAGGTAGCAACGATACGTCGATCGTCGATAAGGAACTAGGAACGAAAAAGATGCCACCGGAAAAAGGGCGTCCAAATGGCGCGTCTGTACGTGTGTAAGTCTCTCTTCTCTTTTACGCTCCTCTCACGTGTACACGGGTGTGTATGTCCCTATATACCGTCTACCGTTTACCGTGTACCATGTATATATGTATGTATATATGTATGTGTGTATGCATGTGTGTGTGTATGTATGTATGTACGTGTGCGCGCGCGCGGCCGATTACATGTGTGCAGTCGAATCTGTAGCAGCACGAGCGCGGGTGTAGGACGCGATGATGGTAGGTTGGGTGTACGTTGGTGATTAGGACCGACGGGATATGTGTGTGTATGTGTGAAGGTTTCTGGAAGAGAAGTGGATCAGGATGAGGGGGATCGGCCTAGAGACGCGGTCCTGCCTTCGCTAGGACATTGTTATTCCTAGTAGCACGTCGCGACGAAACTCAGTCGTTGCCAGCTCGATCCACCCGCGGCGATCACCCCCGCCTATCTTCGCCGATGTTCAGTTCCCCGAACAGAACTCGCGAAGGTCCTTCACCAGATCCCCGTCGCTGCTCCGCCTCAGTCACGTGTCCGGTCGTACCGCAACATCGCGTATCGAGATCTCGATTATCACGATCTCCTTTCGTCCATCATCGATTCATCTAGTACGCACACCAGCGGCACTAAGAGCCAGCGGGTTCTCGATACCCAGACTCTCATATAAAGTCAGACACTGAATTGAACACACGTAGAATAACTCCCGGAGATGATAAATCCACGACCTTCAGTCTCGACCTTCGCGATCGATGGCGGCGCGGGCGAGTCAGTCGAGCGCGTGCCACTCTTAACCGCCGCGATGGATCATCCCGCCGATGATGATCACCGTGGATCGCCGCTGTCACTCACGTCACTGCTGTGCACGGGATCGTGTGCACTCGAACGACGTGTACATCGATATCCATACGTGACATGGAAAATGTGTCACTCCGTCGCGACGTGATTTGCCGCCGCGGTCTCTCCTGTATCACCAGTCACCAGTCGCTTTTCACATTTTCTCGAACCCGCGTCTTCACAGCGATGGTCGGCGGCCGTCAGTGACAGAGTACCACGGCGGGCGTCACGAAAGAGAGCGAGAGGAGTGGAGCACCGCGCTTGCAAGAACGATGGAACGCCCGGTTCGGTTCGGACACAACGCGACGAGCGGCTCGCGCCGCGTGAAAGCGCGACGACACGCACGCGAATTTCACCAGGTCGCTCGTCGTCGCCGATCGCGAAACCCTGAAGAACACGTAACGCGCCGCGAGGGAGTATACCGAGGTACCGCTTGCCTGGCGATGCTGCGCGGCGCCATGACAGCGTTAGCTTCTCCACCACCGTCCCCACCTAAACAATCCCCACCGTCGCCGCACCCTCCTATCCTCGTGCCGTCAGATATCCCCTGCTACACATGCCCCTCACATCTACCCCCTGCACCCGCTGATACCACCGGTTCTACCGCGACGATGCACCCCTCGTTACCCCTCGCCCAGGTTTAACCCTCCGCGGCTACACAACCCCCTACCGCTCCTCGCAGCCGACTATCCTGCCTCGACCCCACCAACTCAATATTGATCGGGAAGGGCGGAAGGGTGGTATTCAGGAGCGTAAGGATTCACCAAGAACACCCGGGGGCAACCATCCCTCGTCGTCCAACCCCACCTTTAACCCCTTTCTATTTTCTTCGCTTTTTTTCTTCCTCCATGATTTCTTCTTATCTTACGCCTATACAAGATTGTTTTTTTTTGTCGTAATGTTTTCTTGGTTAACTTATTTCACGGATAGAAGACGGTGGGGTGAAAATCGTGGGGATGTCGCACGTGGAGCGCTGCGTACGAATAAAACCTGAAATTTTGGAGTTTCTGATTTACAGCTTTCGTCGGAAGATTAAAACTTACTTTTCCAAACTTTTTTGCTCGAATTGCGTTCAAAAGATAATCTGCCAATAAATTTAAATATGTATATATATTTTCAAAATTAAGAAATCTTACTGAAATAAAATACAAAGTCGAGGCATTGATTTAATTTAAATTAGAAAATTTGTATAAAAATAATTTAACAAATACATATGTCTCCTACTAATTAATTATATCTATACTAATTATTTTACCGCTACTTCAAAGTCACGGTTAACTTTAAAATGACTTTGCTATCGTTGATAACTTCATTTCGATTTACGCCAATTTGGGCGTAGAGAAAACTCGTTACAGAGTTCAGTTTACATAGACCACCACAGATAAAAGAACTTAGGGTTTGTCTTTTAAAGCCAACGGGTCACGCCAGAGGGGGAGAAACTACGTTTTGTCTCGGGATGGCGCTCAGTTTTATGAGAGCTTCCTGTCATCAACCGTGATTAAAAGACAGAATTAAATCACGTTTCAGCTCCCGACATCGGATAAACTCTTGATCATAAAAATATTATTCTTCTTCCTTCGTATGTATTCTGATAAAAAAGACTGGAGGCATTTCGAGCGAGTGTATCACTATATTATTCTCGTCGAACGTAACTTTAGGAAGCAACGCGTGGTCAAAATGTAAGATCACCATCAAATACCTCCCTGCACTCGTTTTTCAATACCGATCGTGATGACCAAGACGGCAAGAATCAAGCACCGAGAATGAAATGTGGAGACTTTACAGCTTCACGTGATTCGCGCTTGTCAGAAAATAGAAAGATATATTTTTTAGGTTTTCATCATTTTAATATCCGAATTGCGAGTGTAATATATCTTTTTCTTTCTTTCTCAAAAAAGAGAGATATATATATAGAAAGAGAGACAGAGGGAGGAGGGAGGGGTAAACAAACATTTGCATAATAAATCTTTACTGGATGTATATTATTTTCTACCGTCGTGGAACATCAACGGAGAAAATGGTAGCCGAAGGCGAATCCGCGCCAAGTGTGGCGCTAAATTTAATTAAGCACGCACGGGACTTTACCCGTCGAAAGCCAAGTATAGCTTCTTTCTTAATTTATTCATCCTCGTTGAGAAGAGGAGCGTCGTCGGCGTAATTTTGCGAATCTTTCCCCGAAGGTTTCTGTTTAGGCAGCTGTGGGTACGATAACGTCGCCGCGGGTGCAACGCAACGTAAATAGAGTGTTATAAAATTTTTATACAGCTGTGCGCACTTTAATTTTGTGTTTACTCTTATGTTTACGCCAGATCCACGGACACTATTTCAACAAAGTAATATTTATTTTTAATTTAATATACGTTTCTTTAATGGCAAATTTGATCACGTTCATTCGCTCCGATGTGATCCTCAATAGCGAAATGCGCGTATTAGAATTAATATGGCGTATGTATATGCAGTGCGGAAACTAGACATTAATAACACATCTGCGTGATTCGCCGTGTGATCAAAGGAACTATTAGGCCACAATTTCACGGTCCAGCTTCGCAAAAATATTAATAGGCACCTTTCTGACGCTCGAAGCAATAATTTCGTTCTCGATCGTTCCCCGATCGAAGGTGATTTACATAAAAATACAAAATTGGATTCACAGCCATATTATATACGTATTTCTCAAGGAAATTATAATTTTAATTTTGAAATTAAAAATACTCAAATGTTTAAAACGTAAATATATTTTAAAGTCATTATTTTTAGCGAAGAAAATTATTACCCTTTTATTTATTGTAAAACAACTAATATAAATTTAATTATTAACTTCTTTAAAAAACATTCCTGTCAGATCTCGTTTTATTCTTTATATTTTTAATCGGAAACGTTTTTATTACGATAGTAACACAAAAAACAATGTAAATGTTGCATATTCTGAGCATAGGATAAATCGCCGCCGCGTGATAATGGAATGCAAAAACTTTCGCTGTTCCAGCTCTCTCGATACAAAAGCCGTCGAATGCCGGCTCGCGTCGGAATTGTTTCGAGCACTTTACAAGAACGAGCGAACTTTTCGAAGGTTCAGAGAGAAGGAGACGCTCCGTGGCGTTGCGCTGCTTGTTGTTACCTCGATAAATTTCAGATACGATCGAGTGTTCGCGGAGTATACGGGTGAGAGGCACCTTCGTCAGACAGCGAAAAACAGTTTTTCCCTTGTAATCCATAAAATTCTCAGACTCTTTGAAATTGACCGCATATTCGATGTTATACCGATTATCTCGTTGAAGTGAGCCGAAGAAGTAGAAATTAATAGATCGCTGATATAAATATTAAAAATTTTCGTACGGAAAGAATAGTTTTTTGTTTAAATATTTAAAAATTTAGCTAAATATAGATCTAAATTATTTCTGAATAATTTTATTGGATCATTAAAATGATTACGTAGAAACCTCAAGTATAAACAATGTTACAACAGAGTTACTATTTTAGTGAGTTTGACCGTCCAACGTAATTATTTTAATGGTCCAAACAAAATTATTTTCAAATCCGTATCTAGCTAAATTTTTAGATACTTCAACAAAACTGTTCTTTCAGTGTGTGCTATATTTCGCGAACTACAGCGAGTTTTAAAATTGTTTTTTACACAAAGTAATTAGATCAACTGAAGATTTACTTGTACCTACACGCGGTGCATCCGAAATGAAATCGAATTTAGAATAACACGGATATAATTTAATAGTCATTCCGCGTTTCTATCAAAGTCTGTATACATTTGCTTAAAATTGCAGATCCCCATTAAGAGAACGGCGAACAATTTCCCAATTCAATCTACGTTAAAGCGATTATCATCTTTAGAGGTCAATCTTGATGAACCTCTGTATTATTAACTGAAACTTACCCTCAGAGCGTTAGGATCCCAGGGGCCGTCTCAGGATCTGAAACAAGAAGAAACAAGGCTGGGCTTAGAGATGTGATATCCTAAAAGTCGCGTTAAAACTTTTGCAATTTACAGTCTGAAAAATTCCCGTAAGAGCGATCGCGTGACCAGAGGAAGGGTAGGTACGAGGCTGGCGGAAATAGACGAGCATAAAGGCAAAGATGTACGACGATATCGAGGAGAATTTTAGGCTAAAAGAAGAGAAAGAAACATGCGATGGGACGAAAGGAAAAAAGAAAATCCCGCGGCGCGACTTGAGAATCTTTGGATTCTTTTCGATTTGCCAATCTGGTTATATCAAAACTTAATCGAGAAAGATCGAGCTCTTTTCCCCCACTTCGCGTGATTGAGGGGAGATTACGAGTAGAAGCTGACTGAATAATCAGCAATCGGTGATGTAATCAACTTTAGATCGATTGTGTGAAGCATCGTTATCCTAATTTAGGCGTAGCCTTATTTGGAAGATGTTAGGAGTGTTGTATATACAAAATCTTCAAGGGCAGAATGTATATAAGTTGTTTAAGTTTTGAATTCAAAGGACGATGGATGAAGTAGACTTATTTTTGTCTAAAAAGTATCTAAAAAGTAAGTTTTACATGTCTTATGTTTTTTGAGTTGCTGATGGTAATATTTTTATTCATCTAAACCTATAAGGAAGTCAAAATTCACGTTTAAAAAATCATTTTTAATAGTAATTTGGTTAGTTATAATTTTTATTCCAATAATTAATTAATTGTATTATAGTATATTTTTATAATTTTTTTTTACTGAAAACCACAAGCAAACACTATCACCGCTTGTAGATTTAACATTTTTGAAGTGCTTTATTTTCAAATGTTTCCTTTAATTTTTAATGAAAAAATATGTAATCATATAAATAATTGAAATAAAGTTATCCGAATTATTATTTAAAATTATTTAAAATCCTTTAACGCGAATTTTTATTTTCCTAGATTTGGATAGAAAAATGGATAATCGCTACGAGCAATCCAAAATAAAAAACATGTTAAGACATGTAACTCACATTAAGAACAATTTGGATTAAATAATAATTCTGATGGAAAATGAACGAATCAGAATTTTCTGGTTAAATCTGCTAGAATTCTAGTTATCTCAATTAGAATTTTAATAAATTTAACCAGAAAATTCTGATTCATCCATTTTTTAATCAGAATTTTTTTTTAAAAGTGTACGTTACACTTTTTAAACCAAAATAGACCCACTTTATTTATTGTCCTTTAATTGCTTTAAAATTTCTACAATTTTCGTTTTTTTTAATAGTTCGCGTGTACACGAATTCATAACGAATGTGTACGCACAATTCGAAATTTGTTTGTAAATAAGTTTTCATAGAGAAAAGTGAAATTTTTTTGATTCGTGAATTTAATCCAATGCTGCAAGTTTTCAAAGTTTCGATATTAACTTTTTCTGTAACTGGAAGGTAAACACAGAATTCACGTCTGTCTACTGCCGAAGTAGCAGCTGTGAGAGAATTGATGCACCCGTTTCAACGGCATTCCAGTGTTACCACGCGCATTAGTGGCATTTCTTTTGACGGGGTGGAGTGCGTTAGTTAAGGAGGAAGACAATGATGGCGAGAGAACGGTCGATATACTTGTCACGACCAGACTGTTCAGTCATTAGAAGAGAAAAAAGCGGAGAGCGAGACTGCGGGAGCAAAGCTCTGGGATATTCAGACGAAAACCATGTCGAGAAGGGATAGACCCGCAATAAGAGCGGAAAATGGAGGACTTAAAAGGTGGAATTCTTCCTTTCTCATTCGCTCTCTTCTCGCTTTTTTTTTTCTTCTCGCCGCGCTTTCAGTATCGATAAAAATGTACGTATTTTATGATATTTCAAAGTGTCGGAATATTGCGTGCGTCAATGCGTTTTTTCCTTTCGGCAAAAGTATATTTTCGCAGGGAGAACCGATAATAAAGTAATTCACGTCGCTGCCATTCGCGGGTATCGATCTGTTTAGAGAGGAGAACTCGGTCACGAAGGCTCGTAAATCGCGCCGCCGTAGATTATTCGCTCGAAATCGCAGAATATTCGGTCGCTAGAAATAAATAAATGTTCGCGGCACAACGACAGCCCGGGTGCGGCGGTTTCGTCGTCTGGGAAGCGTTTCCGGTAGAGAAATGCTAACCGTAAATTATTAAATAGCTACACTTAACAAACCTGCCGGGCGAACATAAAGAAAACCAATATATTTTACGGTCCTGTAAAATTCGCGCGAAAGTTTGTTGATGCGAAAGTACCTTCCGTGAAATCCGTCATCTTTTGCGAGGAGTATTCCAATGTATTCGCAACATTCCGCTATACTGAAAGTATAAACATTTTTCTATCACTTCCTGCTGTTAAATGTCTTTTCCAAATCATACTGAATAATAATATATAAAAATATATAAGTCTATGGTTACAAGAGAAAAATATCATAGTATTGCGGAGCAAATGTGACCTACTTATGTACTTCGATATTTATTAGTTATGAAAAAGTTTAATTGTGATGACGAAACCGACATTTCTGGGAAATATATTTCATTAATGGTAAAAGAAATAAAATAGATGGCTTATTTGCTAAGAATAAAATTTTATTTCGCTGTATTCAAAATAAATATTTACTTTTATTTCAGTGAACTAAATAATTTCTCATAAATAAGTTTTTAAGTACTTTTTACTTATACTGTGAGGCATTTACTTATACAGTTATATTCTATATTTGTATTTCATGAAACTATAATGTAAAATTTAATAATTACCAAGATTAATTTTGTAACAATAGAAAAGCTGCAAATAATTAGCGAATAACATCATTAAAATTTTACTAAGAAAATAGCGAATCTAAATTAACGTAAATCTAAGTTTAAAATTAGACTAAATTTAAATTATTCTGCATAATAAAAGATAATGGCAGAATCGAATTTTACCAAAAATATCTAATAATTTACGATAGTGAATAAATTGTTAAATCTTACAGTAACAACGAATGTCAAGAAATACTTAGTTAGTTATTATAACGTAAATTTGAAAAATGAGAAGAGCGATAGAGAGAAAAAACGAACTTTATGTCGCGCGCGGCATTGTTAAAAATAGTTTCATCGAAGTGCTAATGTGATTGCAAATGTTTGGAATGGCACGGATAGTTTATCATAAACGTCACGTCTGTATTTTATAAATGCGTTCGCGAGTCGAGGCGACGAAGCCCGCGGAGACGTGACTTTAGAATTCTACGAACTCCATTCAACTCTCATTTGCACCAAGAGTACACTGAAACTGCAACGAGACGTGATGCTTTCTTTTGAAATTCATGCGGTACCTGGTTAATCGAACGCGAACTACAACGCCGTTGGCTATTAAACTTTATGAAGATTGCCGTTTTTATAATTGTTGCTAGGCAAACGTTCACGATAATTCTAGCAAGCATTGCCATAGTATCCGTTAATCTTCTTTCGCTGTGGTTATTTTTAAAGCATTCTAAATTAAATCATGACCTAAGCTCGTTACAAATAAACGAATTTCTGTCAAAGTTTTGTTCCCCCATCATTAATCCACCCTCAACACAATCCAGCAACATCTAGCGAGGGATTCTTGTTTGCATCCGTCCCTCCCATTGTCAACACGATCCTCTAACGCCACAGGCTCTTTCTTCCCCTCGGCGCTTTCATCCCTTTTCTTATGTCGCGGAGAGGGAGAGGAAAAAAATCACCCATCTCGACCTACGTTTTCTACGATGCCACACGTCGAAATTGGCCTAAGCTTCTAGATGGAAGAAATCGAGGGATGAAAGTGATTTGCCTCGAGGGCGTAGTGCCCCTCCCCTACTCCTTTTTCGGAATCGACGAGAAATCTAGAAAACTGCAGGTCGAAATCTAATCGTCCACTCGTCCGTCCCGTGAGAAATGTCTCGGAGGACTCGAGTCTACAAGACTCGATTCAAGAACTTCTGGCCATACCTGGCCTTCCTTATTGGCCGTGATGCTTCTGACCCTACTTGTCGAATCCCGCAATTCCAATTTTTTGAAGGCGCAAGACTTTTCTGGATATTCTAAAATCGGCGAGAAAAGCAACGTGGACGCAATATAATCGTCTACAAAATTAAATTTTGTGCGTGTGTGTATGCGTGTCTGGATCTAGACAAAGATGATTTAATGGGACGTCTCGCGGTTTAACTTTGTAAATGATTTTCTTAAACATACATATGTATGCGAGATGCATTGAATTGCATTCATGACAAGTGATATGGACAAGTGATTTAAATCGCTTCCTCGATATGCCGAAGTTAGAATGCTTGGCGTCATCGAGTATCACGATATCGACAAAGGCAGCCAGTTCTAACTTTAGCGCGACGTTGTATCAGTGTGTCGGATTGTATCAGTACGCGAGAGTCGAGACGTACCGTAAGCTTGTGTGACGGTACGGGGACTCTAATTTTAGATAAATCCATTCGCCAGCCAATATCAATCTAAACTCATCCGCCATGCAAAGGGATCCACGCGACTGTGTACTCTGAGGGGGAGAGCGAGGGTGGCGACGAGAGCACAACGCTCTCGGTCTATCCGAAACCTCCGCACACGCGCGCATGGCCGCCTCGTGTTTACACCAATGATCTTCATGCGGCAGGTCGGGTATGAACATCGAATCGTTCGGCAGAAAATCGATGTCCCTCTCGGTACCGAGGCTGGCACCGAGTGTGCCCGGAGGTCCGCGAGGAAGTTCGGACGGTTGGAAGGGTAGGATAGGTATGCATTAATGTATGCATGCACTTCAACTGCGTGCGTACAGGTGCACGTAATTTCATTCGGTAATCACCGTTCCCATAAACAGGTGGTCGGAATTTGCAGACCGAACTTCGGATTGAAATCGATTAGCTCGCTGGAAGTTTCACATGTATGTTGCACCGTCAGCATCTGTCGTTGGATAATGACAGTAATTTCGCATATTTCGTCTCTCTGAATTATATCGGAATACTATGTCCGCCTGCAGTTTGAACTGCAGCAAATCTAATTTCGTAAAGAGCAACTCGAATATGTTAATGGGATACGATTCAAAGTTACACTCCTAATTTTCGACGATGGCGCGATGATATATCCTCGCGAGTCTTTTCAGGGATATCGTATCGATATCACTTTTATCTAGACTGATGGGAAAGACGAGGTAATTCACTTGACATTCCAAGGACTTGATAATCGCCTTTCAAATTCCGAGGTATTAACTGACTAATTTTCACGCGCTTTCCGCATGTGTGTGCATACCAAGTTTTAAGGAAATATTACGTGGGTGAAGTCAGAGGAACTGTCTTAAATGAGCGATTCAGTCAGAACGCTTACAACCGCCGAGAAAGGGAAACGGAGCATTGCTCGGACCGACGAGAGCATTGAAATGCAAATGGATGGCTCGTTTCAGCAGCCACACACTTGTCTCGCGATGTTCATGCACGGGCGGAGGATTGGGATCGGCGGGCGTGCTTCTCTAGCTGCTCGTCTCACGTATGACTGGGTAAAGCTGGTTCGCAGTACAGATCTGAGGCGCAACTTCGCTGAGTGCAACATGTACGAAATTGCGTTAAGCTATTTCTAATATTACCGTGCGAATACACACAAATTACACGTGCCTCCTGTTAATAAACGATATTTCCGTTGATTACACTGATGACTACGATATCAGATGCCGTTACGAACGAGAGAAACTGTTTCTATCAACGAGTTCAATTACTGCGCGATTAGTGCCGAAATGCATTTATGATGCATTTTATTAAAGCTGGCTGCCTATTAATTAATGATTATCCACCGTCCTTTTCATACCACCTGCGGTGCAAATGAAAGCCGACGCGATCGTGGTCAGTCTGTTAACATTGATAATATGTAATTACGTCTATCAACCTATAGATATATATATACACATATTGAATTATACATATGTGTGTGTGTGTGTGTGTGTGTGTGTGTGTGTGTGTTGTGTGTGCAGTTCTTTATCTCACAGAAATCGTTTTCTGTAGCTATCGATGTGCGTATCGATTTCATTTATTTATCCGTCGGGATGTACACATAGCGACATTGTACACGGATTGCCACATAAAGAAGAGACGACGCCGTCGACCTCAGGATGATTGCTGATCGAATTACCGGACGGACCGACTATCGACGAAGGATTCCTCGGATTTCGTAAGACCGGAAATTTAATTCCAAAGTCCACCACAAAGGACGACCAGGCAACGGGATTAACGAATTCGACTTCCCTTTGGATTCCACCAACCCCAAGCTTCGGCTTTTGCTTTCTTTTCTTTTTTTTTCTTTTTTTTCCTTCTCTCGACATCCGCGTAGACACCGGATGGAAGACACGATTTGTCGATTCCTGAAAAGTACGAGAAGACCGCCATAGACTTTGTCGACTTCGGCTACTTGACTCAGTTAATTATAGACTAATGGAAGCAAAAGTTCCCTCAATAAACGAACTTGAGGATAGACAGGGGAGAAAAGAGCCAGGACATTATGGACGGACTAGATGGTTGTTTGCGTAAGAATCTTCGAGAGATGCTTCTTCAGTCGCCGCCTTCTAATTATGCCAAATATTCCACGAATTACCGCGGAGGCAACTTGATTCCAGTAAAATAACTTGGCTCCCACTATTATTGCATTTGATGGAATGGCAGGATGTCAAATGATTGTATTTTTACTTACTGATATCTCTGCTGCAATTCAAATATGTATTTTTCGTTATATATTTTTCGTTTGCTTCAGCGTTACAATTAATACTCGCTTTTCTTCGATAAATGAAAAATCATAAAATAACAAATCAATAACTGTTTTGATTAAAACATTTCAGTATTTATATAATGAAAACTTCATGTAAGTTGAATCGATTTCTAATAAGACCGATAGTTTTGTCAATAGGTTCTTACAAGAATACGTAATGTAGTCACGTTTTATGGAATTAATAGGAATTCAATGTATCGAGAAAAGGTAAGATACGTAAAAGACCAATTAGAGGTGACTAAAATTGGAGACGGCAGAAAGTGAATATAAACACGGAGAAATTGGAAATGCTTACTGATCTGAAAACGCGCGCGCGCGCGCGCGAGAGAGAGAGAGAGAGAGAGAGAGAGAGTGTGTGTGTGTGTGTGTGTGTGTTCCCAAACTCCCCGAAATTCCATCGTATTAATTTATCTTCGTCCTTTTAGCTTCTATCGCGAGCTTTGCAGCCTACAGGTTCATCGATCAATGTGTCCGGTGTATGATGTGCCTTTCAGGTACTTCATCCCCCTTAATACGTACGCCGGCGCGCGCCGAAGCACTTCCCTTTCTCTCTCTTTTTTTCTCTCTCGTGCGCAAAGTCTCCGCCACCCTTTCGCGCAACCCCCATGTAACTCTCGTTGCGCTCGAAGTCAGTGCACCAGAGTCAGTACATTCCTCTTTACGTTCCTTCTCATTCCGCGACGTAAGTTACGACTTCTTATTCAACCGCGCTACCGGCAGTAAATATTCCTTTGCAACCAATTTCTATTTGCACGTATCCTCACCCTGGGCTTGCCTAGTTCCGCAAACCATGCGTTCTTTTTTCCCTCTTATACCATATCGTCTACACCTTTTTACTCCTTCACCGCAGGCTGTGGTATTGCACCAGCCAAAGGTGGTTGCAAGAGAATTAAAAGGATTTCAGGTTTTAGAACTGAATTTTAGAACTACGACCGCGCAGTTCGAAAAACGAAAAGAAGTCGTACTGCGGACGACGATCGAGACTCTATCGTACGAAATACAATGAAACTTGATAACATAACGTATGTTATGAAGAATATTATCATACCACCGCCCTATCACTTTCTATCTCAGAATTCACGTTCAAATTGTACCAACGAGCCGCCGATTTTTATTCGTTGATAAATTTTATCTTGCCGTTACGTCTATCGCTATAAATGTTTCAAGCAATTCTATTTCCGATACGTATTCATTCCCCCAACCCTTCTCCGCGATTTTTCACACCAGCGCAGAATTATTTTCACATTTCGATCCGGTCTATTTATGTTTCTTCTAGCGCCGCTGCATACGACTCGCGCAGTAAATATTTCTTTCTGTCTACGTCATGTAGCCAATTTCCATTTGCGAATCCTCTCACTTGCATGGATCTTTTTTTTTCAGCACGACATAGAGAAGAGAAAATCGCGCGTAACGAACACGGAAACCCCATATTGCATGACGCGCGTATTTATTTATTATCTCGAGCGTGCGCTCAGTCTCATTTTATGTATTTTAATAAAATACATTTCGGCGGAAATAATATGCATGTATACACAAAAAGAAGAAAAAATATTACCTTAATTACATGTACTCTTCGTTTGCACAATTGTACATTTACATGTATATATATATATAATGAGCATATTTAAACTCTCAGAATAAATCGTGAAAATATTCAGCAAAAAAATTTTCTTGTAATATTATCCATTTCTAAAGTTAATGATTTCCTAGTTCATTAAGACATGGATATATCCATGTACAACTAAAATGCTTATGAGCCTCCACTGCGTAAATTATATATTATAAGGCGACAAAATATAATTAGTAAACAATTGGAATATACTTACCAAATATTAATCAGTTTGAAGTTAATTAGTATTCAACCTCATCAATTATCATACTGAATGGGATTCAAATTTAGATTTGAGTCGTCTGCAATTAACGTCATTCGATAAGTATATTCCAATTGTTTGCGAATTATATGTTATTGCCTTACGAATTTATGGAATATAATAATCTACGCACTAATAACCGCTCACATAGAAATACTGAATTTATTCTTGGAGCCATGAATACCATTAATTCAATTTATTTTAATTAAAAACATGGACAGTAGTGAAGATAAAAGGACAACTTTAATACTTTTAAAATACATTAGATACTTTGTTATATTTTGCAAAAGCCTATTCACATGCAAATTGAGTCATCGATTTCTTTTTTAAAATATGGCAATGCTGGAAGTCCTCGTGTGCTATTCGTACTGATAATGGCATTTGTTCTAGCTCGAGGCGGAACTTTATGAACGATAGGGTCAAAGTGAGGATTATTAAAAGCTCGTACGCAGTCTTTGGAGAAAAAAGTTGGTATAAAAAACGCGTACGTATTTGTTATCCGGGAATTCGGTAGATACAACAATTTTCTCTCTCTCTCTCTCTCTCTCTCCCTCCTCTCCCCCCCCTCTCTCTTTTTAGACATAATTTATGTCCTGGAATAAATACTTTAATCTTTTTCCTGGCGTGAAATGGAGTAGTGGATTTGTACGCGTCTCCCTTTCAAGGGGAACGTCGGGAAGAATTTTCATGCAAATGTACTCTTTTGCTGTGTGGCGGCATAGTATAAATAAATAAAACATGGAAAAATACCGAAGTCCAGTTGTGGCTCTCCCTTTCTCTCCTTTCCATCCTTTTTGCTTCTCTTTTTTTTTGCGCACATGCACACGGAGAACATATTGCATTACGCTTGATTGTTCTGTTTTCTTTTTATTCTTACTAACTACTCTTCGTAAGTTGTGAGTAAATAGAAAACGGTGAACTTCAAACTCGCCCGCTCAGTTATAATTGGAAGTACAACATTTTCCCAAACATGTTCTACGAGTCCATTCGGCGTGTTTGCAGAAGCGTTAACCATGACGCAAACTTCATGTCGACATGTCACGAAAGCTTTTATTTCAATTCCGACAGTCCATGCAATTCCGACGTAAACTCGATTGCTTAAAACTTGGTGTCAAAATAATTCCATTTCTAGGATCGTCTAAGGTCACTATAAATCATCAAGCACAACTGTTTGCAAATTGCACGCGATAATAATGAACCCTCGCTATTTGCCAGGGAATTCAACACGATCATCATCAAACTGTCTGAGCACAGCCGTAATCGCGAGTAATCTAGATTCACGGTTGCATCTATATATCCAGAAATCACGACGGTGTCGCTCGTCTCGAAGACAAGCTAGTTTATCCCGCACCCTCGTTTCCCCGCCCTTTCGCAGACAGATATTCCTGGACGCATAATCCTCCTTCGAGCCCCGACGATTCGAGACACGTTCGCGGATCAGCGTCAGCGATATCATCGCGGATTAAGACGGGGAGCTGCAGCGTGAGGCGGGAATTCGAAGAAACTACCGAAAAACGGAGAGACAGGGAGAAAACAGAAGGCTGCAGGTGAGAGGAAACGAGATAGCAGCTGGTGAAACTACAGCTCGACAGAAAGAGAGAGAAAGAGACACGACCTCATAGTATCTCGCTTAGAACTCGCTCAGAATTTGCCGGGGTAGATGGGATAAGCAAACGGGGTAGTAGCCGGCTTGAACACGTTTGCACGAGGCTCGCGAGTTTTATCTGTCGGGTCGACCTGCCCACCTTACTTCTTAATTACCGAGCCAGCTCGTACATTCGTTTCACAGCTCGGAATTTGGTCGGAGCGCTTCTCTCTCTTCTCCTCTGCCATTCCCCGTTAACTTTTCTCGCGCTCGCCGCCAAGAAGCTCCCCTGATATCATAATTTAATTTCAAATAATAAGGTTGATCTCCTTCTCTTCTTTATTTCCCTATTTTTACAGTACCAGTTAAGTGGATCACTTTTTTTTTCAACGGGTCTACGAGAAAAATTAGTTCGCTGTATCATCTCCCGATCATTATGTTATTCCCCATTTGTCTAACAGCATCCGTTTTGTTCCGCGCGTTTCATCCCCTATTTTATCATTTTCTTCCCTCAATCCATCCTCGCTTTTTCGTTTCATCTTCGCGTTTCGTCTGAATGTTCCGAAGCAAATTGTCTTCTACTTGTTCCACTTCCTTTTTCCCTCTAGCATCCCGTATTTCTCGCGGCTACTTGCCATCCAGAGGCATGCGGATAAAGGCATCTAGAGGGTGGTTACGGCTACTTCGCGCGCGTGAAACCGCCCGTCTCACTTCCGGCGTGCCACGCCTTCGCTGTCACGTTCGTGCGAAAGCAGCGGCGTAAATTATCGCGCATCCATGGTGATCGCTGGTTTCGCGATCGTATAATATATCGGTGGTAGTTACTCGGGAAGAAAATGCGTTACCGATCACCTGTATAACTGATCACTGCGATCGATTGCCGTGCTAAGAAACAGAGATGGATCGGCATGTACTTATACATATATTATGCGTACGAATAACAACTATTATGTTTCTGACGGATCTTGTGATACCAAGGATCATATGGCACACGAAAAAACTTAAGCACACTGAAAAAAAAGTCTATGGTAATAGCTACTAAATGTTAGGTAAAATAATACCAATCAAATGTTCGGCAAAAACAATTTTATTATCAATAGGAGGATATATAAGAGTCAAGTTTGAACAATTAATGTATATAATATAAACCGTTTCAAATATGTTCATTTTAATTACTATAAGATATAAATTTGAGGGGTGATATTGCATTACGTTACATTACATTACAATACATGGTATCATGATTGTGCCTTCTTCAGATATACAAAAAACGCAGTATAAAAGTCAATTGAGTTTTAATTCGTCGGCAATAAAATCCAAGAAAATAATTTTACTTTTCAAAATATTTAGTAAATATAATATTACCAAGTATACACTGTAAAATTAACTTTTTTTGCATGTCTCAAAAAGTCCCCATTATATATGTACGTCTTTAAGTTGAAATTAACATTTTATTTTTCACAGTGTAATAATATAATTAACTGTTTGATAATATTTACTAAATATTTAGAAAACTAAAATTTGCTACCAAACTTTTTTCAGTGCTGTAAAATGTAAGCGGTAAGAAAAATCAATAATATTAGATTTGCTACTGCTTACATTATGGCTTTACGTTATGGTCTCTACTATGATTGACCAATTCACTTACGTTTTACGATTTAAGCTTTTTGTGTCACAGCCCTTATATACGCTATTAAAAAGTGCTTCGAGAATTCAGTATTAAGAATCGATGCGTTAAATACAAAAGCACAAGAAAAGTAAATATGCGATGAGAGACACGAAAAGTTGACACAATTGATTAGCTTGTAATAACGTTTTTGTGAAAAATAAATTGTACGTTGGAAAATACATGCTTTAAAAATTGACTTATTTATTAAATATATTACGTCTAAATTTATGAAATATATAAATTGCATCTCTGCAATTTGGAATTTAATGGCGCTTGGCTAGCACGAAGACGCAACATCAACAAAAGATTATTAATATCACTTTATTAAAATGTGAATATATGCGGCACTTGATATCACCGAAATTGGGAATAAGAGGACTCTTGCAAAATCGGAAATTGCATTTAGCGTAATCGCATATCCAGTCCCTCGATTTCTAACTAACATGAAAATCGGTCTGCATTATCGATGTAATTTATATGCGGAATGCTCAAATAATTTGGTATAACACGCGACTCTGCCGGAGAGAGCAAATCCCACTCGAAACCAGAAATTCAGAGCGACCGTCGAGAACGAGTGCAACCGGGGTAGGTCATTGCGCGCCACTCGGCGCTTTTAATCCGTGCGTCGGATTCATTCTATTCCCCATTTACGGAAATAACAACCGATTTCAATGTTCTGTTCTAAAACTTTCTTTTTCTCTTTCTCAGGTCGATCGATGAGCCGCGCACACGTCACATTTATCACAAGGATAAGGAGAAGCTGAAAATTTCGCCTTTTATATATAAAACATCGTAACGGGCTCCTTTGTAATTTCATTTTAAAATACGACGGTGCGATTCGAGTGTTTGACGTTTGGTATCTCGGGACCAATGCGTGAAAGTCTCTGGGATCGACGATGACACATTCGCGACTTGCGAAAAGTCGTAATGCACCAAATGGCCCATTCGCACGGGACACAACGAATGAGAATTATTTCAGTGGTGTTATATTAACGTACGACGAAAATGAATCGCGATACGCAGCGCGCGAGCATAGATACATATAAGTGTCAAATGCCACGAGGAAGAGCAACCTTATATTGTATCATTTTCGTTGCCACGACGGTGAATTAATGCAGCGAGCTCCCACGTGATTCGAAACTGGCTCGTATTGCGAGACTCGAGAGATTCTCCAACAGGATATTGCGACGATTAGCTGTTTATAATAGCTAGAAGTATGTACAGCGGAATGGGCGATTAATAAATCTCTGATTTCTTGTGGACTCTGCTGCACCTGAAACTTTTTCCCTATATCTATGTCTCTGAAACTCAGCGTACGTGGAGTTGAAGATTTATTATGTAAAAAGAGACACGAGCTTTGTATAAATTTTAACGTATCCTATACACTGGACTTTGCACACGTGCTAAAGAGGTGAATTGCATTATATTGTATTATGCTGTATTCACTTCTTTAAACTCGAGAGTACCATCGGTTTTTTTTTTTTTAAGTAAACAATGGGGATTAATTGGATGTTTTTACATTCCAATTAAAATCATGAACTATTAATAACGTACTATATAATATATTATTTTTTCCTATTTATTAGTATTTGAAAATATTGGATATGAATTTAATTTTATAAAAAAAAGTAAGCAATAACTAAATAAATATTAAACGAAATATGCACGTGAAGTAGTTTATTATAACAATATTTTTAAGGAATAAAGATTTCGATTGATATAAAATCTTTTTTATTATAGATTTTCAATTGCACATTTAAAGGTTCATAAAGAAGAGTCGTTAAAAAAGAAAAAAATATGTTAAAAACAACAGATACATCCATAGAAAATAATATTTCGTAACAATTCATATCCATCGCTGGAATATAAAAAATAAGGGTGTGACTATTCCCGAGTTAAAGACAAAGTTTCACATTTCGAAACGACTGTCCACCAGCCATTAAGAGATTTAAATATCCTAAAGGAGAGTTTTTGCCCTTCACACATTTCCCGTGTTTTCAGTCTCTGATTGCGACGGTGATGGTTTACAAGATAGCGTCGCGTTTCTCGACATAGGGGTTGTAGCGAGCGTCGTCGGAACGTTTCCATTGTCGACGCCCGTCGCGTTTCCGGCAACATGGGCGTGCTAGGCACGTAGGAAATTACGTTGCGCGTTAGAACGCGGTTTCGAGTTGTAGAAAACGGTCGGCATGATCGGCGGGAAAGCGAGGACGGCGAGAGACGCAGACGCCTAGAGAGTTATCTCGCCGGAGTGCCACGTCGAACTCTCAACGACATTCACAAGGGGAATAAGCGACACCGATTGCCGGGATGAAATTGCGCACGATACGATTCAATCGTGTATAACATGTAACGAGACGCAAATGAATATTCGAGAAAAAAAAAAGAGAGAAGGAGAAGAAGAGGAAAGAGAGGAGAACGAAAAGGAGACATCTTCGGAGCGATGAGTTTGGACGAGACCCTTAAACAACCCTCGTAAAGCTCGGATGCTCTTCCGCATCGGTCATAAAGCTTATAAAGCTGTGATGGATGTAGAGTAAGCCGCTTGAAAACTCGGACGAGATGAAAAAGAGGGATGGAGCGACCGTATGTAAGGAGACCAGTGAGCGAAAAGATTTGCGCCATGGTAATTCGAGTTGGTTACTCGCAGCTTTTTCGCTGGAGTAAACGAGAAACGGAAACACTTACGTTACGTCGCAAAAAAATGTTGCACTACTGCGCGGTAAATGTCAGAAGAAAGTTGAAAAGACACATTTCGACACACCCAGAAAATGATATCATTGCAAATGTAATGACTGAGATTTGTTTGAGATAGTCATCGTTTGAAGGAATCTAATTTGCAAAAGCGTCAATAAATTTATTTAATAAAAAGCAACGAATGATCTTAACGAATGACCTTAATCGGTATTTGTTTTGAAATACCTTTAAATAGTAGATACAGGGTACTTTAAATTAATGTATCTTTGCTTGATGTAATTGAATGACTTTTTCCAGTTTAAAGATCGAAATCTGAAGAATAAGATTAGCTAAAAATGTAGATTGTAAAAAAAACATGATTTGTAAACAACTTTTTATAATATAGTTGAATAAAATATCTGGATCAATTGGATCGGAGAGAAACATTAACGGTTAAAAATGAATATCTAAAAAGAATCTTTAACCAAAACCTCAGACATGCAAAATCTTAAAATAAAATCAATTTTAATCTCAGCAGAAAATTTCTGTTCTAAGCTCTATTAATTTTTACAAAAAATAATATTTCATACGCTTTTTAAAGATTCCTCGAATTAACATCTTTAAGAAGAGTTAGACTTACTTAGTTAAAGTTAAAAATGTTAGTGAAACGAATCCTTTATATCTTAATATGTCACCGGGAACGAAGATATAAACATGCGTGATGTAACTCGACATGACGCATCCAGTGCACGATTTTTATGACGACGTGTCGACCACGACCGGCGGACGTTATAGCCCCTTTTCAAGGTACGAGCGAACATAAAATTCGCAGAGGCTTGTTCGGTTGTTGCGAGCAATGGGGAATGAAACGCGGCATAAAATCCGTGGCCTTTCTGAAACGTCACATAAATTTCGACTAAATATCGGCGTGTTAAAACGACGAGTGTTTAAACGCATTGTGCAAACACACAGAAATTCTCGTATTTATTTGGGGGACGAAAATGATGTAATTTACACTTCGCGCCAAGCGTCATTTTTGCTACGAATTAAGTATTAATCTATGCAGAAGTTCTCCGCAGTCATGGTCGGTTCGTTTATAATTTGTGCACTCGCCATAAATTATTAATAGCATTATATGTGACGATATCGCGCCATCGCGGCTGTGTGCGATTTGTTACTGAAAAAGCCGGAGTCCGTTTACAGTTGACATTACATGATGCGAACCGACCTGCTACTGATTACATCCGTAGTCTACACACGAAATTTAATAATATTTGATTGCGTTGATCGAACGTTTTAATCAGTTTTAACGTAATACTCAAACGCGTGAATTATATCGATGTTTTGCAATTGCCGGCGTTCATTATTGCTTTGCCGCAGTTTTCCTATTAAGTGAAAATATTTAGATAAATCGAGAAAATGTTAAGGTAATAACTAGGATATCATTATTTACGGAGCAGACATAAAAGGGAAACCTGAAATTAGATAGGAATGTTATTAAATTTATTATGTCAAATTATACTCAATTTGAGGTATTTTTAATCATTTTATAAGTCGCTTACCTACTCGCTGTTCTTACTCAATGTGTCGTTAATTTAAAATTATATAAACAAAGTTAAACGAGTTAACTCAAGAAATTGTATTAAATTTTGACTCAAATTTAATTTATTATTTATTAAAGTGCAAACATTAATATACACGTTGTTTACGTTGAAACTAACTACAGAAATAAATTAATTTTCACTTTGATACAAGAAGGTTAAAAATAACAAAATGTTATTTAACTCAAAGGTTACCGTTGCTTCTTTATAATATTTACACACAGAAAAATATATACTACACGCAAGTAATAATTACTTGTTTCAAAAGTTGATAAATCCGCAAATTTATTTATAAGTTCATCAATTTATTCAAAATGTATTCTGAATCTTATAATTTAATAATTCGATTAAGATTATTAAATTAAAACAAACTTATTATATGAAGTTACTCGATTTTAGAATATTCTTCAAAAAAGTAAATAAATTCCTGTTTTAAATACAGAATAATAAGTTTTTCTAAAATTTGTGAAAAGTATATCTTAAGATTATCAAGATTCTTTGATAAAGATAACCGTTACTTAAAAGAAAGAAAGCGAATTGAGTAATTACTTTTCTTAACAATCGAATGACATTTTTCTGTAACAGTGAAGACGAAAGCCTTTATTCCTCTTGCGTACTAAAATCATCCCAATCCCAAGTGTTGTTCGCTCATGCGAAGATCGCCTTCGGCGTCAACGTGAGATGAGAATCGGACAGGCACATTTATGCGACAAATGCGCGGCGAGGACTGAAGTATAGATCGCCGTGTCCCACGTGCGCGGACATTCGGTTCATGATAAACTGGAAACGGAAACGGGATTTATGTCGCACGTCGCACGGGACAAGGGATAGGGTGCGTTGGAAATCGGAAGCACTTCGCACAACCATACGTGAGATGACACGAGGCCACGAACGAGTCGTGTTGAGACACGCGTGAATCGTGTATGCACTGCTTGCGATGCTTGGCGGATTTGGATATCGGCGGAGAGTAACAATGAGTGGCGCTAAACGGACGAGACGCTCTCCTCGTACGTATTCTGAATAAGATTCGAATGGAAAAGATAAAATGCACTTTCCATGACGGAGAGATGGAAAAAGACGTACTTCTGTGGCGTTTGCGCCATAAAAAAAAAAAGGAAACATTTAAATCATTTTTATTAATACCCCGAGAGGAGTAGAATGAGGGCCATGCGGATTATCCTTTATATTGTAAAACGTCGTGGATGCGGACGCGCGTGCAAAAGCCAGCGGATTGACGCCGATATATGGAATGAAAACGCGAGCGGCAAATAAACAACGAATATTCGGAATCGTTATATATATATATATATATATATATATGTACACAAATCGCGCGTTTCCACTTCGGCTTCCGTACTGAAAAAGCCGCGAAATATTTGTAAATCCTGTAAATACGGAGATTGACGATTTATGATACAGAGACTTATCCTGGAAAAGAACGGTTCAAGAAACTAAAAATTCCGCCAGATAGAAAGGGCGCGGATCTTCGATTTAATATGAAAGTATAATATAATTTTATTTTCTGCATTTGCGATTTTGTATGACACTGAAAAATGTGAAGTGATCACAAAAATTTTTGGTGAGATTATCGACGGATGGAGTCGTCAAATTAAAAGCTGTACTACTGAAAATGATATTTCAGCCGAATTTAAAAATCATATTTTTATAAGAATTTTTTCAATAAAATAACAGATTCTCTCAATACAGCTTAAAATGTTTAGTTGATATTTGTACAAAACACGTTTTTGATATTGCTCATTCCCCTAAGAGATGAAAAGATTCATCCAACTGTACTTGAGCGTACAAATTGCCAAACTTTTTCGATTTTCGCATCAACGATTTTTGATTAATGCACGACCCAACATGCTATGTATCTCTACCTATATGGTTTCGTGTTACGTAAAGTTCAAATATTCGCGTGATTGAATTTGATAACACGTTTGCAAATTATCGAATCTCGGATTCGTGAACGAGTCGAAAACGCGTAAAGCATCGAACGATTCGCGCATTTTGGTGATTTGAAAGGTAATAATTTACGCTAGCGCTATACGTTCATTACCATAATGGAAACGGGACCAAACATTTAGAGCACGCAGGTGATACTAGAATATCGTCGAATCGTGGTATTAGCTTACCACCGATGATAGACGATACGAAATTTATGAGTATAAAATTGCACACCGTACAGTTACTGTACTGTTTGGGCAGAGGTCGATTTGTTTGCGTTTATATTATCATTTGATATGTATTAATTACCATTAGTATGATGGATCGGTGGCCCGATAATTATCAGCGGGAAAATTGCATTGAACTATAATTAAACTATTGTTCATTGTGAGCACGCTCTACATGAATAAAAGCAGGTTAGCAGAATTTAACACAACATCTCCTAATAAAATCTGTCATTGCTATCTATTATTGCTTTTTTTATCAACATAAAATCCTTTATTCTCTTAGAATATCTGCAGAAATATTTTTTGACAAATATAAATACATTCTGGAGTAAAGAATTAAGTATTGTTTCGCTAACGAGCTCTCTCTTCATAATGCTTATTAATATCCAAGTAACTTTAATGTTCGCGTAGTAGAGGTTTCTATGAAAGGCAATATGCAAAATACGTCGTTTCATTGCATGTACTTGCCGCACGCAATTATTCACGTGCGAATATGTGAAACACATTGTGTATTCGGAGAGGAGTGTCGCGCGCTGCGGGGCTTTATGAAACTTTGAAGTGATGCTTTCGTGGTGGCACGTCATCGTTTTACAATGACAGAAAATGGGGCTCGTCGAAGTCGACGTATTAAAGTTTGTCGGAAGGTATGCGCACCGAGAGAGAGAGAGAGAGAGAAAGAGAGAGAGAGAGAAGTTTGCATCCGCAGGTCATTTGATCCCGACCGAGGAACACAAGCGTCGTGCCAAAGAAGGAAAGTGCCTACTTCTCGGTGGAAGTACTTCCCCTTATCGCACGAAACTTTCGCGAGACCAGTTGCAGTCGGTCTCGTAATCACGCTAATACCTCCTACCGAAAGCTGCGATCTCGCTCGAGGCCGCAATTCCCTTTTCGCCCTGACCGGGATTCACTGGGCGTCATTAGGGTAGTTTCGACCTGTAATCCATGAGGATATTTTTCGAGCTGCGTGTAACCGCGGAGTATATGTGTGTATATATGTACGTACATACCCACAAAGTAACTAATAGTCACTGTCAGAGACGCTGCAGGAATTAGCGATCGAATGATTCGCTACGCGAACTACTCTGCGAATTGCTTGCCGTAATCGAACCTGAACGTTGGCGAAATCGCTATAATATTTATTCAATCCAATCGACTTTAGTTTTTCTCTTCCTACGTTCAAAATTAGGTAATATGAAAATATTAGTTTTATCAATAACTTAAATTCACAGATCGTTTTTCGTCGGATAGTGAAATAAAATGGTTTAGTCAATAAATGGTTCTGAGTTATCGGTTTTTAAATTGAAAGCTGATAATTAAAAGTGGCTGTAATTAAAAGCAAATTAATTTGACTTTATCAAATTGTGTGAGCTCATCTAATACAAAATATCTTCCTAATGCTTCTCTCTCTCTGGTTCTTATTCTCGAAGACAAAACTCTCGAAAGGAAATTTATATCGCGACTGACATTGCGCGACGTTAAAAATTCAGCAGTGAAAAATCGAATTCCCGGAGAAAGACTGCTGACCGCGCCAGATTCAGGACGTCCATTGGTCAGGCCTAAGCGAGAATTATTAATAACGCTAACACGATCAATCTCCAAGCAGCTCTTTGTCCGAGCCGCTCACGCAATCTTCGATGTGTCCCGAGCCTCCCGCTGTGATGCGTTTTGAATGGAAACCGAACGGGACAGGCACAAGCGCAAGTGAATGCTCGGTATATCAGACTAAAACACCAAGTCACCGGTTTTATCGGCGTTTTCAGTCAATTTCAAGCCATATCTACGAAAGCGTTTCACGCGCCAGCAAGTAAAAAATTGCCTCCGGTGTCACGTAGACGAGACGAAAAGCTGACGTGCGGAATCAAGCTTGAATTAACGAGATACGTAGAAGTTGGACTAAATGATATTCAAATATATATATATATATATATATATATATACGACGTAAAAGGATATTTTTTAAAATCCTCGCCAAATCTTCCTTTCCTATATGTCATTGTATGACAATTTACACACCCGTTTTGCACCGATCCTGTTTCTAATGGCAACATATAACGAACGATAATTTGCATAAATGTTACGCTCGCTTTGTAGACTCTATTAAGTTTGTATTGCAATACTAATTGCGAAAATGAACGATTCGAGGTATATACATGCGTTGGTCAGTTAGCGAAATCATCGTAAACAATGTGCCAACAACAAATAGCCGATCGATCGATTGATCGATCGATCGATCAATTTTCGCGCCGATAATAATTCGAAGGAATGTGCGAGTCTGTTAAAAAATTTTTTTTTAATTACTCTGCGGGCTATCTCGCGCTTTCGGACAATTATCGGATTTTATCCTAATGCGTCTATATATGGCGCACCAAACGTGCATGCTCATCGACGCGCGTCGGGCTTTAGTCGCTGCCAAGCGGAATTATTAATAGCACTAACGCGATCAATCTCGCGTGCGGTTATCCAAACCACCCATCCGATCTTCGATACCTCATATCCCCCGGTCCGTGCTGCTGATGTGTTTCCGATGCCAATGAAAGGTGACACAGCCTCCCGATGCGCGCGTGTGAATGCCCCGAGTGTGCGCGTTCATTCCGAATACGCGATAATACAGAGAGCGCCAAACGGGACAGATACGATTCCGCATTAAAGCGAATTTATCCTATTCGTGCACGATTTTGCTTTGCTCGCCGGCATGACGTATGAAAATTGCGTCTGAATACACGTCGGTGTAATCCCGATGTTTGGATACAAACGGCTATTTAAATAATCATTATGTATACAGCGTTGCATTTCATCGGCGCGTTTCATTAAAATCGCACGTCGGAGCGTCGCGTAAAGTCGGTTAATATTCAGTTCATTAAATATAATCGCATTCGGACGATTATACACAAGCACGGAAGTAGAGCGAAGTTATATTTGGCGATGTAAATGCTCGACTAGAAATTTATCCAAGAATTTTAGCAGGTCTTAATCAGATCTTATTTCGTTATTAGGCCCCGATAAGGTAAGTTCATCGGGGCCTGATCAGTCGTGTAACGCAGCACAGTAGTCGGATCTTCATCCTGATGAGGACCTGATAATGAAATAAGGTCAATCTAGCTAGGATCTGCTGGATAGCTAAAATCACCGGATAAATTTCTAAGTCGGGAATTGTTCAAATGCTATTTAATTTAGCATCTCATCTCAAAAGAAGCAAAACACATATATTGCACAAGTCCAGAAGGCATGGCATACTCTGAAGGAACTTTATAATCTCTAGGAGATTATCCAAATCGATTTGCATACGTCTTCTTGTAAATAAAACTTGTAGATGTTTTCTTTTTACGAATAACCCGTCCATTTCGTGGCTGCATATTAGAAACGAGGTCAATCATACTCAAATCTAACGAGAACCTTCTTATTAAGTATACCTTATTCAGGATTATTTTAGGTCAACCAAACCAGGTCCTTATAACGTACAACCTTACAAAGGTCAACTATACTCAAACCTGATGAGAACCTTGTTAGGTGTACCTTATTTAGGAGTACCTTACAGCAAGCAAATCAGATCCTGATAACATATAAGGTTAACCTGATACAAATTCTAGTCGGGTGATCTTTCGTCTGAGATTTAAAAAATATATTGCGATGAAAGAGAAATGCTGAAGTTTCAAAAGACATTGTTACTAATGTATTTTAATGAATTAAAATTAAGGTCACGGAGGATATGATGTAACGTGATTGACATAAATCGATTATTGTCATTATATCTGATACATCCGTGACGCTTATCTGTTTGCTTATACAAAATATTGAATTAAATATAACCTTTTGACAAATAAAGGGTGAATCATAAGTATGTTTTCAAATTTCAACGTGAATAAAAAAGAAGAACAAATGTTTTCATTAGATCGCAAATGCTTCGTTATTGAGGTAATGGACACAAATGCATTTGAAATAATGATAGTATCAGATCAGATACTTCCTTTTATGTGTGGCAAATGATGAAGGACACTTTGAGAGCTTTTCTTGTAAAAAAAAATAATATCTATTTGTGGCCTTAAAATCAATATTTAATACTACTGTATTTATGTCCATTATTTCGACAATGAAGCATTTACGATCTAATATTCACAGGAACATTTGTTCAAATTCTTTTTTATCCGGGAACAAAATTTTAATCTTTAATACACATCTTTGGGTCATTCGTGTCCTGCGCATTTCTTTTCTTTGATTTACACAACAATATCATATACAATTGTATATAATAATTTATTATAAATATACAACAACTTTACAAATACTTTCTAAAGATGTCAAAATATATGTAAAAATCGCTTAATAATTTTCATTTACTTATAAAAGTGACGAAAATGAATTCACGACACGAAAGACCTACCGTATATAGTAAGAGTGACAAAAATTAAGGTGTATACTAAAGATTAAAACTTTACTTATGACTCACTTTGCATGTTATAAAGGTCTTCACACTGACACGAGGGTACGCACAAAATATGACTGCCAATAGGAGTATAATCGAACCTTTATCACAACATTGCATCCTCAATATTTGCGGTGGATAGTTCGGAATAGTGCATGCAGGTTGTTACGCCGTATACGCAACCTGCACCCGACGGGGCAATTTAGTACGTGCCGGGGAATGTTTATTAATTAATGAGCAGCATATTTTCCGTTCAACTATGCGACACGTTCGCTATACCATCCCACGAGTCCCGATGTGGACTACGTGCGCTCCAGTACATTACTTCGCTCCTCGACTAACGAGCGCGTGCCTATCAGCCATCAGCCATTTCTGAGAGCTCCTCCGCCTGCATATGCTCGACATACGTACGTCGCTACATTCCCTACTGCTACCCTCGACGTATTATTTCCGATACCTGCTATCGATAATTGGAATCGCGGAATTACATTTCTTATATGACTCCCTGGAAAGTCAAACTGATCAGCTCCACTTTTTTTTTGTCCTAAATTTTTTAACAATACTAGAACTCATGATTACTCTCTAAAACTTTTAGAGCGAACTCCACTCTAAAGAATGAAATCTCATTCTTAAAGTTTAAAAATTGAACCACTTTTTTTCTCAAGACTGGCTCAATTTTCACTCTTTAGAGTGAGATTCCACTTCAATGAATTTAGAGAGTAGTATAGGTATTAAATTTTTCTTTTATGGGGTCGTTTCTTTATTTGATGGAGTTGATTTAATTTGATTTCTGAGAGGCTCGCATATATATATATATATACACTCACATAACTGAGCAGCTTCAAGTCGGTCCGACGTTTTTCCCTACTAGCAACACGTGCCCCTAATCCGGCGTTCTGACGTCGTTGACTTAACAGTTATTTGCTTATTCCTCGGTTATATTTCCCGGAGGATTATAGAGTCCGAATTCAATCCGTGTATATGTCGGAAAGTCATGTGGTAAATTACATCGTTCGTTGATATCTCTAGTGGGATTTACAGCATTACGCCTCGTACTTAAAGCACATTCTCAACTCAACTCGTAGGCTACCACGTTAACTTTTCAGTTGTGCATTCAACTACTCGTCTATTATTTCAAGGAAAAAGTTTTCTTCCCTGTTTTCACAAGGAACATTCTGCTCCTAATTATTATATCGTAAAATCATGCCGTATCAATAAAGCCACATAGATAAATAAACTATATGTCCGCAAAGGATATATGATTGGGTTGCATGTAAATGGAACGCAAATGGAATTTCATATCGTACGAAACGCATTTCGCTTGTATTCACTACAAAGTTATAAAGCGATCTGCAACGCTCCTTTGTGCTTTTAATGAACGATACGCGTCATCGACATAGAATGATACCGAAACTACAGAGCTACTTTGATACGGGATAGAGTATCATCTACTCAAGCCCCAGTAATATAATCAAAGCAAAGTACAGAATATAATGATTTCCATTGTCCATGTAGCATTGTACATGAATCGCGAGCTTTCTATTAATCAACTTTATACAAGAATGTACATCTTGTAATGTACAGACCGCTACGTACATTCGTTTAATTATATTATTGGAATGTCGGAGAATTAAGAGCTTCGAGTGTACGAGGCAGTGACACGATTCGACAAAATGGAGAATCACGAAAAATAATACATACAATACATGCCTATGTGTCGCTGCATACGAATATTTCTAAATGTCAAATGATCGTCATTTATATTTGATGATAATTAGAGTTCGTATTCACTATACACCGACGGCTTGCCAAACAACGCTTGTTATTAAATCTCGGCGACGATTAATTTATGCGCTCGCTGTCAACTGCCGTAGGTCCGTCCATCCGTTGCTCCGTCATACGTTCACCATTCATTTCCGGCGATCGCGACGAACTTCGAAATTGGTTGGCACAGCAGGCCGGAGTCATCATTTATTCGCGCGTTTCGCCCGAAAATCGCATGGTCGTTGCAGGTCCAAAACAATCATTCGCCCAATATATTCCTCATCCCAGGAAAACGCAATAATTATTATATGCGTCGTTGCAATTATTACGGCCGGTTACGTTCGGTCGCTGTGAATAACGAAAAGGCCGCGGCCATCATCTACTTTTCCCATGGGAGAATAATGCGATGCAGCTTGTTGCAGTGATATTACTAATTTATTGCGAGACTCTGCCCATATCTACTCCACCAGTACCGGACGCATAATCGTCGACGACGCTTCACGCGAGCTTCTGTTTGCTTTGCGTGCCTGCCGAGGACATTTCTTTGACATTTCACGAATTGATCGCAAAGGGAATACACATGGTAACGCGTTTTATGATCTGATACCACTGACGCAAATTTGCAAACACATTTCAGAACGAAAAGAACCATTATACACGTAATAAGTATAGACTACGTATTCCTTAGCATCTATGCTCATTACACTGTTAAATATCAAAGGAACAATGATAATTCAGTCATTTAAATTAAATAAAATTGTATTATTTTTAATCTCTATGTATGTCAAAATGAGAATTAATCTATATCTGTGATTACTTTCAAAGTAAATGACTTTTATATTAACACATGTACTCAGTAAATGATAAACAAATTTTGATTGAAATTTAACATATTTTCTTGAATTGAATTATTTAACTGTATTGTTTTAGTAAATTTAATGGTATTGAGTACGAGTGGCGACCTATAGAAATGATTAAAAGTGACTCAAATTGGGTATAATTTGACATTATGAATTTAACAATGTTAAAATAATTGAGTATATCAGCCTCTCTCTACAACTCGATGCTTTAAAAAGAATGCGAGAAAGGGAGAGAGAGAGAGAAAGAGAGAGTATATGATTCAATCTACCTCATTCTTTCCGAACCAATAATGACTAGTGACAGCTTCATAGAAATACGCAATCTATTCTTGCGTCTATGGAAAGAATGGCGAAAGTATAGTCGAGATATACACGACTCAGCCTAAACATTCAATCGATTCGAACGGGAATCGTCCTGTTTGCTCCACCTTGTAACGTGCAACGATTGAACCTGTTCCATGATATTGCTTTATTGTTATTTATGAAACAATAGCGCTATGATGGCATTAAGTAATAATTGCGTTCTCGTAAACAAGTTCTAATTACGGGCTATAATCGATGATTGTAATTGTAGCTAGCGTATGGTTGTATTATGAATTTATTACGGTAGTACTTGCCAGCGCGTTGTGTTTGACGTATTGTTAGCGATTTGTTGTGCATCACGCGAGCACACATATTCGTTACGTACATACGAAAGAATTTATAATACTTACTTTGTTTTTTAATGGCACAAAAGAAGGGGAAGACGTTGAATTAAATTATTATCACGAATCGTGCCAAAAAATCGAGCGACGCGTCGGGTTTCAAAAATACACGAAAGCTAAACGATTGATAAGTCTTATCGGCGAACGTAGCAAGTAACTCTGAGAGAAATGCAAGCGCCACACGGTACCTTCGTGCAACGTTAACCGTGTAATAAAAAATCGATGCATTTCAATGCATCTTAACGACGGCACCCGTACAGCATTGACGCTATGACATTATGTCATAGAGCTGCAAGTGTGTAAGGCGAGGAGAGCTGTACGTGCAGGTAGCAGAGGCGGCGGCATTGCTAATTTATCGTAAGGGGCCCCGTTCCCCCCATTATTCCCCGGTGCATAATTCACGTTGCATCGTGACACGCAATCATGCACTTTACCTAGCGCACACTCGGCGCGGCAGCCGCACGATAGAAACTAAAGTGCCAAAGGGGCGAAAAAACTGCACAGTTAAGCGCGAAGTAATCAAATTATTGGGCTAACAAGCTGCCGTTCGATCCGCTTAGGCGACGCGCGAGCGCAAAAGGAATAAAATAAAAAATAAAAAAAAAAAGAGAGGATAAGCTCCTTTGCGTTAAGTTCGTCCGACCTCGTCGTCTCGGACAATTTAACGCGCAAGTCCCATCTTTTTGTTTAATTAAACAAAGGTACTCGCATTGATTGCGGGGGATGTTCGCCCGGCCACGTTACTTTCGCGTAATTAGAGACGAGCCAGCAAAATGCCGCTTTCCTGCAAATCATCGTCGAATTATGCTCGGCCGGTGGATTACTCACGGCGCGGATAATACGCTCCGAAGTCGAAGTTAATTAACACCTGCTAAACATCGCGCGCGTTTTTAAAATAATAAACGAGCGTTATTGTTGATCGATCCCGACGAATGATCGAATCGTCATAGCGATTTCGTTCCGATCATATTTTCCAATGCCGCTCTCATTGTCGGCGGAGCGTTTAAAATCGTGAAAGGCTGGGATTTGCGAGCGTCCGTGTATTTCCGCGGGCGTATTATGTCACTCAAATTGCGTTACATCGCGATGCGGACGTACGTATGGGCGCATTGTCGGGCATGCAAGCGTTCGAATGTTATATGAACGGCTAGAAATGGCCAGTCCCGTAAACAAGAGCTGCTACATGGCCTCATCTTTCTCTCTCTCGCGCGCCGCGAGGTACACGATCGGATCGCATGAAACGTTTGAAATCTCACTCGTGTGCGCGCGCTAATTTAAGCGCTTTAACGAAAGCGCAGACCGTTCGGCTTGGCGGGTCTCGTAATTCTCGTAAATCCACCCTTGCGCGACTGACTTCGTTTAAATCTCGGAAAGCGAAACGAAAATTCCGTTACAAAACACGCGGGCGGGGGCTTGAAGTTCGGTTTGAAGCATTTAAGCCAAACGACGCGACAATCGCGTAAAGAATACGAGACAACTAAAGGAATCACGAATGTTAATCCGGTATAGTTGCCCGGCTGCAAAAGATAGGTTATAGAACCGTCGCATTGATTAGAGACAGCTGATTGTTTAATCCAGCTTCGCGTCGACTATTGCATGTCGGATTTGGTGCTTTGTGCTGACAGCCGGAGATAATTAACAGAAGTCCTATCAACAGTCTTGACGTTCCTCGACCGGATATTATCGAGTTGATAATTGTCTACAAAGTACTGGTAGGAATTCACCGATGAATTATTCGTAATAGCCGGAGATAACTGGGATAAAAGTAATTCGCTTCTGCGAGGATAGCAGTAGGAAGCGTAATGTATGAGAATTTGCAATCTACCGTGTTTACAAACTCCAATTTTCTAAAGCACTACAGCGAGCCTTATCTTCATTCTTTATCTAAATTAATATAAAAGTTTGGAATTTTTTTCGCGTCGCTAAAAAGACGAACGAGCCAATATATTTTTTTAATTCTATAAAAATATATTAACAATATTTTAAACGTATATGTATGTACGTACATATACATATATTGTATACACACATATACACACATACACACATAAATCGCTCTTTGTAATCAACGGCGAATAATCACAAAATATGCATGAATATTAATTAATTAATCTTTCATTATGGTCGGCAATAACTCGTTAATATCGAAATTCCACGGTCTAATTGATAAATTCGAGATAAATGAACGTGTTTAAATGTATTCAGCAAACAACAACCACTTCATACACGTCATCTTCCACGAGTTTGTAAATTGAAATAATTTTTTAATAACAAACGCTTAACAACCAATTTTTTTTACATCGACTAAAACTAGTAATTAAAACACGCTTAAGATAACAACGATGAAAACTCGCATGGTACTATCAAGTGATCAGACTATTTTTTTTTTTTTCATAAACGATCCAAACAATGCCCGTCGCATCTCGGAGAGACGGACGCGTTTCAGAAGAATGTAATTAATAAGGCTTTAACGTGTCGTCAGCTGCACCTACAATTTTTCATGCTCGCAGTCCCGATGCCATCCCACCTATAACCGCCGTCGTAGCAGACCGAAATGATGGAAGAGGCGCCAATGTTCTTGCTCTGAAAGGGGAGAATGAGTAGCAGGCGAGGGGTGGTAATACCGAGCTGAGAATAAGACATATAAGAAAGGTGAGACAGGAAAGAGTGAGTTTGTGATAGTTTCTAAGCCATTCACACACATTAACAAGCGTCCGGCATTGTTGAAATTCATCATTCGTCGAACAGTTTCAACACCTGATGACGTATCAAAAAATCAACAAGAATTACGCGAACAGTTCGTTTAGATTAATCGAATGGTTAAATACAATATGTTTTTACGATATTTAGCGATCCATTAGATATATATGTTTTGCAATGAAGAAACGCCTCTGCTGTATCCCAAATTTCATAATACTTTAATCTTTCTCTTACACACACAGATCATATCATATCAATCGCAATGATTCAATACGTATACACATTCGATGTAATTATTCTCAAATATACATTTCCGATTATCCATCTTTTCACGTCAATAAAATCGCGCGGTAACAATAAAGTTACTGAGGGTGCAGATGCAACGTACGATGAATGTTGGCTATTTCGCAATAGAATTTCTCCAGCATTCTCGCCGTTCTTTCAAGTAAATATACCTCTTGCTTGTTCTGAGAATAATAAATCAGGTTCAGCTAAGAACGATTACAGATCTGACAGTTTCGCCGTTCTTCCACGTTCAGGAGAAAGTTGTTCATTTTTCCGCGTAAATCCGTAGGTACGTCTGACATTTACGCACATCTCCAACGTTAAACCACCCGGTCCCTCGATGACAGTGGACGGGATCCGCACCACCAATAGGCGACGTTTGCCGTTTAGGCCGGCGGGGAAAAAATATCCGGGCAGCGTAAGGGTCGGCGGGGTGCTCTTAACATCCTTTAACATGCTCCAGCATCCCTCAGCTACACGCTCCATCGCGTCTCTCGGTCGGTCGATACCGATGCCCGTCAGGCACTACCCTCCCGCCCCGTCCATCTCTTCTCCCCCTACTCCCCTTCTCATACACCCTCGCACCCCCTATCCTACTTCACCACCGACCGACCACCCATTCCCTCCCGTGCTTTCTACCGCCGACTCTGCGTGTTACGTCAGTGGCAGACCGACCTCAACCCTCCCGTTTTACCCCTATCGCCAACCCTCGAGCCCCTCGTTCTACCTCAGCCGTCGCGGCCACCATCGTCGGGTCTAAATGACGTCACGGGATGCCCTACTCTTCGCTTCGCTAAATTCATATCGCAGTAGCAGGATACATACATGTATGTAAATAATACTTATATATTTTTATAGATAGATACATACACACTGTACAATCAGTTAATACTAATGAATATTAATAGAAAATTTTAACGCAAATTACTTAATGCTATGTATCTATTGCATACGTATAACAGAAATTTAGCATGCGCATTGTATGTGTACGATAAATCCATGATTTTAAATATTTTTCAAGATTCGATATTGCTAGTAATCTACTTTAATCTATTTATTTAATGATACACGTAATGGACCAACGAGACGTGATATTTATTTGTAATATTCTTATGCTCTCTTAACGTAAAATGTATATGAACATCTATATACATATATTTTATATGTCTGGTAGAATATGCTCACCGATCCATTATTTGAAATTAAAGCAAAATGTAATTCTATCACTCACCAGTATGATGTGCAGTGACGGACTGACAGTGCGAACTACGTTGAACTGTGAAATACAAACAGGTTCAAATTGTAGCAATGTCTAAAATAATTCATGTCTCGAAAAATAATTGCAGCACGAAAAATAATTGCGAACGATTAATTCTACAAGTAACAAATATAAAACAATGATTAAATTTAAACTCACCTCACGGTTGCTCCCGCCTTTACCTGATGCCTCTGTAGTCTCTTCATCTCAGGTTTCTTCGTTACACACACGTACACACGCACACACACATACACACACGCACAACATGGCTCGCGAAAACATTGTTAATTACAATCGCGCTCACTAATTACCAAAATCCGATAATTACACAGCACTCCTGACGTTAATCGCGTGCGACTACATTACTGCAGAACGATTACACATGTGATATCTCATATATTTTCGTTTTACATTTAATATTTCTCCCTGTATTTATTTTACTGTAAAAATATATTCTATTCCCTGTCTCTCAAACTAATAATTATATAGTTATTATAATATACATAACTGTCGTTATCTAAATCACTCGCGATCAGTCGATTTGTGCATTATTTTGATACTCGATCTGAAACAGCCGGAACAGCCGGATCTTATTTAAACTGGAAAAGATATAAAGATATAAAGCTATTATGTGAGGACGTATCAAAAGTTAAATGATCCTTTAATAAAAGGACCTACAATTCTCATCGTTATCATTTCGATCCCTGCTTTAAATCGATCGAACGAAATGCCTGCTTCGATGCGTAGCCAGCGCAAAGTTCACGTATGATTAGTTGCGATGGTTGATCGATCGCAAGGCTGAGAAGAATAATCGTACGTGAGACTGCGTCGAGGGACAAACACGTGAAATAGCTACTAGGAATGTTATTTCACAGACGCTTATGACATGCTACATCATATGGAACAGATAGGCTAGCAAGCGGCGGTGTCATCCGTTATCAAAAGCGAGATAAAACACAATAAAAATTCTTACATAATATTAAACAAAATGTTTTCATATATATATTTCAATAAAAGGACACTTTAAATCGATAAAATCGACTTGTAAAATATGCCAAAAACTTCAAGATTACAATTAATAATACATCGATTATACGAATGAGCGATCTTTTAATTTTTCTTCCTAATTTTTAATTTCTTTCCCTTACTTTTTTTTCATTATTCGAATCTGGCTTTGATCATATTTTTTTATCTTTATTTTCTTTCTAGCCGACAGTCTCTTTTCCCTTCGTCGCGAATTTAATTAATGCAAAGGAGTTTCTTCTGAATATCAAGAAGCTCCATCCTTGGAATTACTAAGTTAAAATTTTAAGTTTCACCCATGGAACTTTGATTTGAAAGTAGCCCGTCAATTTTGATGTGATTATAATCGCACGAGATCGAATCTGAATGACAAACATGAAGTAGATAATATGAATACTAAACTGAAGAATATTTTAAGAATAATTATTTCTGTCACATATTTACATTTCAGATTATCAATAAAGGCTTGAATTTTTAAATGCATGATTGAATATCTCTCGATTAACCCCTTCAGACCTGATTTTATTGGAATCATGTTAAAAACATTTTTTTTAAATTCAATTCAAGAACATTTTAATAAGTTATTCATATTAAATAATAATTTTTTTTAAATTTTGATTATTTTTACGTTATTACGTACATCTGATTTCAGACCATGTCGATAGAATTGAATAATTTCGACGGATAATGTCTTTAAATTTGGTATACATTCCAATATACACTTTGAGAAAGAATTAAGAATTATATTTTCTTTTTGCATCTTATACCTCGTTAGTAGGCTATATAAGAAAGAGTCTGACAATATTTTTCTTCTGTTCTCTAAATTACATTCGCGAAAACAATGATACAGGATTACAGGTCGCTACAGGATTACATCTAATTTTTATGCCGAACGAATATAATCCGGTGTGACGAGTTTTAACATGTCGGCTCGAAATAAGACGTAATAAAGTCGTCCGGGTAAAAAAATATAAAAACGTGGAAGATGTAGTTACACGAGCTGGTAGCAAATTACAAGCCGCCCGCGCGGGCAGGCAAAAGCGGGAAACCCGATGACATCGCGCTTCTTGTGAACAAGTGGAACGACACGGCGCGTCGACATTGTCCGGGGACTGCAATCTCGCGATGCGGACGAGTTTGCCTCGCTCTTGCTCGCGCGACCACGAAGAAGAGCTCGAGGATGGCGACATGTGCGAGGAGCAACGACAAGAAGCGTCGCCGTGCCGGCTGCTGTTGCCGCGACGGTCGAAACTACCGCTTGTGCGGTTGACGGTTTTTCGTGCAAAGGTTGCAAAGTCCAGACATAGTCGCGATTCGAAGGGGAGAGGAGGGCCACTCTCTGAGACGGGCCACGAAGTGGTTATAGGGTGCACCATTGGTCCGATGCAGCTAAACGCAACCGTTGATCGTTACTCTCTGGTATACGCCGGGCACACTGAAGTGGAACAAAACTCAATCTCGATGAGCTGACCTGGCAATTCCACGCTCGACTTTCCGGCCGAAACTAGCTCGGTAATATTACCGTACATCGGGCGTACTGGCTTTAGGGGTCGCGGGTGGTCACTTGACCCGTTCTACCTACCTATGGGCGGCCGGGCGCGTTATTGATTCAAAAAAAGGGGGTAGGGTAGAAACGCATCGAGGGGAAAGAGGATGGTTGCAGCATCGCGAAGAGTCGGACGCCAGGAGTGAAGGAGGCGAACGTACGAGGTATAAATCGCGTGTGGTCGAAGATTCGGATGTGAACGATGTCAATGCGGCGAAGTGAACGGTGATGCATGGCAAAAACGTGGGTGACATTTTGACTAGCGGGACCAGCGAGAAAAATGGAATTGTACGAATGGCTTTATTCAGGCAGTCGTATCGACATGCTGCACGAACTATAAACATTGGCGACGCAAGAAACGAAGGACAATTCCCAACGGGGATGTACAAAACTTTGTGACGGACAGAGAAAGGATACGTAGCAAAATCGTGAGATGGAAGAAATGGAGATAACATAAAAAAAAAAAAAATGAAAAAGCAACCGAGAAAATCGAGTGTACAAAGACACAGTGATCAGAATAAATATATTGTAAATATATTGTAATGCAAAAACCTAAGTGAAGGAAAAGAAATCTAAAGTACAAAGCGTCGTGACGAGAGGAGAAGCACTAAAGATTCGGAAGAAAGGGTAAAGTAGAAAGTGAAGGGATAAAGACACCGGCGTCTCGGGACGGTAGAACTTTGAAAAAGAGAAATGGGCGGAAGGAAAGCGACGAGAAGGAAGAAGGGGTGCGAAAAGACGGAAAAGCAAGGAGTTCGGGAAAGCGGATACGCGCCGTGTGATGCTGCGCGAAAATTCTACTATCGTTCCCTAAGAGGCTTCCATTTGCAAATTTCGCGGACTTCTCCTTTTCTTGGTTGCGACCTGCGTTGCAAGCGTGAGAGAAGAGAAGAAGAAGAGTCGTGGACTTCCCACTGAAAAAGTACACACATCGGAAGGTGTCGCAGAATATAGACTGTTGGATATCCTTTGAATCGCAAATTTAATTGTGTACACTGAAGGAAAAGATTGCCGTAGCAAATTAGATGGTAAAATATGGCATAGTATTTTTAATTGACTGCTGTAACCAATTAAAAACGCTATGCCATATTTAGCCAATCTTTTCTTTCAATTGCTAGTAGGTAATAACATTGTTCTGAGTTGCGAAAGAAATATATTAAAAATATACTGGTCATTTATCAACCCTTTGTGGAGGAGCTTATTTGGATACATCCTCTTTTATTTTATAAACTGCTCACACACATACATGCGCGCGCACGATTTTCATAAAACTTAATAATTTAATAATGTTTTATTCAAATGTAAGATAAAAAATAAAAAATAAAAAATGGAGGATCTAACATGACAAATGGAATTTTAAAAAATAACTTGATTATTATTTTAGAGAATTTTTAATTGCAAAATAAACACAAAGTTTCACTTTATTTGAACTCATCAGTGTTGCGCAAATAGTATTGATTTCTAAACTGACGTTCGAACTCTGATTATAAACTCTATGATATTCTCTATAAATCCTTCTTCATTAGAATACTATCTTTTTGAAATTCGATTTCCAAGTTACATTCAAATTCAACAATATCAAGAATTTTTTGAAATCGAACTTCACAAAATAATAATAATTATTTTTTTCAATTTCAATTTTAGAAGTTTATTTAAAAAAAACTAAAATCGAATTCAGCGACTCCGAAATGTTTAGATAAGATCTTTTTTTAATTTCTTTGTTACAATTCTTCTGTTTTCAAAAAGTTAAAATTACAATAATTCGGCGAGGAAAAATCGTAACGCAATTTCTGAAAACGCATTCGCGAAAGAAGAATCTTTAAATCTTCAGAAGATTTTAAGAAAAGTTAAAAATAATTTTTTTTAGTTTTATGCGTACGTTTTCGAAGTTATGAAGTTTATTTTTTTGTCAATTTTGCATAATCGACTTGGAAATTTTGTTATTTAAAACGAAAGCATCGCCGAGGAAAAAGACTTTTGAAAATAGAACCTTTTTGAAAACAAACTCTTGTTTTCAAATCATTACTGAGCAAATCCTGTTTTCTTTTTAATAAAATCAAATTTATACTAAAATTCAATTAATTTCATGTAATATTGAAAATTAGAAACATAAATTTTATTCGAAGGAAAATCGTATTGAAATTTGTAGTAGAATTTGACTGGGAAAATATCCAATGTTTCTACGTCGTGTATCGGAATAGGACACGAATGGATCCCCGGTAAATAATAATAAATCCTTGCCTTCTGATACATTGATTTCACGAGGTCGGCGCACTTCCAGACGTCCGTTGCGATGTGTAACGCAATTCGCTCGGTGCAAATGTTGTTTTCCTTGCCGCGGTAGGAAATTCTTTTATTGGCTTCCGTCGCGACATATCCCATCCCCCGAGTAAGACATTTTCCCACCAACAAATGCACGTTTGTATCCCCACCTCGTTCAGAAAATGTCGGATCAAAGGTGATTCCAACATTGATCGGAACAGAATTATCGGAATCGGAGAGAACGTTTTCTTTTCGGACATACGTGGATTGAATTAGAACTCACAGTTGCTCGACAAAAATACATCGCGTGAATAATGGCAAACGGAAACGTTTAGAAAATGGGTCGATTGATTTTTTCTCTAAATAAAAAAAAAATCACATTAAACGACAATATCTTATATATGCGAACGAATTCGTTTATATAAAAAGTAGATCACTTAGAATCTTATAAAGCCATAAATTTTGAGTTTTCATGAAAAAATTGGTAGGATCATGTGTTTACAATAGCGTTAAACGTAACCGCAAGTGACAATGTAGCTCGAAAGTGTAGAGCGATCTAATAGTTTGTAAAGCGTTCTTTGGCACAAAAAGAAGGTCAGAGGTGGGGGCGACAGTGAGGGGTTAAGCAACTTGACCCGAGCCATTGGATGTTTCACCTGGACGGAATCATCCCCACCGCTTCGACGATCCGCACCCTCTTGACGTCACAGATACACCCCGTGACGTCACGCCGCAACGTCACTGCGCCGTCGGTTGCTCCAGGTCAGGGCTCGTTCCCAGGAACGTACTGTACCGAGGGTATATCGGCGTCGGTGCCGGCGTGCAAGTCACCCTCTCTCCCGTCTATGATCGGAGAGGGTATTAGCCGCGAGCAATTAATTATCGAAGCGGGGGTGGACTCGTTAATTACAGCCGCGGTACTCGTGAATGTTCGAATATTAACGAATGTACTTGGCCCGGTGTGTTAGTGGCGATTAGCGTGAGCGTTAATAAATCATTTGGAATGCATTAATTCATTCAGAGATTAGCGTTAATAAAGGATTAGACAATACCATTCGGTAATGAATACCGTGGATTAGTGCGGAATTAAATGTAGACTACTCCTAGCGATTAGCACGTAATTATCGAAACGGAGTGCGATAATAAAGGACTTATTTACATATATTTACCGTTCTACTGTGGATACAGCTATGTTATTGAATTTCGTTGACAAATTAAGAAAAAGATATACGTGTTTCGTTGTGATTGCACATAGAAAATTATACGTTAACGCAAGGCAAATTATTTTACATTGCTTCGCTATGTATATCTCAATCGCTACATAATAATCTCGGAAATTACTATTATTAAAACAGGCTGCTCTCAGTGAAAAAAAAAACATTCTTTTGGCTAAATTAAGAACTCACTGTGTAAATAAAGCGATACGCATGACGTCGATTAAATACTGGCAACGTCGACAGCACGCAAGTCACTCCCTTCATGAACGTGGAGCATTAGCCGTAGGCAATTAATTACTCAAATACCCACGCAACACAGTGACGCGTTAATTATACTAAGGGCGTTCGTAAATACTCAAACGACAACACAGAAACGCTCTGACGACAAACGAGCGCGATAGTGTATACAACGTCGATGACGGCATATTGCATCGTGCAGCTACTCTTTTAATTAGAGCAGGATGCTTTATCCTGAATGGAGTAATTTATTATTTTATCTCATATTCACGTGATAAGAATCTTACAAAAAATTCCATAGATCTTACCGATATTTCGCGAAGTATCGTATATATTCTCTTTCATTAAATTTAATTAAATCTTTTTAACTCGTTAAGAAGAAACGCGTAGAAAGGTAAGAGCCGAGTTAAAAGACAATATTCATACTTATAAGTGCAAACAGTATTGGTGACCTATAAGGACAGTTTCATCGATTTAATCCCAGCTCAATCGATTTCTCTCGATGGAGAATAATTACTCCCCGGTTACAATTGACTGCACTATTAACCAACGTCAGTGAAACGTCTTACATCATCAGGATGGTTCATCAGAGATTTTGGCTATGAGTCACAGAGTTGATTGGGGTACGTGCCGCTTTATGAGTGGCCTCGTTATCGAAATGCGATCATTTGTTTAGCCGACCGCGAAATCGCTCTCCACCTTTCACCCCTCCACGCTTCACCTCGCGAGCTGCATCATCCCCAGTGCACCAGCGATTGTCCCCATTTCGTCCTGGGCGCACACATTTTCGTCGCCCCCTCGACGCCGCGTTATCGTGCACCTGACAGGACTAACACTTTGGCATCATTACGATGTAAATGAACGCAGAGTGTCAATACTGGCTGGGCTCGCACGACCCGTCCATTATTTTCCGCGGCCATTCAGGCATCGTCGATAATTTGTCAGTCAACTCTGCCCAAGTAAATTCCGCATGAAATTTTGTACGAGTTATTCCCGCAACATTTTTGACATTTTTTCCTGCTGTCCCATTTCTATTCGATTTCACGCTGCAGAAGAAATATTTTGTTTAGAAAGCTCTGATTGACGAAACAACTTTTTAACATATAGTATATATAACACACATATATATTTGTATATATAAATATTTATTGTATATATTAAAATATATATATTATACATATTTATATATACAAAGTGACAAATGCTGACAAGACGCAAAACTATAATGTCTTCGGTTACGGATATTATTTGTTTATTCACATCAGAAAAATAAAACAATATAACAATATAACACCTCTATTTATTTTATATGATCTTCGATGTCAAAATCATTTTAATTAAGTGGTAACGTAAAAAAAGAAATTTCTAGCTGAAGCGAAAAGCATTTCAATATGCCATCCTAAAGCCGATTAAAATATTTGTTACGAGTTTTATTTAAACGAAACAACGTATGGTTGAATTTGTACATAGGGTTGTTCATTTCAACGTACCACTATGATGACAGTCGCCTGGTCGTATCGATCGTACGGATTCGGATTTCCAATTATTTTGACGGAGGAAACCGTGGCTGTCGTGCACGGTTTAGATTCATTCAGAAACAGAAGTGAAGAGACGTCTGTCCTGGTCTGTCCCTAATTTTGCGACAGGATAAATTATATCATAAGCATGCGCGTCTGCCGCATATTTAGAAGAAGACGATAACAAGGTCGACAATAACGATCCTACATCCGTTTCCACACGTGACAATTTCCCACGTGCGGATGTGTGAAAATTTTTCGATGTTCCTCGAGCGCCACTTCTACCAACCGGAAATTAAATTTTGATAGCGTCTATAGAATTGCGTCGCAAAATTCCATTTTAGATCTATATTTTCACAAAGTTCGGCAATATTCATTTATATTCATGGGAATATACAATATGTAGAAAGTTAGGAATCGACTTATTAGACCGAAAAAATACGTATAATTTTTAGCAATGTTATTGTTTATAAATTTGATTTATGGGGTGCTTTTAACGGCGCAATTTTTCTGAGTGAAAAAAAATATATATTTTAGCCGAAGGAAAGATATGTGAAAAATGGAATATTATGAATAAAAACAATGAATATTATGAATATAGATTCAAGATAACGTGCGCGAAGATTCTTTCATCAAGATGAGAAAAATAATTAAAATCACAACATGGAAAAAATGCTATGGTTGTCACAATCAGAAATAATGATAATTTTCGCCCATTAATATATTTGATAATCGTAAGATGGAAGTACCTTATAACCGTAGCCGTTAAAATATGTTAACCTTATAATTATCACAATCGTACTACAATTTTCATACCCAACAAATGTGTTAATAGGGTTGACTTCTGATCGTAACAATTTTTTTCGTAAACTATCGTGGAATATCGAGGAATGTTCGATAGGCTAGTTTCGAGCCCTAAATTGCCAAGAACTTCGACCAATTTTGCCATGTCAAAAAGACGACAAAAACAGTGGCAATAACGGTGTTATCTGCCGTCCCACGTGAACATTTCCCACACTACCTTTTCTGCCTACATCGAGATTGATATCATGTCCGCACGTGTATAATTACATACGTAATTAAGCAATCACCATCATGTCAGACACGCTTATTCACTCCGTTTTGTGATAACGGCGTTAAGTCAGAAAGAAATCTCGGTTTGTTATTCTCACTCTTACATTAAATTTGCTTAGAAGAAGTCACTGCGAGTAGCAGAACGCAGACTTTTCTATTGTTTTCCCTACGCAAATAGGCACAATCTCTTTAGGAAAACAGGAATTGAGGCAGGAAAGTAAAGTGGAGACGTCTTTTAAGAGCCTCGCAGCTGAAAACTTTTCCGCGGTATACAACCCGAACTCTTATATTTTATTACTTACTTCAAAACTAATTTCACTAATTGAACATTAAATTGCACTACGCATGATATGCTAGAAACGTCATGTAATTAGTTTACTTTGGATCGAATATTAGAGTCGAACTATCATGCATGATACATATAGATCAGCAGCTTCCATTACATACATCCTCCCCCCCCCCCCTCTCTCTCTCTCTCTCTCTCTCTCTCTCTCTGTAGATGTTTATGCGTATGTATGTACGTATTATACTTGATGTATATATGCAGCAGACACGGATCATTAGCTGACGTTAAGCGAATATACATGTAGAACCACATATCCATCGAATACTCGTCCAAATGCCCATATGGATGTCTATGTGGACATTAGGAATACGACAATAGATAGGGTAGCTACTCGCAGTTACGTGTTGACGTGCATGCATGTGTATCATTTTTCTCTTCACATGAGTAAACATAGGTTAATTAATATTTGTTTGCGATTGATCCGCGAATCGATATTGAATCGCACATTTGCGAGCTTTGTGTGCGCACATAGTTATGCGTTATATGATAATGATTATCGTTTACTAATATATCTGGAATAGATAATAGTATATTTCTGTTTCTGATATGCAGAAACAGCAAATTCATGCGACTGGCTTAGAACCGAATATTTGTATTGTTTATCTCTCTCGTCGCGTCTACACGTCGCGCGCTGTAAATGTGTAAGTAAATAGATTTTACTTAAGCCTATCTATATAGCACGCAGAACGCAGGTCGCAGGTCGCAAGTAAAACGTATTTCAGATTATAGTGTAGATCGCAATACGTAGGATCGCAGGATGCAGGATGCGAAAGTTGAAGTTCATCCAACTTCCTGCATCCTGCGTTCTACGTCCTGCAACCTATTATAATTAGATTAGTTTCTAGTCTTGCGACCTGCGACTCGCGTTCTTATGTAGATCGGATTGTAGATAACATATGAAAGAGGCAGAGAGAGAGAGAGAGAGAGAGAGCAAGATTTAAGGTATATGAATTTGAATTTGAAATATTAAATCGACACAACACAAGACAGATATTTGTAGATGTGCATTGTATTTCCGATGTTTATAGTCCATACGCGTACGCACGCATGGCGAATATCATTAGTGGACGTTAAGCGAATATACGCATATGTATCCGAGTAAATTGTACTACCGGGTATCAATTTTGGCGATGTATGCAAACGACGTGTGCGCGGTTAAACGCTAGCGAGAGGAAACACGCACGTGATGATTCCCAGGCGCGATAGATTTCCGCGTGACATGATTTTGTGCGCCTTTCGAACGGAAGAAAATTATACAATGCGTCTCTCCCTTGCGGCGAGAAAGCGCGCGTATAGAATTTTAACATTCGTCATTTTATTAAACAGGATTGTTACAAATAAAAAAACGTAATTGTCTCACACTTTAAAAGCGAGAGAAAACATAATTGTCTGTGAAAGTTTCGAAGCGCATGTTTGGGCTTGAAAAATACGGTTTTCATGGAAGTCGCAAGCCGATGTAATGGAAAAATAGAAATATATCGTGCAGAATGCGTCAAACTGTCCTTAAGTTAATCGCTGCCGCAAAACGTGCAACCGCTATACGGTTTGAGAGACAAGAAAAGTCCAAAAATGTTAATTCACTTTCATGACAGTAACACGTTTTGGCGTAGCAATTTGTCCCGTGTCCTGGAAAATGCAGGGGCATAAACTTTGTAATTTAGTTACGTTTTCTCGTTCACGCGCAACGCTCGCGTGGCGCATGCAAATGTTATTACTCGCGTCGATCCAACGTCGAGTATCAATTCTGGAGGTACAAATGAGAGTGATAGAGAGAAAGAGAAGGGCACAACATAATTTTTCGAAGAGACCACCCTCCCGAAATAATGAGATCAATTTTACATCGTATTACGATTAAACGTTACTTTTCCCTCCAAACAATGCTGATTATTTTGCATCTGGGTTATCCTGTACCGGCTAATTTCGAAGCTTGCGGTTGTATTTTCATCTACATTCCATAAATTCGAATTCTGCGGTATATTTTAGCTGGCTGGACTTTGATATTACCGAATGAATTTGAAAATATATCTCTTGCAGATATTTATATATATATATATGTACACGCACATATAGTATACAATATACGAAAGCAATCTGACGAAAGTACATATACTTGCGTACTCACGAAGTATTCTAGACAGCACAGATCTATTTGTCAATGCTACATTTGTATGCGTTGTATGTGCCAACGATAGCTTCCGGAATATACGCTCCTTGGTCTGTGACCGCGCGTCATAAATCTCAGCTGAGGCTGTTAAAGCGAACGAAATTAGGAGGAGCAGTTATTAAACGAAGCGGTAGCGCGGATCGCATCGGGTATATCGCGTCTCTCCACCGATAGAGATACACTTTATCATCGACGATTGGAATAAAAATGAAAATAAAAGCGCCGGTTATGGGACACGATAGTACAGACGCGCACGCGATACGTACGGTGTTGTTCGGAAATCGATTAACCCATATACGCCAGGAAAATATGCCTCACTCATAGATGCCGAATGTTCGTGTGAATCGTGCTCTCGTGTCGCAGATCACTTTGTAACGTTGTTACACAAGGGATTGTGCGCTCGCTAGTGCAGCGTAGTAATCGTTGCAGGAAGAGAAGGCGAGAGAGAGAGAGAGAGAGAGAGAGAGAATGTGATTGATATTGCGTTGGATGTGTAATGTGCAATAAAGCGGTAAAGAGATCGGATACCCCGCGGCTCTCGATAATAGTTTAAGCTCGCGCCTTTGTCAATTTTGCATTAAGTTGGGTTAATCCGTTCGTTACGCCGCTGTTTCGAGGGGGATCAAAGGGGAACGGGCTTGTAACGAAAATCAAAGCTGCGCGACGTGATGCAAAATTCAATCGGATTATATGGACACATTACCTACAGCGCGCGGAATGCGTAAGATGAAGTTACGCTCATTCATGTGCGTGCGTGCGTGCGTGCGTAATGCAATTGCGTTACTCGAGGAAATTCATGTACTCTCTTCTTTCACTCGTTCTTTTATCTTGATTTGTTATGCTGAATGTCGTGTTTATTTCTTGATGCTAAAAAATTTCTTGACTAGTATAGTGAATAGAAGTGATCCTTATATAAGTTGTATAAATTTTTTCTTTCTTGAGTATCTCAACTTGCGTCTATTTAAGACTCTTATACTTGCTTGAGCGCATATATCTTACTTTTTTTTTTCTCTATTCTTACTATTTTGAGGACACACATTTTGTCATTATAGTTTTTCTAATATATTATTTTTTTTTAATAATGTATTTAGGCTTTTATTTTTATAATATATTATTTTTTATATGATATTATAGTGCTCGGGGAAATTGTGCGTGTTAAATAAATGGCGATTTATCAATCTCAGTCAATTCAATCTCTCTCTTTCTCCACACAGCAATTGTCCGTGCAAAAAATGTAGAAATAAAGCTTGTAAAGTTTTCTCCATCACATGCTCGAAATCGAAAGACGCTTAAATCAGTCATTCGATTAAAAGTAATTGTTCCTGTAGACTAGTGCCAAGGGTATTCAGGTATATTCAGTATAATCACAAATAAGTATGCGAAATAAACAAGACGTGAGTGTAGCATTATGCGCGACTACGCTTCTTCTAACAATCTTCTCGTTTCAAACGACTTCCCCTCGCAGCTGCCAGGACGCTGCGCCAGCATTGCTTTCGTCACGTTGGCGTATATTTACTGTAATCAGACCTTAATTGGAAACTGGCTGCTCTGTGCTTTCGAAGACAAGACGCTTCCTTCCGGTAGAACTCACATCAAGATTACTCAGTATGCGCGAAACTCGCAAACATACGCGAGAGACGTTTGAGAGGAGCCAATCAATCGGTCTCTCCTACCACGTCGAAGTTTCATTCGCTCGATTGCCAAAATCCTGAATATAGTCACGATTAGTGTACAACTCAGACGTATTAAGGAAATCCGTGAACTCAACAATAAGCAAAAGGAATAAATGTAATAATAATGGAATGCAGAGATGGAATCGATTGGTATCTAATAAAACAGTATTTTATTCATGAATGTAGAAGAGATGTATTAAATATAATTTTATTTCATTATAATTGGACGTTTGCTTCTTATAATTAAAAAAGCACACTAAGAAAAATAGTCTCATTGGATTACAATAATTCTGGAAAATGGACGATGCTTAAATTTGCTAGAATTCTAATTCATAAAACTAAAATTCTGATTGATATAATAATTTTGATAAAAATTATATTAATCAGAATTCTGGTTAACTCAACAGAATTCTAATAAATTTTCAAAGAATTTTGATTCGTCCATTTTCAATCAGAAATTTTTTTCACTTTCGAGTTCTCTTACTAATTATATGTATAGGTAAAGAAGCGAGTTGTATTAACGTATAATATAATGGCATTTATCTCTGACCTATCGATATTTGTCGTATATGTTACGATTTTATAAGGATGCGATTGACTTTGATTAATAATTATGATGCGACCATAAAAGGACCACTAAAATGTCGCGATAAATTGCGTCAAATCGATGACTCTCATATTGGGAAAAATGTGATCGTGTCGCTGTCTATGTCACGTATGGCAGTTGTCGCAGTTGCATCGTTACCGTCAATCCTCTTGTCATCGTGATGCTCATATCACTTGTTAATCGCGTGATCAATGACGCTGTTGACATTGTACCTCCGTGTTACTTCTCGATTTATGTTTCTACTATGAGGCAGGCATAGAGTCAATTATAATATAAATGCACAATTAGATACATAATAATCCATTTCTTTCTAACGCGATACGAACAATAAAATGTAAAAAACAGTCAGAACATTGAGTTATTCAAATAGTTTCGATATAAGTTTGTTTAAAACTTAGCTTGTGCGAGCTAAATGCTTTCCTCTGGCCATCGTTTCATTGAGCAAGATCGAGAGAAAAAAGAATAGACACCAAAATTCTACTTACCATGGAAAGAACGATTTTGATGAAGTATCTAAAAATTTAGGACGCACAGATTTAAAAATAATTTTCTTTGGCATCAAAATAATTAATTAGGACACTTCAACTGATTGCTGAAAAGTTAAAAACTTTTTGCAGTATTGTCATCAGTGTTTAAACATTTTACATAATTACTTTGATAGTTTAATAAAATTATTATCAGATTTGTATTTAGCTAAATTTTTAGATATTTCAGCAAAACCGTTTTTTCAATGTACAGCTACATCTTTTTTTGTTCTCTGTTTGTTCGACATTCGTTCAACGAGCCGTATTAGAAGGATGAAAGTGTGCATCTCAAGCTTAAATTTTGAACAGGCTAATTTTAATATCGGCGAGATTGACAATATATTGCATCTATGATAACATTATAATTCATTGGTGTGCATTAGTTCGAAGTTTCTAAGCTCAAAACAACTTTTAACTAGCAATTTAGCTACAGGCTGTAACGAGTTGAAGCAATATTGTCTGCCCCCAGGAATAAGTGCGCGGCATGTGAATTGCTTTTGTTATTTTGTCAAGCTGTACTGACGTAATATCCGAGAAGGAGAAAAATTCTATAAACGTGAAATCTCTTCCGTTTCTGCGATAGATATCGCCGAATTGAAAATATCTACTTATTTTTCTTTCGTTCCCTGACGCTTCGCGCGGAATCGCATGAAGACGCAACGACGGCAATGTAGACGATGTATTGTCACGAGCACCGACACGATGATATTTAAAATCACGGGACATGACGTGGTCGTCGCCGTTTATTCAGTCCGTTCCTTTTAACAGGCGACGTTCGACACCGTCGCCGCTTGACAGACGCCGACCATTACTTTTGACACGTTTCTATACGTACGCCACCCGCCGTAACCTTTCGAGGTTTCACCACATCATTTATGAACCCTCTTTCACGAATCGCGCGAGAAAAGTTTTCGCTTCCACCCCCGTAAAATCGTCCTAGCAAAGTACATTTCAAATCGTATTGCTGTACCACCGATATTTTCGGCATTTATTCGATGGACACTATCGAACGCACGAATAAGCTCGATAAAAGTTTGTCCACTCTTGATACTGATAAATTGCGGTTGCAACCATTTGTCAACTCTTATGGTTATTCCTAGCTCTTATGATTATTACAGGCGCTCAATCTATTGAGCAATATTTTGTATAAAGAATCCCGCTGAATAGTTTTTTCCGACACTGCTGGGTAAAAAATGGTTCCGCATGACGCACATCTCTCCTGCGGAATTGTCGGTAGTTCCGCGTTATTGTTTAAGTATTTATAAAACGCATAAATATAATATATCCATAAATAGCGCGACTATGCGCCTATTATATATTTTGAGCTATTATTTTGAATGTATAAACTCAAACAAGTCCAGTCCGCTCTATTGTTGAGAATCGATAAAACGTGAAACAGTGCATCTCAATGGAAGATGCAAGAATAAATCTTCAATGAATAATGTTCATTCATGCGAAAAGCGAACTATTGAAAGGAATTTAATAACACCATCATTGAAACGCGAGCAAGGAAAAGACGTAACCTCGCAAATGAGGAAATGAAGATAATAAATGTGTGAAAACTATTTTCTAATGCGAGCTCGTCGGATTCGAAGTGGAAATTTTACGAGCCCTTAAAATAAGCGACTTCGACCTTCTATTTCTTTCACTTTGCGTCTTCACGAAATAATGGTATCTCTGCAGCGGTATATTCGGAATAATTATTTGTTAATCCTGCAGCAGCTATATCATCTTCTGTACTGCACATGAAACCTTATTAGCGCTAATTGGTAATCGCGTTGCGAGAATAATCATTTTTATCGCGTATACATGAACAGAGAAAACACAATTAGAGAGGAATTTAATCATCCACGCGTCATATCTATCCGTTTTTAAAGCGGCAGGATCGGAGAAATCTCTTCGTAATTCATTTCGCGAAGCGCCTGGCGTAATCGATGAATACCCTTATTCCTGCGTGAATACTCGATACGCTCGAGTTTTTCAATAATGGAGAAGCATCTTTTATATATTATTTTCAACTGCTTATACCAATGTTTTCATTTAGCATTCTTCCATTAGCTCTTTCACGACGTTTTCATCCTCTGCAAGCGCTGTTTGCTGTAACACGTTTCTAACACGAAGATTTTCTATTTGTTAATTTATTTTCCAACGATTTTACTTCGTCTAGACAGTCTTGATAAACCTTAATCCAATTACTTATCTTACTCGATTTCACTACTTATTTATGATTTTTATTTAAGATCTTTCCGAACTTGCAGTTCTCTACAAACATTGTATGAATGATACTTAAACAAATCCTTGAGTTATATGTACATTAGATTTTCTCAAATATATTTTCTGTATCCTAGACATTTCATTGATTATTATTTTAACGATTCTCTACATCTTTGAAGTGAAAGTCTCACATACACTAGATCAGATTAGCCTAATTTACATCGAGCACTTGATACAGGTACTATAACTAGTAACTTTTTATTAAATTATCTTAATTTCGGCGATACGCGTGTAAACATATACACGAGGGATAAACCGCTGAGAACATTGCGGTACATTACAGACATGGAGCATTACTAAGCATTACTTAAGAGAATTGTGTACTATAATAAGTGATATGAGGTTATGCATTACTAAGGTATTAATGGGTATTACCAGGGCATTAATGGGCATTACTATAGCATTAATGAGCATTATTAGAGTATTAATGATCATTATTAGGACATTAATGAAAAAAAATGAGCATTACTGGACAGTAGACACTGGTGTACACAATTTTGGTCAGCGTTTTATCTCTCAGCCAGAGAAAGGTTTTTCCGATTCAAAGAAATGTTTCTTTGCTAAAGAAAACATTTCTTTGGTTTAAACATTTTTTTTTAAATCAAATAAAAAAAATTATTTGATTTTAAAAAGTGATATTTAAATCGAAGAAATAACTTTGAAATAAAAATTATTTTTTTTAACCGCATAACAAAGAAACATTTTCTCGAATCGAAAAAAATCTTTCTCAGAGTGCTCCCATATACATGTATATTTAATCATTTTGATGTATATTGTACCAATTTAGTATATCATTCTTTAAATACATTACTCAAATTAAGGTAATTTAATAGAAAATTACTAATTAATACGTGTATTACGAGTACTCGGTATAAAAAGAATCATCCTATCTCTCGTTAGCTGCTTCTAACACGCGAACCTTCCACTTAGTCTATAAAGTCTTGCTTATATCACCATTGAATAAAATCCGATCACAAGACAATAGTATTCTACAACTTTTTAATAATTACGGTGCGTCTCGTTTGTAACAGCACATCGTAATAACCCATTTTCCCTCATCCTAGGAACCGACAGACTCTCTAGCACAGATTGCGCGACGATAATCCACGCTGAAAAGCCGACACTGCTGCGGCACTGGAGTTAATAGAAAACCGCACAACTCTCTGCGGTTGTCGCCACGTATATACGTGCGTACGAAAACGAGCGAGTTCCGATGCAAGGCCTGCCGATGTCACGCGTGCCACAGGAGAGAGCAAACACGATGGATGTTCATCATCGAGCGGGGAAATAATAACGCGCGCAATTTCTTTCTCATTCAAATATGCGCGACAATTAAACGCCAACGTCGTTCGAGTCCCTCATGAGACTGCATTTCACCGTTTCGCGAAATGAGAATAATAACTCGCGACCGTAATAAAAAGCGACGAATGAATTTCGTATGTCGTATATAGCGGACAATAATTCGCGTGGTAGTGCGAAACAGTTATTACGTTTATATGACAGTCACGGGAAACGTACAACATTTCGTGTGGACGGCTGGAAAAAATATTGTAGGCTGAGACAAATTATGGAATTAACGTCTAATTAAGCGATTGAAATCATAATGATTTAACAGCTGAAAGATTCGCAAATTTTATAAAGGCGAACTTCATTAACTACGCAGCACAAATTGCATGATGCGAACTGTAAACGAAACAGTGTTTTCATAGTATACAGACGCATCTAATTGGCAAAAGAACATGTAATTAATAGCAACGAGTTCGTTTCTGGAGAGTTACGTGCTGCTTTAAATTCAAGCAGTTGCTTTAAATCCGCGCGCAGAATTTTCGAGCTCGAAGTTGAAACGAGGCTAACAATGGCTTTCATTAAAGCGCCCAAGTCGCGACTTCGTTGTTGGAACTCTCGTACCATCGTTGGCCGTTAATAAAATAACGTCGGATCACTATTCATTCGCCGCGGGATGAAGTAAAAAAATTAACCGCTGATCCAAATTCATTCACGTATATCATACGCGGGGCTGAGAGTTTACAAAGTTCGAGCGAGAACAAGGAAACACGGCCGACCATGGGCTTACGCAACTTTTGCACCTATACAAACTTTATTAGCTCGAAAATCGATACAGGGAGAAAGGCAAGTTTGCGAGTGCCATCCGGTGGTGTGATCCCAGGACGACAATTTGTCTCGTAGGAAGACGCCAGTGACTCACGAATGACGTCGTCGATGGCGCCGGTCGCTATTCTATCCCACGTAGATCTCGTTCTCCGTAGGTGAATCCATTCCCGAAACTTGAAATAAATATGGTGCCATCGATCTCCATTTCAGTATAGCTCCATCTATTTACGCAATGTCTTGCACATAATTATTTGAAACACAAAGGTGTGCAAAGGGAGCAAAGAGTAACAGTGTAACATAGAAAAATAGAATAATATAAACAGATTTTGTATGTAACTATATATGTAATAATTTAATTTTATAAATTTTTATATATATATATATATATAATAAGACAATAATAAGTTCAATTAAATTAAAAATCAAATTGAATAATAACGAGCTATGAACCAAAGTAAATATTTATTGTTAAAATTTATATGTTCGTAATAAAATAATGAAACAGATTCTCGACACCCCTCTCTCCCTCCCCCTCAAACCATTTTCAATATTAGACAAGTCATGACATACATAATACAAATATTGAACAGCAGTTCGAAATATAAAAATTCGTATTATGCACCACCCAAAATGACTTGTCTCTAATATCCTAATATTGAAAATGATCTGATAAAGATCGAAATATCTGTTTCATTGTTTATTAATCATTATTTATCAATCATAATATATAATAAATTTTAGCAATAAATATCTAATAGCTTGGCTCGCGTAGCCCATCATTATTTCAATTATATATAATGTATAATATATAAATTTTGTAAATTGAAAGGAATACCTCAACAAATGTTACAATTTCTATGGCATCGCGACTGTTAAGCTTATAATAAATTATAAATTATATCGAGCGAACTAGATGTTATTTTCATTTAAGCTCATCCATTTGTCATAGCACAACCAGGGAAACTAAATAGGTTGTGAGCGAAGAAAAGAATACGTCATTTCCGTGATAAATTTTCTCTGCAACTTTGACGCATGTCCTCAGACTATCTGGTCGTGTTAGCCGGGGCATCATGTGGCCTCGTACTTGAAAAGCGGTATTTTTCAAAAGATGAATACAAAATCATTCCGGTTGCCAGAAGCGACCAACGCATTTAGATAGCTCACCTAGCATCCTAGTTCAGCGGCGTCTCGACAGCTGGGCGTCGTGTCGACCTAGCCTTCCGACGGCGTCATTTATTATTCGATATGAAAAGGCGAGCCGTTGAGACGCATTGAAATTTTTCGCGAGTCATTAGGAAGAGAAAAGAAACGGTGGATTTCGATCCCCGGGAGACGCGAAGGACGCGTCGCGCATCTGAATATCGCAATTTCTACCTCAAGGTCTGTCACAGTTATAAAGAGAATCATTCCCTATCGGTTATCCGTCGATTCGAAAACATGAGAAATGCATTAAAAGTTAAATGATAATCACGTTCTGATTTTTCACTATCTTATACACAAATTTATAAAGTAATGAATAAACTCACCATACGCCAAAAATATCAGTTCCTCCTCGTGGCTCAGACCTGCAATAAAATAATAATGGTTAGAATACTGTAAAAGTGAAAAAGAATTTTAATAAACATCCTCTAATCAGAGACTGGCCATAAAAAGATCACTTTTGATGGTCCAACATTTTCTGATAATTTGCAATAATTAGGAGAAAGATATATACATGCATCTTTTTCTCTCTCTTCCGTAGAATTTTGTAGAATATGAACTACACACTTTTAGGGTCATTCTCTGAATAGAGAATCTTTAAATTAATATTATAATAATCATTCATTAAATTTCTACGGAATTGTGTAAAAATACGAAACCAGCCACAGGAAACACCATATCTATTGAAGCTGGCCTTGAGAATAAAGGTGATAATATCTCGTCCATTTTCTCCCATCAAAATCAATAGGCAGAGGCGAGATGAGAAACTCAGGCAGAAAGGGAGGAAAAGCGATCGTCACCGACGCAACCACCTGCCGGCCTTTCCGCCAGTCTTCAGGATTTCAGCCCAGTAATTGCTGCGGCAATTACCGCGAATTACGGCGATAATTACCGTCATTATGCGGTGCAGTAATTTTGGTAATTACTACAGTAAATCGCCAACTATCCGATTGCAACCCGTCGCTTCTCATCTTGCGGTCAGTACTGGATAACTTTTAAGTTATCCCATCCATGACCAGCTACGTTAGTCACAAGTCAAATCAAATTTCCATTCGTAATACTGGAAAACTGAGGCAAGTACGTTCGAGACGTAGCACAGCGGTCAATCGCAATGCTAAATTGCAAAATAATATAATTCAGAATGTACCGTGCTTAAATACACACTTTAAAAGTCGACCCTCGAGATATTATCCCTCGAGATTAAGAGCAACGGTAAGCTATGTCGCAAAATAAAAAGAGCGTTAATTAAGCGATGAATAAGCTGGCGTGTTTTTCTTTTGCACATTATTCGCGTAAAGAGTCAGAATTTTACAGAAATAAGTGGCACACGCCGGTTCAAAATTAATTCACGGAAATGAGATCTTTCGGAGTTATTAACCGCCCTCTGTATTTTCACAATCAGCGAGAATTCGGTTTAACACAATGAAACGGCGCTACTCATTTCGGCTTGATAATGAAATGAAAATAGGTAGGAGCGCACGCGCGAGGGAGTAAAAGTTCTAAAATATTACCTCGTAAAAAAGTTTGCGACGATTTAATTTGCCACGTTTCCTTCTTCTTATTTCTAAGACAAAATTGTTAACGTTATGTGAATGGTAGATATGATAATAGTAGATATTTATATGAGCAGAGAAGTTTAATAACGAAAATTTGAAGCAAGAGCAGAGAATTAAAAAAATTACCTGCAATTACGTGCGATGCTTTTCAAAGAGAAATGTAAGTAGTTACATATATTTCGATTTATCGCCAGAAATTGTAAAGAACAAATATCGCTAACGACGATCAAGTGTGAACTATGATTTCTTTCTATATACAACACATGCGATCGGAACGATCGTTCTGTCTACTCGTTCCCGTAGCTCTATTTCGATATTCGAGACACGAAGTTATTTAATGTGCTGCGAGAACGATGGCTGCTGCTGTAAGAGGTATTACAGCAGTTGCAACAGTAACGACAGAAACCATATACCACGGCTATTCCAGCCAACTTTGCGCTTTGTCGGTGTGAGTCACCTTTCATCTATTTCGAGACTCGTAGAACAATATGTCCCATTTCCCAATGTTTGCCGTCGTTCGAAAAACGCGAAATGTATTAATCAATAAAGCACGATAAAAATTTCATCAATTCCAATTTCATCACACCTTGTTAGTAATATTTGGAAAATAACGCGTATCAAGTCGCGATTAAAGCATTCTAAGCGTAGTACGGTAACATTTTTATCGTTGCCGCTGATCGGAACGTCATTGTCGAATTTGGTGTGACGATCGTTTAGCCGGAATGTTTGCCCGAACACAACCGAGCGATGCAACCGAGCGATATAGCCAGTGCATTTGAAATGATTACCGGTACAGTGCATCGCCGCATTGAATGGCATGAATTGTTAGCAGCTATTTGCAAATTTATGAACCACTCAGCCAGTGACAATTCGCGCACAGACAGCGTTCGTCCCACGCCTTCGTGTCTTTCCGCGACAAAGATAAATATTCAAAAAACTTTGTATCAGCGACATGGAAATTGTAAATAAACAATACAATGTCTATGATAGTTGAATATTTTAACTGCAATGATATTGCATATAAATAAAACGAATCGTTTATAAATGTTTCTAGCTTGAACATTCTAGCCTGGTTTAAAAAAACTCCGCATTAATTATATGGAAAATTTCGAGAAATTTCGATGAAATGAGTTAGTTTAACGCATTTTTGTAATGTGAACAAAAGATGTTCAATAATGAATAATTTTTTAGTTATAGAGTATCAAATGTGCTCTACAAATACAAATTTTACACCTTCAATATACCATATATTTCAAGAATTATTTATTATGGGTCTTGTATTTTTTGTTCACTGTTAGACATTAAAGAAGTAATGGCAACCTAAGCTCTTGAGTTAAACAACATTTTGTTATTTTTAACTTCCACCTATGTTCAAAATGTAAATCAATCCTTTCAGTGCTTAGTTTCCAAACAAGCAATGTCATGACGTATGCACTTAGTAAACAATAAAGTAAATTTGAATCAAATTTAATATAGTTTCTTGCTAAATTGATTGAACTTCATTGTTTTGGTTAAATTAACGACGCACATCGTCATTAGAAACAGTTATTAGGTAACCTATAGAAATGATTAAAGATCAAACAGGATATGATTTGACATTATAAATTTAACAGTGTACATTATATACAAACTACATTATGTGTGAAAGTTAAATTATTTCACCGAAACCCAATATGATTCCAAATGAAGGCGGAGTCCTTTACATCTTTGATCTCCAAAGTCATCATCTTTGAGTGATGATAAAAATAATTTGAAAGATCACGCCGGGCATCGTAAGCCCATATTTAAATTATGAGTACGTCAAAATTGATCGCGTTGTGTCTCAAAAGTTAACCGCGAGATATTTTTTATACCTAGCACGTCCCGTTCATTCTCTCATCGTTTCCTTACTTAAGGGAAGAGAAGAGCCGTATCTAACGACTCGCATGAGCGGACTGGCAAAAGGCTGCTCGTGGAAATACCGAAAGTTATGAAAGTTTTATGACAGGCCATGAGAGAACGTCGGAAGATGCGGAGAATGGAGAAAGGTGAGGATGAAGGGGAGAGGAAGTTTCACGCTAGGTGGATGGCAATGGGGTCCATGGACATTTACGACGAGCCAATTTTTTCGTTTGATTATTCAACGCGCGCGGATGCATCCAGGCTTTCTCGACGATTGCATCTGGACGGTCGACCGTGGTCTGAAATTTTGGAAATGGAAAAAAAGCGCGACGGAAATCCGAAAAGCCTGGTGACCGCAGCCTGAAAAATATAACACTATTCTCGAAAACGACAATCTTTATCGCTGCGAGGGGAATCGACGTTTCGACCGCTGGTTACGTAAATTCCTCGAGACCGCGATTTGTTATCACGTTTTGTAAAATGGATCGTCGAGAGGGCTGTCACGAGGGAGGCAAGAGAGGGTAAGTCGTTCGAGAGTAAGCCGAGCGCGGGCGATAAATCAGGACTCACACGATAATGAAATTCAATGCTTCGGGCCTGGGTGCGTCAGTCGAGTTTTATCAAAAGCACCTATTTATCTTTCTTCTAAAAACAGTTTGAGAACAGTTCGCTCATAAACGGCATCGGACGGAGAGAGTGAGTCTCGTCCTCAAATCTGGCTGTCGCTACTCCGTAAAGCGAAACTGGGACTCTGGGATTGATGGTTTTTCTTTCACCCTTGGAATTTTCCAAAAATAGTACCGACATTCATAAATTTCACAAACGTCCCCAGATGAAGACATCCCGATGTCGCACAAGAGTTCTCTTAATTATAATTTCAAGATAAATCGTTAATTCTTCTTCAATGATTATCTTGATAATCGTTGAAGAAAAATCAATTTTCTCAACTTCTATTAGATATCATTAGTAATTATATGTATTACTAATTATTGAATAGAATTAAAAATGTACAGTTGGAATTCTAATTTTTTGTATATCATAATGTATTTTTTACTATTTTTTGAATTATACGAAAAGAGTAGAAATTTCAGAAATCAAACTGAAAGCGAAAGAAACGAATTTAAGTAAAACAAGAGAAGTTGAAGAAATGAAAATAAAAAAACTCTTGAGTGTATCATGTCGAGTGATAAAGAGAAGCGTTAAAGTTCAAATGTAGTAAGAACGATTCGATTTGCACAACCTGGACTTCTACTCATCAAGTTTCCTTGCTCCCGTCATGTTCTCTGTCTCGTCCATAATTCCTTATCGGCTTCCTTTCCGAAATCACCATTATCCTCCATTTTCACTGGAATACGACATGGTTAATGAAATTGAGACGTCCAGAAAGTGAAGAGAAACAGGGCAACGTATCACGGAACCGGACGCCAACGAGCGATCGACGATCAGTCCTCTACAGCTCGAGAGAAACTGCGCAAGTTTCAGTTTGTATTTGTCAGGCCGAAAATACAGTCGTGTGATCGCATTGTATAATCACGAGCACCGTCCATTTCGAAAGATAAATGAGGCACGCGCAGCTAAAGAATGGAGCTAAAAACAGACGCGTTATAAATAGATCTCGAATGCAGAGCTCTAAAATTGATCCCTCTATCATGTTTTCGTTCTCGTTTGCGCGTTACAAGTTTCAACGAGCTCCGTTGAGGCACATGCAAAGGATTACGAGCAACCGATTTGATTGCGAGTTACCGAATTCACAATCCTCCATGGGTTAATCTTCAAAAGGGTCGCAAGTGTACAAATTAGCGCTGACGGACCGGTCATTCAGACGTCCATCGGAATGTCAGGGTATTCCGAGTTTCCAGTGTACATACACCAGATACAACATTCAGCGATGACATCCTCTCATTGCGAGCCGACGCAACTCTCCGGGACGGGATTCTGTACTACGTATGCATCGTATTTAATCCACATTTTACGCCTCGACGATCCGCAGCGTGATTCAATTACGTCGCGAGGGGTGGAAGTTGGAGGGAAGGTTCTGTCGGGGTCGCTACCGAGTCTTGTACACACTGAGGATGATGATACCACCCCCTTGTTTAGCATCCCTGTACCTCCCCATATCTCCTACATCTACGGACTTCGCGACAAGAGGATGTTTCCGCGTGCATTTGCGAGTAAATTAAGGTTCATTTACACTGCGTCGTGACCTTAACGATTATAAATTACAATAGTGGTAGTCACGAATCATTATATGAGAACGCTAGAATTTTTATCGATCGAGCAACTGTTATCATTATAATTTTTATTATTTTCAAAACATACACATATCACAAACATATCGATTTGATTGTTAATTCACAAGCGAAAATTTTTTATATAAATTTATTAGCCTTCTCGGTATGTCCTTTCCTTTTTTCATTGCTTATAACCGTTTTATTTAAAGATACGTATATTTGCTTGATATCATTATATTCCTTAATATCAACACTCTAAAAAATATCGGTATGGATTTAACACTCTTAGTGTGAATTTAATACCCATGCGATGTCTACATAATTCTCACTATTTGTATTTGGTGTCAATATTAATTAATTTGGTATTAATATTAACACCAATGTGGATTTAAAACACATGGTGTTAAATCCACATCATATTGATGTTAATATTAACACCAACACAGTGAGAATTGTATAGACATGGCTATTTTTTAACAGCGTAGCGTTTCAATTGAAAAAATTTTTTTACAATATATTCACTTTTATGAAAGTTATAAACAATTAAATTGAATGGATATGCCGCGCCAAAAAAGCACACCCATCCAATTTCATTGCTTATAACTTTTTAAGAATTAAAGCGCAAAGTAAAAGGCTGTAACGATAAATTAATAACACTTACTAAAGTAGCTTTCGGTAGTTTGTGCGATTCTCTTTTTTCCTGCGAAATAAAATTTTACGATGCTTATTACATTTTTATGATTCGAATTAATTTCAACGTGGTCGCATGTTATATGCATACGTCACACACATTTTCTCGCGGAGGATGTCCGCAAAAAACAGAGTAAACTTTGCCTCTCGAGGGACAGAGATGCAGCGTGTGTGATGCAGTAAGAGATTTACGTAAAAGTGTACTGTGAAACACGCAATTTGGTGCACGCTAGTGGATCGTGGCGCGGCGGAAAGAAGGTAGCATCCCCGTGAAAATTTGACAACGTGGTGGCGGAAATTAATTTCCGCAAAGGCGGGTGTTAATGCCGGCTGTACTGGGAGTATTATCGCCTAGGATCCGCCGTGATCCGACTTAGGGCGAGACGCGTGCTACGGGCTTGCCTTTACACGTACGACCGTACGTAATTGTTCAGAAAGATGCGACAGCACGCGTCGCGAAAATTGAACAACTGCGAGGTCTAATGTGGCCATTATTCAACGCTCGTACAGCGAAGACGCATAAACACGGAGGCACGTAAAGGAATTCCACGAGCAGGAAAACCAGTAACGTGAACTTATAGTTTTGCAAATGCAAAAACATGCGATTTTCATGAATAAAGTTTGCGCTGAGAGAGAGAGAGAGAGAGAGAGAGAGAGACTGGAATAAATGGTTGTATTATTAAATTATTCATAACAATTTATACCGTTTTAATATGCGCATATATTTAGTAGTCGTTTAATATTTTAATTATTCGTGATATACACAAATTATTTATTAATCGTATTAATAAATATAAGATTGAAATAATAAACTATACATGTAAATATAGTGGAATTTTTCAAATTTTATGCATATTTATAACAAGCAACCTTCCCTATTAATCAAGTAATAATCTTTTCTATAAATCCGTGAGATCAAAACGCTGTGAATTTTTTGTAAAATTACTAATATATTCATTTCAATATCGAGCATTAATGTATATGCCACCATAAAAATTAGCTCATTATTCACGAGAGACAGCTCATTATTCGAGGGTGTAATAGGCAATACATAAATCTGTCCAGTATGAATTACTGGAATCATATAATATAACAATGATAAGGTCACATGCATATGTGCCATCGTATATGCATCAACCACGTTATTAATCTCGCACTATGAGAGGGTAAATACAGCGACCATTACGTCGGCCATGTTTATGGACTACCCAAGGCAATGTTTCCCAACGTGGATGTTGCTGAAACTTGAGATCTTGAAGTCCCCTAAGGGATGCAAGCTCTTTAGTGAAGCAACGAAACCATCGTGACATTGTTATGGGACTAAGGAAGTACGAATTTCATGTTATGATTCGATCATTTCGATAAAGCAACTTGATTTTATTTCTTTTCGACTACTATTATAAAAGAAAAACTTTGAAGAATCCTTAAGAGCTAACATTCAACGTACATCCGAAAGGAAAGGAAATTATCAACAATCTAAATCTTATAAACGACTGAGAAAGCGTTTACGCGATACAATACAACGTTAATGAAACATTATTAATATTTACATTAAAACAATGCCACGTTGTGAACGTTCATTTCCATAATATCACCGTCATGCGATCGCATCTGTTATCTGTGTATATCAATTCTCGACGACGAAGTTGGCAAATGTATAGACTAATAGATTCAGCGTGTTTGCGGAGTATCTAAGTGTAAATGCCGGTATATTCTCATATGTCCGTGCATTTTGACACTACCTCGTGTACACCCGCTGAAAACCGGAAATCGTGCGCCGTCAAAGTCATCTTCGTTGTCACCGTCGTCGTCGCCATCATTGTCATCGAATGCCAGTGTGACAGTAACGATTTCACGCTTCTCAAAAACGTTTGTAATTTCTTTTTTATCCGTCATCTTCCTGCCTCTCGCCTTCCTGTGGCAAGAATGCAACGACACCACAACTATTCTGTTAGAGAGATGCAAGCCGTACGTTTGCTTGCATTCCTGGAGTACCAAATTCGTCTCACTCGCGTAGGAAGCCAGCCTTATACCGCAAAATGATATGCATGTGGATAGATGGACTCTTATTTTATGTCATATAAAATATATTATAAATATACACATAATATATATTTGTGTGTGTGTGTGTGTGTGTATACAAAAATATATATTATGTGTATATTTATAATATATTTTATATGACATAAAATAAGTCAGTCCATCTATCCACATGCATATCATTTTGATCTATAAAGCCAATTCGGAAAAATTCATTTTATATATATATATATATATATATTAGTCATTTTATATATATATAATGAATTAAGGGGATCCTAAGTCAACAGGAATTATTGACAATTGCAGATTGTGCCAATTTCTCTGAATTGGCTTTATAGATCATCAAATCCTTTTACACAATAAAGGTACGCACAAAAAAACACCGATCACATTAAATTTAATCGGGAGAAAATCGAAGAAAAAATTAAAAATTAACTTTATTTCAGCTCTTACAGCTGTCACCTCAGGTTATAATTCTTTTTTAATGCAGAAATTCTATAGGTCATACCAAATGATACCTTTCCCGGAAGCACAAATATATCGTAATATGCACAAACAATCCTGAGCATACGAAATTGTAATCGAATGCCTAACAAAAAAGATTTTCGAAAATTAAAATCATCTTTTTCGTATAACAATTATATTATTTTTTTCTTCTTTTACAGATTCAAAAATCCTTTTCCAGGATTAAAGTATACACATTAATGTCTGTGAGGTGGAATTTATTCCGAGAACGACAAAAAATTTCGAAATTGAAATCTTAAGAAAAATTTTTTATTGTTCTCGGTAATTCCACCTCACAGATACATATTAATGCGTATATTTTTAATCCTGGAAAAGGATTTTTAAATCTGTAAAAGAAGAAAAAAAATTGTTATACAAAAATTACGATTTAGTCGGTAACAGACGGCTTTAGGATCCCCTTAAAGCTTTAGAGAATAAAAAACTAAGTATTTAAAAATATGCAGCAGCCGGAATTCTGTCTAAAAATAATCTTAGAGCATCGAGGTTAGCATATTTTTCATTTTTTGTCTTTTTGGCATAAAAACGCGGAAGTTTTATTATTTTTATGCGCTTATTTAAATTCTTTCTGATATATATATTCATGATTTTTTTTATTCTGTTCTGTAAAGCGTCCATAAAGAGTTGATAATAATACTTATAAAGCAACAGTCATATATATAATTACTTAATTTCATCATTTTAATGACATGTTTATGGCATAAAAACGTTTAACGTAAAATTTTGGCAAAATATATCTGGTAAATGACATTCTTTTATTTTTAGCACGCTACATTTCTCTTTCATGTGCACATAAATTCAATACGATTTATTATGTGATATACATTAGATTTAAAAAGATCTGTTTGGAGCTGTTGCAACAACTACGTATATCAAAATTGATATTAATCGATAGTACATGAATACGTGAAAGGTTTTCCATCGATTACCCTGTCTCGTGGCACTTTAACTTTGGAACATTTCCGCATCGCGCGATTTAAAAACGCGAGATAAACGAGCAGCCGCGCATGCACGAGTATACGGATAATTTTAACTTTTGCTGTCCAATATCACGGGGGCGGAAAATCCGAGTTGGCGGCGGCACAACGGCCGTTCCCGCTACCCGTTGGAAAATATAAAAATGTCCATCCATTCCTCTTCCTTCCCCCCCCCCCCCTTCGGCCGTTGTGAGAAACGAAGACGGCAAAGGCAGGTCGAGGGTAGAGAATACCCAGTGGGATAGAAAAGTCACGAAGGTGAATTCCTTCGTGCCTCGAAACGCATGGAGGAAGGGTAGCGGAGCGGTATGGAATTACGAAGTTTAAGATAAAATGGATTCGCGGAATCTGAAATAGAAAATTCCCTAGCTAATACCACGGCAGGATTCTCATTCCCCTCGCATAACCTTCGTCATCCGGGAACGCCGCTTTCTTCGTATTCCTGTCGTGGTGACCGTCCATCCCTTCTTAAGCAGCGGTGGGAATAAGAGAAGATAACCGAACGTGAATGAAATCGGTCGCGTGCCTTTCAATCATTCACTATTCCTCGGTACTTTGAGTTTCACGATAATGAAAAGTGGAAACCGCAATTGCCTCCACACCACGTGATTTTTCAATCTTGCTCATTATTCTGTAGTAATAGCTAACATCTTAACTTTCGACAACAACGAGTTATTTGGCCGAATCGAAATCTTTTAGATTATACAATCTGTACGATTGGTATTATAAGGTTTTAAATTGAAGATGAAAAACTTGAACCTTTCTCTATCAATCGCTGTATAAACTAAGAGAAATGTTCTGTATGAATAATCATAGTTTGGTTGATATTACAAAAACTTTCTTTTAATTAAAAAATTGCGTTGTTCTATTGAAATCTTGATTAGAGCTTCTGTACTTCAAACAAGACGCTTTAATTTTGATATAATTTTAACTGCAATTGGGAGTTAATAGCTAAAAAGATATGATTTGATAGTAATAAAAATATCCGATGAACAAGATATATCTCAAAATGTATCTCGTAGACTGCCAAGTTTAGTTGTTTTACTCGCAAGTATTCGAGATTTTCCGATAAAACTCATTATGTTACGAGATCATCGTTATAAAAAACTAGTTATAAGAGATACTAGTCGATTATTGGCTCATATTTATTGCAATTATGGATTGAGAGCTAAAAAAAGCCGCGCGTTGGCGGCATCGCGCTATTTGTAGATCAGCATGTATCTAAGCGTAGTAAAAAGACGATGAAACAGTAAATGAGATAATTGAAAGGAAGTAATTGTGAAATGAGAACAAGTGCACATTTGTAACAGTAGCTACTCGTTTTACTGTGCATCCATGGAAAGACAAACGACGCTTGTGACCGTTATCACTGGCCTGTGATAACGTTACTTACCAGTTTCCGAACAGATTGAAAAGAAAAATAGAAGCAACCAATACCAAATGAAATCGAGCGTCTCTGATTTCCTATTTTCCTACCCTATTTCCAACCAGGTCGTCTTTCTGAGCTAAGAAACTGCGTTTACTTCCTTTTTTTTTTGTGAAAAAACGAATGAACTTTTACCATTCTTCTTTTTCTTTAAATAAAAGAGAGGTATCGCGAAATATTATATATAAGATTAGTTTTTATTACAAGAATTTATTACATTATAATATCTTCTGTATCGTTTCGCTCGATCATAATTTCACTAATACATTGTGTATTCTTACGATATTATTTTATAATCGAGAAGTTATGCAGTTTCATAATGTTACTTTTAGATACGAATAAAATATTCTCAATCCTCTGCGTGAGCAATTTGGGCATCGATGTAAAAGTTTTCTGCATCATGTGAGACCCCATCCTATTAATATTAATTATTAAGCCACCAATATCTAGCGGTACGTCGTTTTATCGATCTCCAGCCATTACTGCAAGCGATGCAAGACTCACACGCAGTCTGATAAGAGTATTATCGATCGTCACTTCCAGAGATAAATGTGCATTTGAGAAATGATCGCAGATAGAGAAGGTGAGAAAAGATTACAAGTGATGCGTATGTACGAGAAAATAAAAGGAATAGAAGCATGTTATCTGCGCTTTAAAATCTTTGGATTTGAACCAGCTAATTCTAAAGAATGACATAGGCCGGTATTCATACGTCGATTTTTATATTTGAGACTGTCTTAAGGGGATCCTAAAGTGAAGCCCGAACTCCGTTATTTTATCGATAAAATGCGACACATCGATATATTTGTACTACTACATCAATATCGCACTCACACATGAATCTTTTAATTAACTAATCTTTCGTATTAAGTATCTAAACCTAATTTTGAATTCTCAACATTGTTTGTTCATGTAATCTCTAATCCAAAAACCAAGATGTTTTATATATAAGAAATATAAAACTCGTATATAAAGCAAACATTATTACAAATTGACGTTAAAAATCGATAACAAAATTGTAATTTTCCAACTTTTTTTCGTTTTTGGTATGAAGTCGACCGGTTTAGACTATATTATTATTTATACCTTAATTATGAAGAAGGATTTTTTAATTTGTAAAAGCAGTTACAAAAATACTTGTTTGGAAAAATTGATAAAACAGACATTCACTTTAGGATCCCCTTAAGATGACATAAGTCAATCAGAGGGTTGTAATAGCATCTTAAAATTATTGAAGACAGTCTTAAAATAAGAACGGACAGCGATATAAATACTGCTCAAAGAGTGACAATTGAACCAGAGGGTTGAAAAAGAATGTCAAATTTCAAGAGTGAGATGTCACTCTTTAAAGTTAGATTCCACTCCAAAGGATTTTAGAGAGTGAGTATAATATTATATTTGTATAAATTAATGGCATACTTTTGATGGCCTTATGCACATTCGTAGTTAACGCCAAAGTTCGGAGAACAGCGCGGACGGAGGTCAGGTGAATTATACCACATCCATTCTAGCCGCTAACACGCACCCGCCCTTTCCGGTCCGGATGTGCACACACCCCTTATAAGCGCTACGCTCGAGGTGCTCTCTGCTAATCGGATTTTTGCACTCCTCGCCATAGGAAAACTAAAACCACTGGCGGGATCGCCTTTTCGCAGATAACGCAGCAATGTTCGCAAAAGTAAGCCCGCTAAAAGTGCAAACACGTAAAACGTAGCAAGAATATATGTATACTGTACGAGATGTTTAAATTCACTCGGTCACCATGTCCTGTTCGGAACAATCGATTTTTTTATGCTACCCAGACAATATCTATGACTACGAAGGATTCAAAGAGTCAAGCTGAGAATAGATTGCGTTCATTTTTCATTAACCTTCATAGAGCGGGAATCTAATTTTTTAAATTCCACAACCCTTTTCCTTGAGTACAATTTATTATAATTTTATTGTATTTCTTATCTTAAAATATGACACTGTTTCAGTATCACTATAATAACTTTCCCATTCTTTTAAAGATTAATATAATGTTGTGACATTTGATGTTTGTATTTCTTTCGATTACTTCAGGCTTCTAATTTTAATTATAGATTAATGTAATAGATTATATATTTTAGAGAGATAGATTATATATTTTTATTTTCATCGAAATAGTTGTTAATTTATATAATTATATTTTACACGTCTCTAATGTTTTCTTGTTATTATTGGAATATTATTAATAAAAACAAATGATAGTTCTCAAATTAGTTACCTCTAACATCAATTCAATGACAATTCACCACCTAACTCAATCGGTCTAATTTTCAGGCGAGTCACTCGTTACGTTCTTGTCGAGTTCTTCGTTTTCTCCCTTTTCTACTCTTACTCGAGCCGTCGATGTCTAATTTAATCGCGGCAATTAAGGCTGGTTCCGACGAAGAGAGTACCGTAACGATTCAGAGGAAATTGAGAAATTAATATTTCTAAGGTGCGCGGAGGTTACGAGGAGTGTGGTAGCGGAAAAGAGGTCGTAGGAGAATAATTAACAGCCGCTCTATAAAATCCAATCGAAGCTCCGGAAAGTGGAGAAATGGCGGCGAAGAACGAGAAGGGTTACATCAACGACTAGTCCAATGAATGAAGAAGAGACCTAGAGATATGTACCGGAAGTACATTAATGAATTCATTTGCTAGCTTTCTCTCTCCTCAGGAATAAGAATCCTTTGAAGCAATGATAAAACATTGGTTTCGGAGGAAGGATGATATTCAAGAATGTACAAAGAATTCACAAATGTGAAACAGTATACACTCAAATGTGTTTTAGATCAAACACATAGTGTTCTGTTTACTGAGAAAGTTTAAAAATAAACATCTTTAAGTGTTTAAAATGGAGACAAAAATGAAACATTTTAATATCTTAAAATTCTATATATAATTTATAATTCTATCTATATAATTTAAACACTTTTTTTGAATGTACAAGGTATTATATAATATAAATTTCTAAAATTTTAGAAAAAATATTCGAGTATTCCACAAAAAATACCTATCGAAAAGTTAACGCCGCCAAATATATTATATCATATATTATATTATATTATATTATTTCATATGATATTATATAATTCTCATATATAATAAATTAATAATACATTGTTTAGACAGGGCAATTAAGAAGCCGTCGAAATTTTAGTTGCGCTATGTGTCGCAATATTAATCTAATATAACTAGAGATATCATACTCTAATAATCTATGTCATATTTCAATAAAACCTGTTTATATAAATTCTTATGTGTTCCTGTATAAAAATATCTACAAGGCGAATTCATTGGAATTACGTACCGTGAACTATCGATATTTTTGCGGTGTAACGACTACCAGTTTTTCTTGTCTTTCTCATTTCCATGTCTCTATTTCAAGTGAGCAAGCAAAAGTGTTATCAAAAGGATGCTGTTGTCACTCGCTCGTGTTCTTCTCTCGATTTTTGAGAATCAACCCTCGACGAGTGTCGATCAATTTATTTTTTCGTTCATACTAAAGTCAACATTCTACCCTTTTGTTTGCTGCCGACGAAACATCTTTCTTTCTCAGTTTGTTCAATCTTTGTGTGTGTGTGTGTGTGTGTGTGTGTGTGTGTGTGAATTTTCATTCCCTTTTCATATGGCATCCCAATTCTGCCCCGCCCCATCTCATTTTCCGTGAATAACTCCGGCAATAATTATCGATTCAACAATTGCCGTGAACGTTTTTATGAATCGCTCTATTAAGTTCTTACTACTTTAAGCGGGGCGATAAATAGACTTGTCAGTCGAAAGACTAAAGAATGGCATAATATTTCAACGTGTTTCAATAAAAAAAAAAAATATAGCGACATACGACACATGTATAACGCGCTTCGTATATTTATATGCGATATTTCGAAAAATATTGCACCCCTATTTATTAACGCGTACATTGAACTTTCATAAAGTGATAACACATTCATTCATTAATAATAGTGTGTTTCTATAAGGTCGTTCTTAGCTTCAATCCTTTAATAGATATCGTGCTAATCAAACTGCATATCTTTTGTCAAATTGCAGTAGATCCTTTTATGCAGATCGCACAGACTCTACATGTCGTGTACGTCATCGATGCATTGTTCGTGGTATATCGGTCAATATCAAAGTTCGTTAATTACAGAACAGGGCTGCCCGCAATGGTGTAACTGGATGAAATACCAATTTAATAGTTACACCCTTCGACCGATCAGCTCTGCTAGATCGTACCGCACGTTCGCATCGCGACAAAATTAATTGTAACGGGACTCGGCTAAACAAGCCTAATTAGCGGGGCTTTTACATAATATAAGCGCGTGAACGTAATTTTAGGTGTTTATTATTAAGTTAAGTACAAAATTTATCAACCCCGCGGATCTCATTCGATTTACTTTTTTCTCATTTTCTTGCCTTAACTTCGCATCTTTAAAAACTAACGGAAGCAGTTTAGACCTAAAAAGTTGAACTAAAAGTTCAAACCTTCAAAGTTCTTTGCAGATTAGATAAGCCGTTTCTTTTCTGGATAAAAAGTCTTTACATTTAAAAAACGACTTTGAATAAAGAGAAGATCGAAAGGAACAACTCAAGTATGTATTTATGAATAAAATTATACAGTGTTGATTCGTTTAGAGTGACGACCATTTGGCAAGTTGTACGTAAGTAAACTCGTAGAGAACACCATCGCCATGTGACATGTTGTTGCGGATGTCGTAGGTCAGGTTGGAACGACCCAGCTGGGTAAAGTGCGATGTGGATATAGCTTTTATAATAAACTCATAATCTGGATGTTCCGCGGGGGAACGAAGCTTTCAGGACACCGATCTAGGGGCGGAGAAGCAAGGAGATATTGAGGTTATCCTTGCTCGCAGAGCGCATCTCTAATGACGGCCTGTGGCATCGTAGAAAGGGTAAAAGGATATAAACATATTATGGAATAACGAGGAACTACCCGCTGGAAAATACACTATCTCCATTCGCTTATATGGCCATATCCATATAAACACTTTGATTAATCAAAACTATAAAACATAAAAGGAGATACGATAGAACTTCTCAAATTGAAGATCGAACGCTTCTTTTATCATATATAATAATAAATATATAATAATAAAGGTACAGATCTTTTAGCAATAAAGATATAATTTCTTTGTAAATCTATCTCTTTTATGTATTTCTATGTAGATCTATCTGCATAGAAAATATTTTCATTGCAAATATTTATTTCGATTAAATACCGAATTCATTTGTATAGATAATACTAATAAATTATTCTAAGATAAAACATTGACATAACATTGTATGCTTTTCATCATTCCCAATCCTCTAAATTTGCGACACGAGAAGTGCCCGATAACTTACAATGCACGTGCACGCTTCGATGCACATTGTAGAACGGAGCACGCGATATCCGCCTTGTTCTCTGACGTGTTTCGACACCGCCGGATTGGCGGGGGTCGGACGGGGAGGCCATGGTCTGGCGTGGACATAAATTAGGCGGAAATCTCCGGCAAACTAATTATCGATGCAAGCCCGACGCAAGCACACCTCATACCAGCACTCGATAATACGTGTACGGCTGCAAGCTACGCGACGAGGGATTCGTGATCTCCCCACGCCTGTTGTTCCCAACGCCTGTTGTTGATAGCGAACTTGTCAACGCGCGAGTCCCGTTAACGCCGCGAAAGACGTTGAGACCGATAAGACGCAGACACGATAAGGAAGTAGGTCATCGTTGACGGGGAAATGTGTGCGTTTCAGGTTCAAATCAAGATGCAGACCTGTCAATGAAACGGCGCGATTCAGCATAATAATACGAACGAGCGAAATTATAATTCGGACAATCGTTGTATCTTGAAAATGATTACGGAGAAAGGGATTTTTCTGCAAACGTCATGTCCGCATTAACCTTAATGAAAAATGAAGGAACAGAAAGAATAGAATACAGTAGGGCGACTATGATTGTAAAAAAGAAAATCTTGAAAAAGCAAGATAGAGACATGTATCTCGTCATTCACTTATCGTGTATGGGTGACCTTTCTTAGTTTTCCGTCTTCAGTTAGATCCTTTCTTATTACTGCACAATGCCCAGTGATGATTTTCTTGTTCCCTTGAGTAGAATAAAAATTAACTGTCGTTTCGCAATCCGACCTCATGGACTTAGTAGGAGTTGGTATTAGTAGTGAGCCAACCGCGTAACACAGAGCCCCATTAGCTGTCGCTAATCATTCCGCTAATCTATCTTACCGGTCTCTTTTCTCCCTTCCGATCCGAGCGTACTGCTCTCCAAAGTTCCACCCCTGTCGCTGTCGTTCCCTGCTCTTCCCCGTGCAACTGGTTTAAAGATAACAAATGTCGGGCGTTTAGGAGCCGCGATTACGACGGGCCATTCGTTTCGCGTGTCAGGCTAGTCAGTTCTTCCCCGGTCCGAGGGAACTGGAAACCACACTCTAAAACCTCCCCGCTGTTCGTTCCGGCAACGACGTTCCTTGTATGCCTTAAACGCCGTTGATGACGTCGTTACGTCAGCGTATTGCTGGAACATCGCCGTTGTAATGATGACTAGGCAAGCTCCTTCCCCTTGTCTAGTCTCGTAAATTTGTTAAGGGCTCGGCCCTATTTCAGGATTAGCTTCTTTCGTGAAAAATATCGTTCGCCCGAGATCTTGGGACAGATCGGGATCTCGTTTCACCTTCGAGGAAAGAATAATCAGACTCATGGACTCGGAGAAATGTGTTCATCCCTTTTCGAAAACCCGGCACGCTTCATGATGTAATAGATTCCTAGGTACCTTCTCAGAAATTGAAACTTAATCTCTTATTCAAAATACTGCGTGATCGTCTATGAAATTCAATGCCGCGACGAAAATATTACGAATTCGAAAAAAATCTTCGCTTTTCTTAAATACGTCTATTATTTTAATATATCGTATAATTTTACGCGCTAATTGCTCCTATTTCAATGAAAAGTAGAACTCGTTGCTTAAAAAATCACGAGCGTCTCCTTGGAAACTACCTAGAAAAAAATCAGCGATACTTTTCCGCTTTTAGTATTAAACTTGCAAACGACAACGGATATAAATATTCGCTTTACTGCATCCGTTTAAATTATGATTTCCAATGATTTCCACGACGTTGTTCGTATAAACTTGGAGTTTCTGTCGCCTCCGAGCCGCAATGCGTTTAATGCATTTCTACGAGCGTCATTCTACGTAGCGAGCAAGTTCCGCCGGAGTTTCGCGCGGACGTAAGTTCGCACTTCAACTTCTAGCGAGTTCGTGCCCCTATCTGCAGTCGAGCAGCCGCCCTTCACGACGAATCGACCAATTCAGAACCTTAACGCCCGAACGAAACTAAGCGAAACATCTCCGCGCCGAGTGCCGCGTTATGCTTCGACTCATAGAGCTCGCTACCAGATTAACTCGCTTGTAATACCCCTCCTGCCATTAGCGTTCGCCACCTACTTTGCCCCATTCACGGCTCCTTCATCGCGCGCAGTCAATGAATATGAAATGCCAAGTGCGATGCGACCTATCCTCTATTCCGCCCTCTCGACTCAGCGACCAGGAAGTGAGTTCATTGTTATCCGTTATAATGCTTTAGTATATGGTATCCTCCTGATATGTCCTCAACCGTATTGAGACTTATTAATTTATCTCTTTATTGCTCCTCGTTAAACGCGTATCATATCTATAAACGCATTTAACGTCATCATCCATGACTTTTTTCCGATTTCTAAATAAATTTTCCCTGATGCTTTCAAAAATATTTTGAAATTTTTGAAATTTTCGTCCTGATTTGAAAACCATCAAATATTTTATTGAGAGAGCAATTTAATCAATAGCACTGTAAATTACTATTAATGTTGCTGACATTATTTGCATTTAATTGTTAAGTTGGAAGTATTCTAAAACTGCATAGATGTGATATACGTATTGTATATTAAACTCCTTTAATGTCAAGAATTTTAATTTTCCAGAAAATTTTGCAACATTCCTTGACTTTTCCCTGACTTCCGTGATCATTTTCCTAATTTCCAGTTTGGCCTGTTAACCCTGTTCAGACAATAAAAAAATCGTACGTATCTCATTCTTAATCGCAGCTAAAAGCGGCTACAATACACGGTACTTTATATTCGCGCGAATTTTCTGAATTTACGAGTCTCCGAATTTCCGTACGAGTCCCATGTTTGTCCATAAATTGTCTGACATTCGATAGAAAGAGTGCCACGTGGCTCGCCTATCAATTCTTACCTCCCATCGTATCCCATATGTATGTGCACTGTACCTGCTATACGCGTTGCGCCATATATAACGATATGTATGCACACAAGCCCGTGTGTTTCTCTTGTTCTACTGCTTTTCGTACCTCGCTCCGACCGTCACTGCAGTCATGGACAATCCTCGCCAGTCGGAGTGTTACCGGATTACAATGTTTGTCAGGGACTGTGCAAACTTCCGCATGGTTCTGCGTGGTTCCTCCCGCATACGCAGTTCACGCGCGTACGCACGCATCGTACGTGTCTCCGTGAGTTGCCGTGCATATGGCGTTCGCACGCGTGTAGATACTGCGCCTCCAGGGATTTCATGTTGAAGCAATATAAACATTGAATCGGATGGCGACGGCGCCGCGAATTAAAACAAAAATGTGTGCGATTTCCGGCGAAAGCTTCGAAATAAATGCTCGATGGCCATAGGCTCGGTGCAACGCGGCGCACAAATTGCCCGGGATGGTAAATGCGCGTACCCCTTCCCGCTTGCAATTTTTTTTTTTTTTTTTTTGGCATGTAGATTGACCACGGATGCATGGCTATATGTGCCTGCTTCCGTTTTTCCGATGGTACGACAACGGCGTTTCGCGGCGATTAAATCGTATCCTGATCGAACTATTCTAACACGTCAATCGAGAACTTGACTAAAAAAAGTCGTGAACATCGTGAGAATTTACAAGATTCTTTACACGAACGCTATGTAAGTAGCGTCTTTAGAAATATATTTTCTTAAATGATGATTTGAGTGCTAAAGGATTGATACTTCCGTAAAATTGATAGAAATTATTTAGCGAGGGTATTGTAAAAAAAAAATAGATCGATGGATTAAAAATGTTGATGATATAATGATACAATTCCGGTAAAAGTTTCGCTCCCGTTAATTATAATTTACTACCACCGACGTTACAAAGCTTCGCGGGTCGCATGCTTTACGAGCACCAATAATGCGGTGGCCTCCTTCAGCAGTTCAACCGAACTCCAGCGGTTATAACGACGCAACAACCATGTACAACGGTCGTCATGTGCAGTTGGCGGGAAAGATAGAGAGCAGTTAGACCGTTGGAACTAAGGCGGGCAGCATGCACACAAGCCGAAACTTGACGAAAGTTGAAACACTTGCTAATGAGCAGTACATATTACGACGACGCAGAATGCGTCGTCCCTGCGCCACCTATACTTTCCACCAGCAGTCACCTATTATTGTAGACCGAGACTTCCGGGTGAGCTCCTACGTGCTGCCCCGAGTTTTGACCAAATCACAAAATAGTCGTGCCAACTATGACCCAGCTGGCGCATCCATTTAATCGGTAGATTCGCAAGTTTCGGTTATCTCGACATTAATCGATCCGACCGGGAATTCTGATTAGCTCGGGGAGCTTTGATATGTTTGGATAAGTCATTTGCAGTCTAGTCAACAGTCTGATGTTTGAAGTGTGCAACGCGCGGAAAGCACATTGTGACGGCGATATGAGATGATATTACATGCACCAGAAACTGATCGACTATATGGACCGTTTATGTAATGTCACTGAAGTATTTAATGGAGATTTCTCGAATCGATGCGTTAAATTCTGAGGTTGCAATTTGACGAATTTATTTTTACATTAGTCTATAAAATCCCTGTTTAATTATACAACGTCAATAAAGATTATGAATAGCTATTTTATGAATCTTGGTAATGTTGGGGTATTATTTCACGATCTTAACAGGGAGACAATAAATTACGAACTGCATGCTACGAAATAAAGACGAATGTTCCAGAAGATATTTCAAATGACGTGCAACATGCTTGACCTTAATGAGGGTCTTTCTTACGAAGGGCTCGCAAACTATCGATAAACTCTTCAGGTTGACTGAAGTATCAATTCTAAGAGACTACCGATTATATCCTTGAGGTAGTTACAGTCTAGTCGAGGAACTAGCCTAATGTTCTCGAGAACTCATGTTAGTATCGTAACCGAATAATGCCCAATTAAGCTACCTTTACGAACTGTACGTTAACTTTACATAAGACTTTCCCAATTATCAGGACAGCATTTGTTCATGGTAAAAATTCACGCGTTTAATTTAATACGACGACGAGAAATTCCTGTAAATTACTATTCAAACTCAATTCTGCTTTTGCATCTTCCATGCAGCGAGGCCTTCGACTTGTATTAAGGTAAAGGCGGAACCAACAATCTATCGAGTCATCTACAAGAGGGTACGTCATCAAGAGAACGACTCGAATCGAGTAGGGATGCAGATTAGTCCGAGTCGATGTGTGGAATGCCTAAGTATGGCACCCTCTCTTGTGAATGCTAGTATCCTAAATCTGTCTGGGGTGACCTGCCAGTCCCTTTCAAAGCTTTCGATTCCTGAATTACAGACTTCCGATTGAATTACCACGGAGGACTGCCCCCTCAGTAAATCCGTCGTGTAAAATATCGATCTTGCCAAACTCTCTGTATGTGTTTCTTAGATTTTCGGTCATACACCATAAGTCGCGACGTCACTCGACAGAGAATCGAACGCGTACAGAACGAATACTGATTGGAAATACGGTTACTCCATTTACCAAATTTTAATACACTTAGTGGATTATACGAACAATATTGCTCGAATTGCCTTATATTTTCTGCAAGAATTCTATGAGAAAGCTGTTTTCGAAAACAATTTCTATCTCTGCTTTTCGCATTGGCAGATAAAGGACTCTGTCGATCTCTATTACGCGTATTCTGTAGGTTATTTCCAGAATTAGAAATGAGAAAAATCAGCAGATAAAATTAAATTATAATTATGATTAATTAGAAAGAGCTATCATAGAATAATAATAATCGTGCTACGCTTGTTTTAGCTTATCTCACTATCGTGTCTCCCGATAAAACATGAATTAAAAACGAATACGTTATCGTCTAATTTCTACCTCAAAGTTTTTTCCTTTTTAAATTATTTCTCTGTCTAATTTGATCTTCTGACTTTAATTCAATTTAGCCCAATTAAAATGTCAAAAACGAATTATCATGAATGTTTCTACTGTCTAGAGAGTTTATATTATCTGGTTGAACGATTCAACGTTCAATCAAGACGCGTCTGCATTTGCTAATGGCGCAAGACAAAGCGATCTGCTATTGTAATTCGTGTTTGAAAGCCGAGGAACTATTTCGAACAGTATCGATTATTTAAGATGCGCACAGATATCGGTGATTCCTCGCAAAATTATCTCGCGCCATCGAAAGGCGCATACCTAGCACGGATTTGAAGCGGCCGTTGCCTCGAGAGACAACAGAGAAAAGGCGGCGCGTGCATAGAGACTCATTGTTCCATCGTGTACAAGGCTGTAAATGTAACGATAACGCAGTGTTACTTGGGAAACAAAAGTGTCAGGGACGAGGACGTTAGACGATGAAGCGGGATGCGAAGAGAGACGAGTGTCCTCGCGGTGTATCCGCCTTTTAAACATGGCTTTTATGGGTCGGTAATCGATGCAATTGCGATGCACGGTTACGGAAAGAGAGAGAGAGAGAGAGACTGCGAAATGAAAACTCGAGTAAAGTACAAGCGATCTCAGTTTAGAGCTACCTATTGCGAATGTACTTTACGTTCTATGTATACGACGCACAAGCACGACCGATAGGAAAGAATTTGCAAAGTTATTCCTCGTCGACGTTTTCGTCCTTACAACGATTTATAACATTTATGTATTCAGCTGAATCCGCACATGCGTGTATTCCCTCGATCCCACTGTACAAAATCAGAATCTATACCGTAAAAATATTTCATGTAAAATACAGCAATTATAATAATTTTGAGATCTACTTAAAGGTATATATACATATGTAAATAAAATTATAACTTACAAATAAAATTATTCTTTTTTATAGTGATCAATTTGCAAAAGTAAATTTACAATTAAAGTTATAAGTTTATAGAAATATTTACATATATAACAATTTGCCAACGAATTACATATAATTTTTCTCAAATTGTGTTACCAATATATACGAACATAAAAAATACAAATATGAATAATGTTACCATTATGTTATATAATATTACAAAAATTTGTACATTTACACAAAAATTATAAAATATACCATTATTATTGTGATTTCTCGTCTCGTATAAAAATATAATTGTTGTAAAATCGCGCAATTTTATGTATTTCCAGTTTTATCATTTTATGTATTTCCAGTTTTATCATTTTTATACATATGCAGTAATTTTACATATAGTCAAACTTATGGTGCATTATACAATATTACCAGAAATAAAAACAAGTTTTGTGGCTGGCTTTTAGAATTTCCTAAGTCTTTTCTTCTATTTATCCAATTAAAAATTTTCGAACGGTTATTTAAGAATATAAAATAAAATAATAAAAGTCATCTGTAAATAGAATATTTCACTGCTGTCGCTTGGAATTTTACAATATGTCGTTATCAAAATTTAAATTAGAATTGTACGCGACTCAATTTCCTCGCTTCAAATATATGAATTTTATTAAAACTGTAAATTTGATTCGAGTCGTTCGTCATATTTGCGGGATGTATCCACGACTCGGGAAGTATTCAGGAACATTTTCTGGCCAGCAAATCTTATCGTTACGTGCACGTGCTAGCTCCGACGTGGATTCAACCGGCACGGAGCACATTATTCAGAGGACGAGAGGACGAGTGGCTTTATTAGAATGTACTCGGAGCTTAGTACGCGTTCCCGCCTCCGGATGCTTCCATTGTCCCCCGCGGCAGTCGGCAGGCAAAGGAGCTTGCTAATATGTTTGTAGGTTGCCCAAATATTCGACCTGTTTGTGTTGGAAGTGTTCCCCGACTCGCCGAGAACCTCAACGATACGAGAATTTCATTCGACCACTCCTGATCTCTTAATATCGACGTTACTTTCCGGATCGCATTCTTTTAATTACCATGCGCTTTTAAAGAGCGAAATAGTAGAATTTTCAAGTGAGATTTTTATTTTAGAATCAAATAAATTTTTTAAATGCGACATATTCACAAATTTATCTGATATAAAGAACTTTTGCATTGAAATTCTTTTATTTGCTCATTTTACGTTTTTTTCCTACGGATGAAATTTTTTTAGAAAAATTCAGCTTTTCGGAAAATTTCGGAGACTTCTGATATCCAATATATCCAATGTAATAATACCTATTTTATTTCTCATCGCATTTCTTAAGAAGACAAGTGTGTATATTGCACTAGCTGCTATCTCTTTCGCTATAATTCCTGTTTAATTATTCCCATTTCTGTTAATGAAGTTTGGGATTCACACTGCAGGGCGTGAAACTTTAGACATAAAGCCGATACTTGCCAATTTTTTCACAAAATGCTGCCTTTAATGTTCCGAAATGAAAAGATTCGCACGGATATGGTATATTGAATCATTACGCAAGAATGTGACTTCCGAGAATTTCAGAGATTCTTGTGGAAAACATGCACTCTTTGAGAATAGCTCTCTGCGGAGACGATAATGGCACGAGACGATCGATTTTAACGACTTTAATATGAGTCGCCGAACTTGTATCCAAGATCTTGCACCAGTTATTGCCGTCATAAGAAAAGAGAGCTCCCTCATTGTGACGATAGAATTGAAAAACAATATCTATGTATTTCATGACATTTCTTTGTTATTGTTATAAATATATAAATTTTGTTATCAAATAACTTACATAAATACATATCCACACGCGCGCGCGCGTAAAGCACGTATATATTAATCTGTTATCTAACATTACATATTTGCTACAAATAACATATTAATGTAAGGGAGAGTTTGTGTATGGAAGAGGTAAGTTGGCATTCCGATTCGTTTATATATTTATGGCAAAATCAAAATTATCTCTTTTATAATATAGATACTTTTCCCTTAAATTTCATTTAAATCAAACAAGTATTACAATAAAAAAAAGAAAAAATCTAATTAAAGAGATGGCAAATAAATTTTCAAGCGTTTAATTTCATATTATTATATTAATATAATTTCATATTAATATTCTTTAGCTTGAGAGAGTAAATCATAAAGTGACGAAGTATTATTAAAAGAAAAGTTTCGGTTATTATACGATATTTTGTAATAATTTGTTATAATGAAATTATTGAAATCGTAGAAGTAATATTTATGTATTTGATCAAATGTTAGTTCTTCAAAACAGCATTTTTTTACTATTTCATTATTACAAACTAATTTTAAAAGAAACAATATTTACTAAGAAATATATATTTATTGTTTGTTTTTTTTTATTTCTATTATAAGTTCATTGATTTAATATGAAGTTTTTCAAGTAAAGAAGCCTTATATACCGTGATATGTATCAGTTATCCCACTATCGGAGCAAGCTGGCTACAACGAAGCACGATCATATTTCACTTACAACAACAAAACTATACTATTCCTAGCATGAAAAGGTACAGAAAGATTCTACCTATTATATTAATACATTTTTATCATGATAATGAGCTATCATATTAGCAATTTTTATCATAATAATTAGTTGTTTAAAAAGTCTAATGCTGAAATGGTGAAAAATTGCTAACGGATCCCTATCTTGCTACTAACTTATATATAATAAAATATATCAATTCTATATTAAGAATATAAAAATCCAAGAAACTGGATCAATTTGTCTCTCTCAACTGGACTAAAATTATCTAACGTTATTATCTTGATTCCTGAATAGGTACGACTTCGGCCACGAAAATATCACTGTCGCGAATTCCACAAAGTCATTCCTTTTTTTTTTAGTAAAAGAAACTTCCATTACTCTCAAGAAGAAAAGCCGTGGCGCAGGCCATCGCTCCCAACGAATAAAGAAGTTTGGTTCGAATGTTTCCTAGTCTTTGCCACGAGTTGACGAGAAATTCGAGAGGCAATCCCATTTGCGTCCTCCAATCCCTCCCTCTCTTTCGCTCCAACTTAGCATCCACCCTGGCATTCTCTTTTTCTCACGCTTGTGCTCGTCTGCTTTATCTCTCCTCGCCTTGCCAGCAACTCGAACGAGGGGAGAGCCATGATACTGATGACAGTTTTTACAAAGTTCTTTGAAAACCTAGCCTAGCTACCTCGCATCACCTCTTCAGCAATCTGTTGGACCGGATTATAGCGTGTGCGTCTTCTTAGTCTCGGTCGACAACGTGAACGACGATGGTGACGTCGACATTAACGTTACAAGATGAAGAAACGTCGGCGAGAGACGTCATGAGAGTCGCTTTGCGAAGTCAGTGTTTCGCCGACAAAGTGTGCGAGCGTCTTTTTCTCTTTCACACTCATGATTCGATACTCCGAATATATTTCGAGCCATGTCTCGTCACAATATCTTGTTGCTTATTTTATACAAGCATTAGGCGATTGTAAATGAAAAACATAATGGTGACAAGGTAAATGAGGGAAAACTGAATATCACACGCCTCGATTATCTTCCATTTCTGACCAAAACTTCCAATCTCAAATTGTAAACTGTATCGAAGTTTCTAGACGTAGATTATCCCGTTGACTTATCATAATTCCTGAGAAACAGGATACTTTGGACTGCGCAACAGCACGCCTCGTTACATTATTTAGATTGTTTGTGCGAGAGCATAAGATTTTAACAATATATAATTTAAAGTATATCTTATTTTAAATTATATTACTGGAAATACAACTACGTCTCCACTTTGAAAATTCACCCTTCACTTTATTTAATTAAGACTTTCCGTAATATAAGATCTTCCGCTTATCTGTTAATTGCGCACTTACTGTGCCATGTTGTAACTTTATAGTTACGGATTTAAGGAAGAGGTAAAAAGAGATCAAGAAAGGAAGATAGAAAAGGGCAGGCCACTCTTTTGAACTTAAGGAATCTTCAGAAGGTTCGTGAAAAGGCCGGTGGAAGTACAAGTGGCACCATTAAGGAAAGAAGGACTCTTCTCTATTTCGCTCGCGTGCGAGTGTGTGCGTGAGACGTGCCAATATATATATATATTTTATATATATATATATATATATATATTTACTTTTATCTCTCCATTGCGAGAATAGATACTCGCCCGTGATTACAATCCAAACAAAACATGGCTCCTCAGAGAACACGCACATCTTAAAAATCAAATAACTCCGCCGAAAATGATCGCAGCGCCCTCTATGTGCAGTGTTTTGGATGGACCCTACGTGCCTCATTGGGGGTAGGGGGTCGCAACCCCTCTCAAAAGATAGATTTTTTGAAAAATCGTTTCACGTGTTTCGGCGTTTTTTCAAAAAAATTTTTTTTTAAAGTTATTCACCCGGTCCGGAACTTTTTGAACACCCTGTATATATATATATATATATATATATATATATATATATATATATCTTGATAGTACAAGCTTGCGTGGTTCGCCAAAGCACAAAGTGTGTAAAGCGAAATGAAACTAACTAAAATCAGTAGCGCTGCATAATATGTAGTAAAAGCGGTTCTCCAAAGTTGGCGCGATCCGACATCTCTTGCGTTGGCCCATGTAAACTTTCAAGGGGTAGTTTGAGGTGGTACTCCATAGGGAATCTCTTTGGATAATATAACGCTTGTAATAATTATTATCTTTCATCACGTGATTGATTTTTCCAGTCTTTTTAGCATGTTTCCCTTTTTAAATGTTCTTTCTGGCATACATAAAATGTATAAAATGTTCAATCTCATGTTCAATCTTTTCTTAAACACGTAAATGTGATTACACGTAAGTAACAATATACACGTACCAATCGAACATATTATTGTTATACGTAAAATACATAAAATCTTCAATGGTAGTTGCTATTAATTGATGATAACATCATTTGTTTTTATATAATTGATTAGTTTGAGTATATTCGGTATATATACTCCATTAATTTACAATTCTGATTGATAAATATATAATATTTACACAAAAAGGTGTGGACTCGCACGTGTTATAGCTTGTGTGCTTTTGAAACGGACTATAGTTAATTCGAGTATACACACAAAATGAATGATTTTGTTGAAATATCTAAAAATTTAGTTAGATACATAAAATAATTTTGTCGGATTATCAAAATATTATTACGTAGAAAACTCAATATGAGCAATACTGACTAAAAATTGACATACTAAAATTCAATTTGAGTGTCCTACTAATTATTTCGATGGTCCAACAAATTATTTTTAAATCTGTTATTTATAAGCACAACATTTTAATATTTCAACCGTCCTTTCCGTACAGCATTAAAAATACATGTTTCAATTCAACTTCGGTATACAACTTTAACTGTCTTCTATGATAATTCTATTCGGTGTGAAGAATTTAGCAGACGAGTGAACATCGCGATTTCACATAATGGAAGATCAGAGCAACGGAACGTGAGATCAGCCTCGATCGGCCATACTCCGTGGCAAAATTTTGTGAACGATACGAGGTATTAGCGTTCCTTCGAGATCGTCCCAGTACATCCTAACGTAATAACGCTTGTAATAATTATGATATTCAGTCATGGGGGGGAGGGGGTGAATTTCAGCCCTTCCGTTGATCCGCACCCCCCGAATGTGCTCATCAAACTCTCAACCCCCCCATCTCTCTTTCTCTCTTTCGCCCTGTAAGCCCGACGTAGCGCCCACATACGCCCACTCTCGTCGCCAACAACCCCCCGCGCTCTCTCAGCTCCCCTCCCTCCCCCCCCAGGGGGTTGGGGCGCGGCCGTGTTTGCTCTATCGACCGCCGACGATCCGCGAAGTTGGCCGAAAGCGGCCGAGCGCCTTCGTGGAGGCGCACACCGCGTATCTCTTCGTTCGCGTGCCACCCTCTCTTCAGGAAGAGTAGCTATCCCCTTCTCGCCTTTCTCCCTCACCCTTTCTCCCTCACGGCGTATCACGCTGGCTGTACCCCAACGTCGCGCCGCCTTGTCGTCCGTGTCTCACGTTCGTGCCTCTCGGCGGCCACTGTCGAGTTCAAAAGAGAGAAAAAGGCAGCGGTTACAGACACTTCGACTTTTCGGAATTGTGCGCGATGGACGGGGATAAGAGAATGCGATGGGATTGCGATCGAAAGCTCTCGCCGAAAGTCGCGACCACCGACCTCCTAATTCAGCTTACGTATGGCGATGGAGCGTTCGGTGGGTCGCGATAAACTTTAAATCTCGACGAACCAACTACACTTCTTTTTATACCGGACGTGCGTCGAAATCCGTGGAAATTGAAAAATCCGAATTTGTTCCTTTCACGATCGACGAATTTTTAAATAAATTGCAAGATTGGTGATTTTAAATCTGCAAAATTATATTTGAAAATAACTTTCGATTATTTTAATTGTATTATATATGATAGATTTATTTTTATTATACAACAACAATAACATGTATCATGTTATAAAAAATAAAGTTTGTGAAAAATAGAAAATGGACGAGAATAAAATATAATGTATAATAAAAGGTAGCGGTAGAAAAATACGCGGATTTTTTACGAAATTTCAATAATTTACACGTAAAATAAAATAAAGTAGACTATGTATGGAAAAAACCGGTTAAATAAAATTACCCTTGTTTCATAACAGGGCATTAAGTAATTGTTTCCAAACCGTTTCAGCTGAAAATCGATAAGATGTCTTAACCGTCTTTAATTAAATAACTTTGTCGGATTAAACACTCTACTCATGAATTTCCGTGGCGAAATAACGAAATTCTAAAGCGGTCGCGTAAAGTTGTTAACGCATCGCGAGTTTGCGACTTAATTAACCAACGACAAAGGTTTTGGCGGATACCAACCTGCGTATACGTACGTTTATAGCCACGCGTGTTTAATCGTGCGTACCTGGATGTGTGTTGTGTAATTAGCTGAATGCGACTCGACAAATTTGTGGTGTAATCAATGAGTTCGTTGCGTTTATTTTTTTTTAATGGGAAAAAATCTGGTTATATAAATTGGAAATCTGGTAGATTCAACTAAAAAAATACAAACCACTTTTACTAGTTAAATGCATTAAACATTCTAACTATAAAATATCAAAATAATCAGAATTTGTCGCAATAACCAGATAAATTCTGATTATGATCAGAATGCATTTTGTATGTATTACTTCGAGTTGATATAACCACCTCTTTTTTTTTAATGCAATATGGATATATTGATGCTGATTATATTTGGAAGGTTAAAAGCAAGTTACGTTGATTATCTCGCGTTACCATTTATAATAGCCAACGTTCACGAAAATGTTGCTGCCGCTGCATAAATGAATTTCCAAAAATCGCAATATTTCATAGATTAATGATCACAATTTACAAAAATTGTTTAATTAATTAATGTAAACTTTTTAATTCAATTATTCGAAATATATGTATTTAAATATATGTAATACGCAACTCTACATTATTTTATAATGTTATATCTTGATTATAATTTCCATTCTATCAAGAGCAAATATAATTTTTATAAAATATTATATTTTTTATGTATTTCTAATACATACATAATATCGAACTTTACGCCTGCAATTCTTGTTAATATACAATATGTACCAATTGCGTTTCCTTCAAAAATTTCTTGTTAAGATTTCGTAAATACCAACCGCGTTGATAAATTTTCCAACTAATTCTTCTAACTGTCGAACAGTTCTATATTGTCATATTATGTTATTTATAACTGTTGTGCTGTATAATCGCATTGTGTTTACCGATCCACATCTAAAACTAAGATTGGAACATCTCAAAGCATTACAGTGATAACGACTGCGTTGCGGAAGAGGATAATTACTCGAAAACGTTACCGAGAATAGCTCGCGCTACGTTATTTCGATGTTGGAGATGAATCAGTACACCAAGCGAGTTGAGCTGAAATTCGAAAAACCCAAACTCCGAGAAAGCTGGCGTAGCCGGAATAAAAAAGAGAAATAAAGGAAAAAGATAGAAGAGAGGGAGCTGTTACTCTTCGGCCAAGAACGACTTTAAACTGGAGTCTTTTATCTTCGTTAACTGCCCTAACTCTGAGGAAAGGCGGGCTGCACTAACCGACACGTCTCTCTCTCTCTCTCTTTGAGAAAACTGAATTGGTCTTGTTAGTTACACGTACAATCATGAAAGCAATGTAATACCTATTCAGATCACAACGACTTGTAATCGAATGTTTTCATCTGAAGTTTCTTAAGATCTACTATCGTAAAATTTAATTGCGAGTCGCTTCATTAACGGCCTCCTTCTCAAAATGATTTTACGAATCAGAAGACTGTAATAGGAGGATCCTTTTTACCGTAATATTTAATTATTTACATATCATGTTGCGCAGAATGAATTTTAATACTTCCTTGCTTTCCACGTTCTGTTCTTCGCCTGTCATCTTGTCAATAAGGATCTCAATTTACTTGGATCGATCGATGACCACCTGTTCATGAACGTCATCAGCTGACGTATCCAACGCTTCGTTCACGTACTTTACAAGGTAACATGAACCGCATCCTTTTCTCTCGTCTCCGTTGGGATAAAAATAACCGACGGTGCGTCTCGCCGGGCATGTTTCTTACGGCTCGTTTCCACGTCCGGGTACCATCACGCTGAGAAGACGGAAGGGAAACACTTGGTGTAATAAGCTCGTCTCTCTACCAATGGCACTAGCGACCGATTCGCGGAAGTTTGAGGAAAAGTGGCGAGAGAGATCGAATGCCCGTTCCGAGGCACTCGGTGCAATCGGGTACCACGTTCCGCTTCGTCTGATCGATAGGTTGAATTCGAGATCGCGTGAGAGCGACTATTATCGGTGGATACCTCATCCCGTTCGTAGATGGATAGATGGGCACCAGACGCCGATCATTCCGAATAGTCGAGGAAGATTCTCTTCTTCATCGGCATAGACATCCAAAACGATGGAGACGCTTTTGATTTTTACTTACACGAAGGTGCATCTCATTCCGCAAGTAGTAAAAATTTAGTTTCCCAGCGATGTGCAAAGATTTCACAAAAGGCAATGATGTGGTTTTTTTTTTAAGAGGGCATCGTACAATTCTATTTCAGAATTTATCGCTTTCAAATCAATGTTAAATTGATTGCATTGTTTTCCATGCATTGTGTTCATTTTTCCGGCGATATCGCTAAATTAAAATTTTTTAAAGAAAAGGAAGATCGCATTGCGACAGATTATATTGTTTTTACGCTTCTGTCGCGCACAGCTGCGAAGCAATTAGACTTGTTTACGGCCGTTCCAATCGTAAAGGGAGGTTGACAAAAAAATTACTACCTTGCTCCTACAAATTATAGTGGCGTCACCGGAGTTCCCGCAATATCTCGTATCGACGAGAGTGGACGACCGTCTCGCAGAACGAGCCGATAAAAAAAGCCCGATGCCAGCACTAAAATTAATGTCCCTGACGTAAAAAGCGGTAGATCGGCTATGTGTGACAAATAATACTTCCTCCCTCTAACAAAATTAAACTTAGCAAACATGGATAGATAACAAAAGATTACACCTCCGCCTCGCGCGACCAAGATTTTCCCTCTCTTCTTCTCTACTTCTCTCACCGTTCAATTTTATTTTCTCTTATCTACCACCTTCCCCAACAGACACTTTTATTCCTCGAAAACTCCCGTAGGAGTACTCGTGCCTCGTTCTTCGACGTCGGTACGAGGATCAAAGAATAGTTGCGGATCCAACGGTCGCCACCTGAGTGATTCCCAATTCTCGATTACACCGGCGCCACGATTTTCACTCGGACTTCCATTTTGCTACGGTCAAGGATCACGTTCGACGAAGCGCGTATTTAGACGAAGATGTACGACGTTCTACTTCCCGGTGGTGAGCTTTGTTCGCTCTCGTGCACATGAAACCAACCTAGGAATTTGCACGTGTGCCCGTCCGATCAATCGACACCACGCAAACGGATTGTCGCCGTTTGGACGTAATGCCGAGTCGTAGATCGAGGAATTGAGACCGCAAGCGCTGAAATGCATCAGGACTGGAAGCTACACAACGTGAGCCGGTATTACGGGCTTTGCATCCACGCTTATCTCAGTTACAGCGTCGTTACATTGTCTTCCTTGCAACATGATCTCACACGAGATGCTTAGGAGGAATTCCAAGAGGGGGGGAGAGGGAGAGAGAGAGAGACGTCGCCATTCGCTTGCAATCTTTCGAATCTGTCCGTGCGATTTCGAAGCAAAACAATACGTCCTCTCCACTCGACAGGACTCTTAGAATTCGCGCTAACGATCGAGCGTCCCATCGTTCGGCAGAGACAAATGTACCTATCGCAATACATCGAAAAGTAGACGCCACGCTTTCCATGGTTCCATCTCATCAACCATTAAACAAAGCAACAGCGGACACAAAGAAACGCCAGCATTGTCGAAGGGTAGCTCTACCATCAGCCCGAGAACGGAAAGCAAGCATCCATCGACGGATCTTGAGAGGTGTTTCTGATTAATCTACGCGAATTTCTCAAACTGTTCCTCTTTACACTTCTCAGAAAAACTAGAAACGACTCCTCTTTTCTCGAATGTCTTCTTAAAAAGCAACATATATCGTTAAAAATAAATAGAACCCAGAAAGAAATATTAGACCGAAGATTTTACAATGTTTTGATCAAAATGTAATAAAATAAATATATTTCTTATAGAAATTTTATATTAAATTAATTTTGTAATTATTAATGTTAAACTTTTAAAGAGTCTGATATTTTCAAGTGCAACGAATAATTGCTAAATAAAATGTAACAAGTTCCAATGTTTGTTAATGAGTTATTCAATGTTGGGAAAACTATTCGGAACCACGTAGAAAGCTTGATAGTAACCGTCAAAATAAACGGAAAAGCTTCGTTCAAAAATCACTCGAGATACGAGGTAACTTTTACGACAGGACTGCAATAGTATCGTTATCATAGTCGTTTTTCGTAACTGCAATAGTAACGATAACAAAGATTTCGAGCTTCCTGAACATTGATAAACGGGATAGTTATTTGTTTGGCAACGATTTTTCAATATTCTTCATATTAACTATAAACGACAGTTAATTGACAAATAAAATTAAATTTGAAAAATCTCTTATTTTCGAGAAGAAATTGAAGTTGAAGATTAATTTAAATTTTTAAAAATTTTCAGTTATGTGTAAATAAAAGAAATTGACAGCATTAAGAATACAAAATCCCCGTTCCCAGTCGAAGGAGACGCACTCACCGTTACACTAAAGTGGAAGATTTAAGAACGGGATGTGAAATCCAATATTGCATACTTTTAATACTGGGTACATAGCGTGGCCTCCTCGATATCATCTAAAACAAAGACCGATCTCCGTGAAACGAGAAGCAGCGAGATACTTTATTCGATGGAAAAGTGATCCCTGCTGCAGAGGCTATATCTGCTTACTTGACGTAGGAAAGTAGAGATAATCAGATAGCAATGGAAGTCGATGGATTGTTTGATCGATGCCGCTCGGCGTAGAGACTTTAACAAGATTCGAGGTATCGAAACGCGGCGCAGCATAGTCTTCGGAACGAGAACCATTGCATTCACTTTTTCGCGCTGCAATAGCGACAATCCGATCATCGGATCAAAATGTACGATTCTAGAGATACCATTTCCCGTTTTCGATCTTAGGATTTGGTCAACAAATATTTCAATTCTATAATAAAAAATATTTTACAAGATTTGTGAATAAATTCTGTGAAAATCTACAATCTACGATTATATATATATTGCAATTATTTCCTAGAATTAAATAAATGCAATATTATATGATAAGAAAAATAATGTACACTATAAAAAATTAATAAATTTTATTAAATACTTATTTAAATATAATATTAACGAAATACTTATTAAATGTAAACGTATATTTATTTAATTTAGATTCAAATTTTTTATTTTGGAAAAATGTTTATTTACTGTAAGTAAATATTTCATTATTACTATATTCAAAATATTTAATAAAATTTGCAATAAATTTTCGTTCAGTGTAATAAAATATAAATCACTCTCTATATCCTATGACGTCTTACTGAAGCCAAATTCGAAATGAGAGTCAAACACAATTTGCTTTAACAAATTGGAATTCTACTAGAGCTTATCATGTCAATTTAGCAAGGCTGATTTACGAAACTAGAATAGGAAATCGTTAATATATTCATGCAAGAAGGACGAACTGATAGGACGAGATCGAGTCATGGCGCGCGTGATGGAAATAAAGAGAGGTGGCGGCTCTCTCCATGTTTCAGGGGAGAGCCCCATGATTCAGAAAAGTAATCTTCGTAAAAGAAACGGTACGGCCAAGCGGTGTGATAAAAGCGGGCGTGTTACGCGCAGTATGCGCGTAAAAGCACGATACGCGTGCAGCCACCGGTTTCGAGGTGGTCACAGTGGGCGCAAATGAATTAACGTTTATTCGGCTTCCACAGCGCGGTGGTCATGCGGGAGTCAAGGCTCCAGCTGCGTTTCAACCCCTTTATTAATTGGCATTGCCGCCCATAACTCATCGCCCGTCCTCTTTTACGATAATTTCTTTCGGCCTCCAATCTCCCGCCTCTGCCTGCTCGTCGTTAACATGCATGAGTACGCTAGTATGTAATCTATCGTCTATTGTACAATATATTACTTACTTAAGCAATACAAGTCTCTTTGACAATAAGTTGCGATAATGCAATCAGTTTTTAATAATATATTTATTTTTAGGTACACGAATGTAAGTATTTAAAAACATGTATTGTAATTTTTTTCTCTTCAAAAAAAAAGGCTAGACTATTTGAGTATCGTATCGCTATTGTTGAAAAAGCAGAAATTTTAAGATCATTGAATACACGTGTCGACAATATTCTCACGAGGCGGAAGAAAATTCAATTCCGTAATTCGCTTGCAGTCTGTGCTTTAAATACCAAATCGGAGTTTCTCCTATCCTCTACTGTTGTATATAAATTCCGGTCCGTGGCGTTCACAAAAGGTCAAAGGTGAAAATATAAAATAGTACAAAAGAGAAAAAGAATGGAGAAAAGATATATATATATATATAGAGAGCGAGAGAGAGAGAGAGAGAGAAAGAGAGAATTAAAGCACTACTTTTCAGAAATAATTCGATCGAGTTCGCGCGCGCATGAAGCACGAAACCTAAGGAAATTATACGATGAGTAATGGCAAAAGAGTGACGGATAGCGAAAACCTGCGTTCTCATGATGACGTGATCCTTATAGGAATCTGCATCTTTGATCTTCGCTTTGGCTAACACGATAATTGCATCGTACTGCGAAAGACGCGGCCAGCGACGAAGTGAAAGAGAAGACCGGTTCATTTCATGGGACTGCATATATACATTTCGATGGATGGGCTTTTGGAGAGAGAATTTTCACCGAAGTGCACTGCGGCTCTTTTAGACAAATGCGCGTAATTACGATTTGAGGCAAATGTAGCTTACGCATCGCGTACAAGGAATATTTCAAAGTGCTTCTTCATTTCCTTTATTGTATAAAGCTTCTTTTGTCAAAATATCAGAACAATATACAATTCTTAAAGACAATCATTATAGTTTAATGCGCAAGAATCTCGCATTTTTCTTTTATCCTATGCAAGATAGAAACTTTAGCAATTTTATTTAAAATATATCTTGATTTTAGTTGAATATTTTTACTACTATTATATTAAAAAAGAAGATGCATAGAACAGGAAAAAGAAATTATTTCAATTTTCTGAACAGAATATCAATATGAAAGCACTCACGTACGTGAGTTATAAATATAATGAATCTCACAATCGCTGAAATGTAAGCATATCGAACGAAATGTACGAACACGTTGTTATCTGTCTATTAATAAGAGATATTTCAAATGAGATATTTCAAATCAACTATTAACACCGACGTGTAGAAATGAATTGCCGTATCTATCGCGGGAGATGCGTTACATATAAGCCACGATTTGCCGGACGTGTTCTTCATTTCGATAGAACTTGATTTCTGCGCAATGCGTAGGCATCAGAGAATAGACACGCCATCGATCACGGTATCGCATCGGGTGATCATGATTGGTAGCACAGATCGACGCCTGGACTCCCGATAATTCCCCGTGGGACGTGCGAGCATGGGCGTGTATGCGTGCGGACGTGTGTGCATGCGTGTGCGTGTGCGTGTGCGTATATACGTGCGATCTTGTAGGTAAACCGGGATCACGGATCCTGGATACGAAACGGAACACGAGTGTGGGCGTTAAGGAGCGAGAGTGGGTTGGAGCTTCCCCTCGAGAGATTTTAATGGCCCAATCGTGCCGAATTCCATAAGCCGCGGCTATGGTATCCCTGGATTATATTGCCACTATACACCGCCCTCATGATCGTGTACGAATTTTAATGCCGTGTTTCCAGGGACGAACCATCATGTCGGGTGGACACAGGATTCGGGGTGGACACGCGAGAGAGAGATAGAAGGGCGTCTATACCACTACGCTCCACTGGCTCTCACCCTGGCTTTACGATATCGCAAAACGTCCCACTTCCATTCGAGTCAGATGGACATCGTAAGTTTTACGATCGTCCGTCCTCCAGCCAACGTAACTCTCGCGATATTACAAATCGTTTCGCTTTGCCATCCTGCATGCCGGCTCCCGAACTGCTACGCTGAAAAAGGATACCTTGACTTTAAAGGGGATTTATTCGACACGCGCGAAATTATGTAACTACGATCAATGATTCGACTGATTGACCGATAATATTTTACGTGTCCACTGTGTATTCAAATACGTTCCAATTAGTTTCTCACTTCTTTCAGCAGAATATAATTTAGCTAGATATAATTTATTTGTTCCGAATATAATTATTGTTAAATGGTACACAATTATCTCGCATTTGTATATCGATCTTGTGAACATAATTTAATTAGATGAGAAGAGTTCAATAACGGTAATTAAACTTCATATCTATTTCAATTAACAAAATACATAGATTCCTCTGTTAATTGTTATTTTGATATAATAAATAATTTATGTATACAATGTAATCGTTTCATAAAGTCACCTGAATATTCTTGACACTTGACTCGCTATACAAAAAATAGTAATTACCGATTCGAGACTTGACCGATCGTTTGAACTTGGCATGCAGCCTCAAACATTAAACTCATTACGTTGCAAACTTTCGCGTATTTGCGAATACGCTTCCGGGAGAAAGGAATTTGTGTATAAAGAATCTTATGCCGCTTGTGCTCGGGTTATTATTTCCTTTCATCTCTCTGTGCAACAGAGATGCCACGGCGTTGTATCGATTTTATCTTATAACGCGTAGCCAGACATAGCTATTGAATTTTTGACCACGCTAGTTTCCATATTGTGGTTACGTCACCTCCCTCACGACATATTTCGTGCGTAAGGTAATACGAATTAACGTATTCTGAGCAAAAAAATACATCGAATGAAAAAGTACACGTCGCTAAAACAAATTTATGTTTTATACCAATGATATCCAAGTCGCTTGGATTATCAATATGGAAGTTGGCTATGTGGTTGATATGGAGTATTCCACACTCGAAATTTTTCCATGTTTGGAATTCCACACTTGGAAATCCGAAGAATGTATAAATTATTTTTTGACGAAATAATTTATTATTTAATATTTATTAAAAATGAAAGTTGATTAAACTATTATATATATGAAAGTTGCGTGTTTACAACTCTATTGGCGGTTCCTCTTTCACGACCGTTGACCGATATTTCACATCAGTGCCCAGATGTAGCGCTTCGATGAAACGAAAGTGACATTGATCGCATTATTACAATATATAAAATCGATTTTGACAGGAGCAAATCTGGAGACACTAGTAATGTCTCGGCGTTAAGCAAAGCGCAGTTAAAACTACATCGAAAGATATTTTATAATATAGTGAGGGCCAAGAAAATAAAGATCTGTAATTTAAAAGATACTGTTAATTTTTTGAAAAAAGATGTAGCCGCGAGAAAAATTATATCAGAATATACAAAAATGATAAAACTTCTGCTTACAATCCTGCACTGCGAAAAGATCTTTTTCGGCTCTTAGGAGATTAAAAACTTATCTATGTTCTACGATGCTTCCAATTTTGTTAAATACTACGATGTTCTGCATTCATTCAGAATTATTCATTCAGATGTCGTACAAAATCTTAATTTAGAAGCTATAATGGATGAATTTATAAGCAAGAACAAAATCCATACTTCTACATTGCGTGTTCTACATGATTATATATATTGTGTGTGTGTGTGTGTGTGTGTGTGTGTGTGTGTGAGTGTGTATACTACATATAAAATATATATACTATATGAAAAATATATATAACAAATATATATGTAAAAAATAAAAATATATGTGCAATTACAAGACTCTATTTTTTTTGTTTGCCCGTCCACCTTTGTCTGCCTTCGCCAACTCGTTACTTCACACTTGGCATAATTCTAAGTCGACGCCCCTGATTATCAAGTTGCTACAATATACGGTACATATATAACGGTTTCCACTTCATTCTACTTATCATGTATAACATGAATTTTGCCTAAAGGATAACCGGTCTACGAAGGGTTTTAAGCGAAGTCGACGTCACCACAAGTTCCAGCTTAAAGTTGCCACATGGAGTTTAAGTATAACATAACTTCGAAATTTCTCAAGTTAATTTGATAATTAAGCCACTTACATTATCCCGCTTAGTAACATAAATACGCATAGCGTGTTTATTCTACCAGAGAAATCTTCCAATTATTTTCCATGGTAAACGTATCATAATTTATTGCAGATTGATTTTAACGAAATGACGAGATGAACTTGAAACAAACGATTTTGAATAAACAGATTAATCCATTATTAAATTTTCTACTATTTTTTTCTATGATTCACTAAAAATTTCTATAAAATTTAACAAGAAGATACGAAACGTGTGTCGCGAGTAACTAAGACCTCAATTAAAATTTTGCTCATGAGACGATTCTATTAATACGCTATAGAGGATATTATCAAGGTTTACCGATGGTACGAACGAGCCATTTTCCGTAAGCCATCGTTCTAACACGTACAAAGGACACAATTTCGTCTACGAGGAAAAGCCTGAAAACCAACTTATATGGAAATTCAACCGTGGTCATAACGCGCTCGATATAAGAAAGGGACACGATCGAATCGACGTACGCATTAAAAAAATAATAAAAAAATTACTTCCTAAGCCGCTTGGAAGTAATTCAAAGGGTCTTTTTCTCTCGTACGCGCCGGTTGTACATTATCATTTACGAGAACCTAACATTATCCTGCTCATGAAGTTCATGCGGGCAACATAATCTTGCACTAATAATAGCGACCGATAAACTATTTAAACTTCTTCGGTCGTCTTCCAGATAAATAAAACTCTCGGAAGATCATTAACCTCCTCGTATAAGATTAATATATAAGATATTGTAGTTTTGCTTGTTAATATATTCTCCTTATTAATACATAAAAAAACACGCGTACAAGAAAGTAAGTAAAAGTACGCGGAACGCTGGTGGAAAGAGGGTTACTTATTATCAAAGTAAGATACTCACCGGTAAGAGATATAAAAGTTTGTTCTTTATCTACCATATAAATATAGCAACTGTCTTGAACATGAGAACTGTTCGTGAACATGAGAGAGAAAAACGCAAAGCAAGCCATACATTATGTATCTTGAGAAAAAAATGCTGTTGATTCAATTAAAGTTTATACTACGAGCTGTCACTAACATAAGTGATTAATTCATGTATATTTTATTGGTACAAAGGCGTAAATTATTATTTCAATAATCAAGGCCTTTATGTCAATAAAAATATACATGAATTAATTACTTATGTTAATGACAGCCCGTAATATAAACTTTAACTGAATCAATAGCATTTGTTTCTCAGTGATAATATCGTGATTAACATATTATATAGTTTCCGTAGAATATCAGATACATTTTCAGTACCTGAGCCCCCCCAATAAATAAATTTTAGGCCACAGGTCGTTGACCTATGTGCGATAAAACGATTCTGATCCGAATGCGAAATGAATACGCCTTTCAGAGATATAAAAGAAATCCGGGACAACGATAACACCGCGCTTATTAATCCGGCTAAATCATCCGGAGGAAGAGAGGGCCGGCAGAAAATAATCCCGAAGTTTTCCAATTACGACGTTCGAACGCGCTTGCCGACGATATCCGTGCTGTGGTAAAACCGGCCGATGCCAGCACGAGGCACGCATGCAATCAACCTCATCCGATATTGTGCGCGCCGGTGGTATAAGGGATACCTCGTATACGATCCTTTGTACAGAAAGAGCAGTAGAGTAATCTGTACGGTTTTATATAAAGCAAACAACGAAACCGCGCAATAACCAAACGCGCATCTTTAAACGGAGCATGTTCTACCTCTGATGGTCGCGTCCCTAGTCTTTCAACCCCCTCTTGGCGTTGCGTGCTCTAATCTTGCAAAAAAAGAACAGATGAAGGGTGGGAAACGCTACCCTGGGTGCGCTGGTACTTCCCCTGACCTCACCTGCTCTTGTTCTCCATTATCTTTATTACAAAAGCGCTGTTACTTTTAATAGCCCGGCATTACACTTAGTGCGCGGAACGCCTCGATATATTCTTAAAACCGCTTTCGGCGATAAAGAAGACGAGATTTACGGGCATGTCGTATCGTCGCGTGCGACAGACATTTTATACGCAAAATATTACGTGCAAAATTATACGCTAGATACATACAGGATGCAGGTATATATTTTAAGGCACAATTTTACAGATAATAATTTGGATTTTAGCTCAACAACGCTTTTTTTCTTCTTCTTTTTTTCTCTCCGATGACGGATCGAGGTTTGGCATATTAGCGAATGGCTGATCATCTATTAACGGCGAATCACGTAGCTTTTCAGCAGGCTAATGAAATCGTCTCTCCGGAACGCGAGGAAGAAATCCAGGGGACGGGAGCAGAATTGAAAATGCGGGAGGCGGCATTGATTAGTTGAACGGAACTGGAAACTTCGGTTATGCAAATGTGGCAAGAGCTTGCCCGGCGAGCTTGCACGCGAACGCGATGCAAGTACCCTCGGAAAATCTGTATGCACGGCGCGCGTGCACCTCCCCTCACGATCTTGTCACGGCGGGTGCAGACTCGCGCGCACGCGATCGATCCATTCGTCTGAATTAACTGACGTTGATCAAACTGAACGAACAATCGATGCGCGCTAGCCTCACCGATATCCGCTGACACTGACCGAATGAGAAAGATTAAATTAAATTCTATGGGAAGCCGCGCTCTGCTCGCGCGTTTCATCCCATTTCGATTTGCGTATCAAGCGTGCGCGGCAAACATAACGTAAAGGGTAGTTTGTAGCATGTTTCGATTCTTAAGGGTATCCTAAAATCGTCGTTTTAGTGATTATTTCTTAAATAAGTATTTTTCTATCTGTCTTTACACAGATTTGAAAATCCTTTTTCGTAATTAAAGTATAAACGATAATGCACTCCAAAACGGTTGATTTTATGCCAAAAATGAAAAAAAATTAGTTTTTCTTAAATTATAGTTTTTTTGTTAGCTTCTGAAGGATGTCGATTCGTAACAATATTTTCGGTTTAAGTTTTATACGTATAAAACAATTTGAACCATACTGAAAAAGAAGTCTACCAAATATTGAGTAAAATAATTTCAACCAAATGTTGAGGTAACATAACTAAAACAATTTTACCTTTACAAATATTTAATAAATATTACCAAACAGTATTATCTACAATAATACTAAATATTTGTGAAGGTAAAATTATATTTACTTATATTATTTCAACATTTAGTTGAAACTATTTCACTCAATATTTAGTGGCCATAACCAGACACTTTTTTCAGTGCAGAGATTACATGAACAATGTTGAATGCTTAAAATTAAGCTTAGAATTAGGCTTAGATACCTAATACGAAAGATTAATTAGAAAATTTGTGCGCACGATATTGAGTAATAATGTGTAATCTCTAAATCTCACTGTAAAGTGAAATCTCACTCGAAGAGACTGAAAATTTAGCCTGTTTTGAAAAAAGAGTGAAAATCTGTTCAAGAGTGGCAGATTTTCACTCTTTTTATAAAGTGAGATTTACTCTTTTGGAACGAAATTCACTCCGAAGGAATGAAATCTCAATCCTTCTTTTGGAGTGAGTTCCAGCTACCCTGGTATTATGCTTTAAAAACGGGATTGAGATTTCACTCCTTTGGAGTGAATCTCGTTTCAAAAGAGTAAATCTCTCTAAAAAGAGTGAAAATCTGCTACTCTTGAATAAGAGTGGTCGTATTTTCACTCTTTTTTCAAAGACAGGCTAAATTTTCAATCTCTTCGAGTGAGATTTCACTCCACGAAATTTAATGTTGTGTGTTAATATGATATGTGTGAGACATGAATCGTATGTGATGTGAATAAGTTCTACTGAATCAATAAATTAAACGATTTTAGGATTTGATTGACTTTAGGATTAGTCTCAAAACATAATAAGTGTAGTAAATCTTAATTCTCAAGATCAATGATAGTCGAGTTTTTCTCACATTTATGATTGATTAATTCCTTAAGGCTTAAAGCTTACTATACCTATTGTATTCTGAAACTTAAACTCGTGGATATATTTCTTTAATCCTCTAGAAAGGAGAAGAGTCAATAAAGAGTATTTTTAGCACTTACAGGATTTTAAAAAATAAACGAACATGTTGCAGTCTAAAATGACGTTATGATAGCAAAATAGTATTATGAAGGAATATTTTAAAAATTCATTAAGCATAAAAGGGCTTAGGTATTTTACATTAATGGTTTACCTAGATTAATAATTAATTACGATTTTATAGATCGATTTTTTCTCATCTAATTATTTTAGGTATTTCTAATGATCATATAATACAAAATAAAAATTAATATAAAATAAAAGTTATTCTTTGAAAATCCTGTGAGAGTCAAATAACTCTCTTATTGCCTTTCCTCCTTTTAATAATAATATCGCGACTATAAAATTGTTCAAGTCCGTTAGTCACATCGCACAACGTTCACGGACGACGTAACTCTTTATCCTGCCGATCGTCGCGTTCGTTGTTCGATTACGGAATCAGTGAAACGGTACGTTTTATACACCAATCTACGTACGATACTATTTCACGCGAGAAACAAAAAAATACTCAGTGATGAACGTACTGAACAAACAGCGACATTTTAAGAGGTGTATTGTTGAGATTCACAGTGCTGGACTGAAAACTGGATCTCTCCTAGCATTATGTGATCTTTTAACATAAACGTGACCCTCTTTAGCATGCAGCGTTATCGCGAATATTTCACGGGATAACACGGAGACATGTCGGGAACCGATTAACGAACGAGCACGGAACTGCTCTTGTTTCGTGTTAAATCCAGATCAGCTGAAAACACGTTCCAACGCGGATTCGTTAACGTTGGTCGCCATTCTGACGCACAGAGGAAAAAAAAAGAACTGCCACCGAGGATTTCCATAATCCAAGTTCACTGGCGTCGCATTTTTACGAATGTACCCGACATAAAATTCCATCCACGTGGGCCTTGTTCGCTTCGCGAAACAAGAAGACGAGAAGGCGCGATGGGCTGTCACGCGCTGGAAAACGAAAAGATCGCGCCGGAAACAAAAGTTACATGGACATTATCCTTCCTCGTCCAACTGGAGGAAGAAATGATATTAGATATGAAACAAACGAAGAAAGAACAATGAAAGAGGATAGAAATAAACTGGACGATGCGAAAGGGAAAAATAGAATGATACATGAGGCAAGAAGGGAGAAGCAGAAAAAGGAGTACAAAGTAGACACAGAAGTGGAGATGCTAAGATAGATAAAAAGAGTACGAATGGAAGATAGGAAGAAAAAAATGAAAGAAACAATGAAAAGAAAGAAAAGAGGAGAGGGAAGGGGGGGAGGAGAGAGAGAAAGGGAGGGAGGGAGGGGGAGAGGGAGAAAGGGAGGAGTGTTCACGGTCTCGGTATTTCATGAAACCATGTAACTTCCGACGGAATGTACAGTGGCAATGGTCGCGTGTATATATCACTTCTACCCTTAACCGACCACCCTCTACGGGTATACGGCGTCAGCGACGTTCATGGAGGCGCTCGCTGACCGTGACGCATTTTACGCTACGTGCTCGCTGTCGCGTTGACTGAAATATGTGACTGAAAACACGCGACACATTCGAAATTGCTGTCTTCGGCATGCGACCGAGTCTCTCGGTCGAGTCTCTATCGAGTAAGAGACATTGAGACATGTCACTGCATTGTTGCTCAAACTGAAGCTGAAAGCTCTCAGAATCCCCGAGAGATTTATTCGACGATTATAGAAAACATTTGCAAAATCGCGACATACCGATGATGCACGGAATGAAATGTAAACGATACCTATTATTTTTCCAACAACTTAAAAGATAACAAATAAGAAAAATATTTCTGTTTTCCATCGAAGCGGATTTTGATGCTTATATAATAATGTTTATATGGAAATTTGCAAATACAGTTTTTCAGTTCTGTAAACTGTGCATAATTTGCGATGTTATTTCCTGCTTCAATTTATGATTACATTTCGAAGTCTGACAAATCGAATTGACGCGCAATTTATAGAAATATGTTTTTACAAATTTGTATTATGGACATTATTACTCGTAAGCATCAAAATCCAGCTCCGATCGAAAATGGGAATATTTCTGTTATTTAATTTATTCTTATCAGTCTAGATTTCACTTATATGATTATTAAACGATAATACCCAATGAAATATTTTCACGACAAATCGAGGGGAAAAGACTGAATGATGATATTTCGACGAATAAACTTTTCGTAGTAACAGAATTATTTCTCAATCGTCTTTGTTCGCACGTGGACGCAAAAGCGGATTGAAAAATGGAAGACGACTAAAGTAAGAAGCACTGGCTTCAAGACTTTCTCGATGGTGTCGAAAGAATCACGGGAATCTATTTTTTTCTGTCTCTTTCTCTTCTTGTCCTCTCTCCATCTATCTGTCCATCACGGATCCGATCTTTTCGAGAACAGTTGAATAATAGAACAGAGCTCGTCGTAGCTCGAGACTGACCAACCTGTATTCTCGCACCCTCGGACTAGTCAGGAATACTTGTGAATAACGATGCTCGAGAGAGCGCTGGCTCCTTGTCGGAGTTGGTACTCGAAGCACCAGAGCCATCAACCTAACTCTACCAACATCCCCTTTTTCGTTCGCTAGAAGAAAGTAACGTATAGAGCTATGTTGACCATACTTTCTATAAAATAAAATACGTGTCATCATCGTCTTCTCACACCAGACACATACAGAAGACAAGGAGAAGAAGAAGAGGAGAGAAGAGGTGCTATCGTCTCTTGTTTCTTCATCCCTTCTAAACACGACGTGACGTGAAAGGCAAAGAGAACGGGGTATCGAGTTTGAGCGCCAATCGATGGCGAGGCTTCAATCGCCGACTGACGTAAACAGATATTTTTTCGCATCTCGTTCAATTACTCGTCCAGAAAATTGCACTGACAATGAGATTTTAATTCAGATATAATAACGGAATCGTTAAGTAGAAAAATTGATTAATCATACTTTTTTCATTTTTCTAAAAAAAGTAAAAGGTTTTATGAAAATAAATGCACAGAAATTTTGGCTATTTTATTTTAATAAGATTATCACGTGAACGTGAGAAAGAGAGAGAAATTTGGTCGCGTATGATGATACGGTCATTTCCGAAAAATATTTATGTAAATTTTTTCATCGCGTGCTTTATGGACTAATAAAATAACATGCTCATGAAAATATACATAAATCGTTCATTTTTCAATTAAACGAATAAACTGAAACATCATCATTGTTAAGGGATTTCTCTCATTTTTCCACATTTTCTTTAATTAATATCAGTATGTCTTGATTAAAATATATATCATCAATTTTTAAAATAAGCCATATCGTAAAAAATGGTTTCATCACGATTTACATACAGACGTGGAGTAGAGACGCTCGTCGATAAATTAAATTTATCGATGATTTACACCATAATGCGTGACACAGTTCATTAGTTAAAATGAAAGAAAAGGAATCGATTATAATGTAATTATTGAAAAAATTGAAAGAATAAGAAAAATTTAAATAATTTGCATCTATAACGTTATACCTTATTTTAAGTATATTTTTGGAAGTGTAAAGTACATTGAACTTGATTATGATATATGTTCAACCCTCGTATTTTTTCAGTGCTCTTGGTGTAGTCTACCGTCGTCTAAATTTACAGGACAATATCCAATGTGTTAAGCCAGCAGAACAAACAAGAAAATAAAATTTAGAAACAGTTACATCAAGATAAACCGAGCTAAAGCGGTGCAATTAGATCGCGAAAAGAGTAAAGCTGAGACGGGTGGTAGGTCGCTTGACACTACACGTTTAGCCGCGGAAAACAAAGTAGAAACCATTCGGGATGCTGACTTCCGCTGAAGCTGACGAGCAAATGGGCAGAGAGCCGGAAAACTTAACAATGCCCGGAGGTCGCATCACGGCATAGAAAGATCAAAAGCAGAGTTTCGCAAAGAAAAAAGGTAAAAAAATTGATCCGGCCGGGAAGGGGTGAAATGTTAGAACTATCATTCCTCATTCTCGCCTTGACACTAGTTAATGGCTTTTACCTGTAGGTTTCACAATGAATTCTATACGATCGACTTGCTACAAATGTGTCATAATAAAACAATAAATTTTAATTGTGTAAAGATTGCCACGCGTTTCTTCGAGTCTTCTTTACAATTCTTAGTCTCTCTTCTTGATCTTTTGTCCTCGGAATAACGTTAGCATCCGTCTTTGAAGAAAACCGAATTTATCGGGATCATCCCATATATAAATTTCTTGATTAGAGAGAATTTATCTGGTGGAGAAATGCGTATAGAGCACGTGAAAGAAAAAGCGACTTATATTTTCTTTCGCGACAATCCGACCTACGCCGATTCGAGCTGAGGAATATACATGGGCATTCGGCCAACGTGCCATTTTGCCGCGAGCACGGAATCCTCTCTCGACACCTACAGAATTATCGCGCAGTCCGCCTTCCGTTTTACAATTCCCGGGGGATCCCCGGTAATACGAAGTGGATACTTATTTTCCGACACGAGCGAATGGACGCGGCTGCGGCGCGAGTAGCTTCATCGTGAAATCCACCGGAGACATCCAAAAGTGTTTTATCGTTTATTCGTTGCATACATATCAAGCATTGCGACCGAGATTTCACTATCCGAGATTTGGATATCCTTAAAGAAATTGTACACACTACTATACCCAATAAAAGGGTACGTTGTAGAAAAGATTGCTTTGATTTAAAGAAATTTTTTTCACAAATGAAAGAAATTTTTTCATTTAGCCGAAATTTCTTTAAATCGAAGCAACCTTTTCTCTGATAAAACACATATATTAATATTGACGCTTTAAACAAACTACGTATATGTGAAAGTTGTGTTATGTTTTTATTGAGCAATACATTCTTATAGATTATTTATTTTATTTAATATTAATTTTATTGTTACAAACAAAAATTTTAAAAATAACAAAAATCTAAATTTTTTTATATAAATATCTTAAGTACTAAAAATGACTTGTGCAAAGTTTCATTGAAATTCACCAATTAGTTTTTTTTTTATAACAAATAAATATTTTGTTTATTTACTGAACAATTAATGTCTGCGTCTCAATGTAACTTTACATAAATATTTTCGAATTCATAAACTACTTATATAAAAAAAATTGAGATGTTTATCGTTATTTTATAACATTTTCAAATATTTCTATTAGAATATAAATTTTAAAAATATTACTTTCTATTGAAATAATTTTTAATCTAGGTGATATCTTGATGTTCAATGTTTAATGAGTTAACTGTCTCTAATTTTTTTTGTATTATTTTTAAATGCAATTTAGAATAATTTGTAATTTTTTGCAAGTAATTCTTAACATATTCTTATATCTTCCTTAAAAAAAATATATTTTGTTTAGCTAAAATAAGCAATAATAGGCATCGAGTCCACAATAATCTCGCACGTAACGTACGACGAAAAGAAGCTAGGCTCTCTTCACAATATATGATTTCTTCGATTTCTCCAAAACTCCCTCGTGAAGCATTCCTAACTTACCGAAACTTCAAGATGTGATATATCGAAGAGTCGAGAAAAATTCTATTCTCAAGAGACGAAAACTCGATGCAGCCACGTGTTTTCTTCGCGTGGAAGATCTCATCGTGGGCTGTGAACGCTTCGCGTGGAAGTCGACACAAAATCTCGATAGAAACTTTCGAAAAGCTTCCGCCCTCCTCGACATTACTTCCGCCTTCGCCTCGCCGTCATCCAAAATCCGTTTCCTAAATCATATACCTAGCCGAAGTTACTTCCACTGTAAAATCACGCGCGTGTAAAACCTGGCAATAAAGGGAGAGATGAGAATACGCGCGCGCACATTTTTTTTTTAAGAAAAAAAAACGGAAAAGAATTAACGAACTGAGAAGCACTTAAATCTACCGGGTTCAACGACAGAATGTTTAAAAAAATTTCAATATAAAGTATTTTTTTTTAAAACTCACAAAGTAGTTGAATTTCTTTCCACCACGATGATAGCAAACTTATTTATAGATTACTAAGCTATTTGTTTTTCCGAAAAGACAGATCCGAAAAAGCAGACAGAATAACATTCTTATTGGCTTCTGCAGAAATAGAAGTAATCTATTGTCGATGAAACTAAATGCAAATGAATAAAAAAATAAGACATCTAGAACTAAACCAACTTGCATATTCTAATGATTATCGATATGTCCATCGCATTATATCTTACATCTCCAGAAAGTGTATTCCAACAAAATACGTTGATGGCCAATGAAAGCGAGGCAAAGAGCCCCGCAGCCATCGAGAATCAAGCCTTTCGAAAGAATTGACTCGCGGAAGGGGGTAAAACCGACGGCATAATAGCGATTTCCATCAGGAGACGTTTAAAGTACTGTGCAAAGACGTCGACGCTACTACCACTATCGAAGATCGGAAGCAACCCTTGTGGGGGACAAGGGAATGAATAGAAGCTTCCAGAGCGATGAAGATGGCGAGTACAAGACAGACGGAGACAAGGGGTGAGAGGCGAAAAAAGAAGAAAAAGCGAAAGAGAGACGAGAGAAGAAAGAAAGACACGACGGCAGGAACGCACCCGACGTTCGACTTATTCAAATGAGCCGATAGATTGAGCCACGAAGGTGCCATTTGTTTCTTTCTCGAAAGCTTCTCGTACACCCCCAACCCGATTTTTGTCGCCAAGACTATTTCTCTTTCTCCCGTTGTCACGTAGTATCTCGAACGGATTTCATATAGCAATTGTTAAAAATGAAACTTGAAATACGTTTCATTATTTGCTAACATTATCATTAAATAATACCGTAAAGTCACGTTTATTTCATTGCCATTATGTGTATAGATAATGAAGTAATAATATTTAATGACTATAATTTTTGCACGTTTTAAGATACAATAAAAGTAATGACGGAAATTTAACTAGTGAGAGAAGAAATGAACCGAGAAACTAGTTGCCTGGATACATATATACGCTCTCGTGAATGCATCCGTGACGCTGACCAGTCAGGATATAATGGTCGACCGCGAAGAAGCGAGCAATTCTCATTGTTAACGAGTGTGGGTCATGAGAGTGAAAATAAAAATCGTTGGAAGAAAAATAGCCGAAGGAGAAGAACGAAAATAAAATGTGCACCGAGTATGAATTGTGGACAAAATATTATTAAAAGAAAAAAAGGTTTCTTTTTCCTACAAAGGAAAATATTTAAATCTTCATTTTTTTCTAGCAATCACACTAATTAAAATTATAATTGCTAAAGAATATCTTTATATGTAGAAATTTAGTTTTACATAACGAATTTTAAATTCATTACTTTAAGTAATAAAGTTTCGAAATATTATATATAAAATTTCTTGCCTTCTTGTATAAATTCCTCATCTGTAATACATTTAATGTCTATATATAAAAAATTAATACATTAAAAGGAAAGGATATATCATAAGCAATCAAATTTCAATGCTTATAAAAAAAAACAGTGATATATAGATATAAACGTATATACATCCGAACTTTATCATTGCAATTTCTAATAGCAATTATAATGATAATGGCGACATGCATAATGAAGATGTAGAAAGTTAGAATGAAAGGTACAAGGAGCAGAGAGGATAGAGAGGAAAAAAGCGGTGCAATGGGCCGATGGGGCATTCTTCCGATTTTCCACGTCATTTCGCCGCATCCGTTGCGATAGAAAATTCTCTCCGCCCGTGATACGACGAGGAGAGGAGAAAGAATCAGTCGACCGGACTCGAATCGGTGCGTCCGCAGTAACGTGCGAGAATCGTAAGCGCGAACTCTCTCCGACGATCGTTCTGCACGTGTTACTTCCTCTTTTTCTTCCATCCATCCGGTCGTTCGGCGCACCTTCCACCCTCTTATTTGCTCCTTTTCTCTTGCCTGCAGTTTCTCACTTTCGAGTCTGTCTGGTACCAACGTGAAAATCAGCACGGGGAGAAAAAGGGAGAAAAGGAAGAAGAACGGGAATACTCTGTTCCTCGAAACCCTCTTTTATACTTCCGTTCGATTGACGCTGCACCGTAACGAGCACCACCGGCTAAAAACACGATCGCGCGTAATCGGCGCCCTTATGTGATTTTAATCGAACGGCTACGAGCTGCATCCGCGATCGAGATTCGCTTCTTTGAACGATGTCAGGATCCTCGTAATAAAAATGTAAATCTTGCCTTTATCTATTACTTGTTTCAGTTATATCGCACAAAATTGTATTTCATATAGAAAGAACGGTTTTGCTGAAGCATCTAAAAATTTAGTTACAGATCAGAAAATAATTTTGTTTGGACCATCAAAATAATTATGTAAAATATTTAAACTGGTTGCTAGAATGTTAAAATTTTTGGCAACAATGTCATCAATATTTAAACGTCTACATAATTATTTTTACGGTCCAACGAAATTATATATTTTCAAATTTGTATCCAACTAAATTTTTAGAAAAATCATTATTTCAGCAAAATCAAATGTATTGTTTGAACAGACTTGTTTTTGTTGAATATTCTTTATAGAAACGATTCCTCTTTTTCGATTTAGCAAACGAAATTATAAAAGTATATTCTTGTTATATCCACAAGCAGGGTCTTTCTCATTTTCTGTTTCTTGTCGATGTCACTCATGTAAGAAAATATCTACTTGGAAGACTTATAAGTCTTCGGTTGAAACACAACGACTAAATAAGCGAAGGTGAAACGCGAACACAGCGGGAACAACAAGAAGAAACCATACTTTGATACCGGAAGTGGTCACGATCTATGTCAATACATACATGCTCAAGTGCACGATGCACCTGGGTCTCGCAAGCAACTAGTAAAAAAGTAATCTTATATCCCATTTTAATAGAGAGAGAGAGAGAGAGAGAGAGAGAGAGAGAGAGAGAGAGAGAGAGAGAGAGAGAACAATAAAGACGTTGCATCAAACTCGGCCTTTCTACTGATCGTAAGAACGCAATTACATTCATGCTACTCATAAAATAAAAGACGTCCCATTGTCTCTTTATGTTTCTCTCTACAGCGTACGAAGATAACGACTTTTCCGAAAATGATGACGTTTACGCCAACTTTGCTGTAAGTGGCATCTTCCCGAGAACACGGTAATTTCTAACACGAAGTCTCATAATCACGTATTGCGTTGCAACCCTCCGCGAAATTTCAAATTCAATGAGTGTGAAGTAATAAATTTCAACCAACAATCATTCGAGAGGTCGGCTTTTAATGATCCTGTCACGAGCTCGTACCTATGATATTACCTATGAACCTGATCGATTAGGTAATGTTTCGTGACTTTTTTCTTTTCTCATCTCTATGATTTCGCGAGACCGAAGTGATCAATTTATTTTATTATTTTCCTGATCTTCCAATTTTTAATAAAATTCTTTTGTCTCAGCTCTATTTATTCGTAATTTTTAATGAGAAATATGCGAATAAATGCGATTCTTTGTTCGAGGCTGCTGTGCTATTTGTTGTACAAAGAACGAATTCTCGCGTTGGCAATATTTAGCAGTGATTAAAGATACATTTGAATTCTTTTTCTAAATAAAAATTACTTTAATCAACAAGCATTATGATAACATGTGCATTTGTTTTTTTATATTTTCAAGAAAATATATAATTGTATTACGAGACAGCACAATAATAAGCGTTTGAAAATCTTTCATTGGTGTCTGTCCATTGATCGTTTCATTATTATATGAGTGAATGATAGAGAAAAGGAATACAAGAAACAAAAGACCGAAACTAAGTCATATCAAGCCATCTTTCCCAGCTCTGTCACCTCTGCACCCGTACGTCTTCATACTTTCAGGAGTAAGAAGTCGCTTTCCAGCCCGTAAAAGTGAATGCATAAAAGTGCACGTCGCGAATGCATAAAATGGCGAATAAACTCCGTCGTAGAATATTCGTGCTTACTTCTTTCTCCCTCTCTTTCCAGTTTCTCTTTTCTCTCGCATTTCCCCCGTTCTTCCGCTTTCTTAGCTCCCGTCTGACGTTGCATACGAGCTTGCACATTCACCTTGTACTTTTACCCCTCCCCCTCCCCCCCCCCCCCCCCCCCCCTATATCGCGCAGAATGCGTCTATACTCGAATCTATCGACTTTCACGCGCCTGCCATCCGGACCAATCTTGCACCCCCATCCCCGTAAAGATCCTAACGTTGCGGGGTAAGTGCCAGGAAGCTTGCATACTCTCCGCACCTTTGACAATATCGACTATGTTCGAGTCCTGAGATTTTCATCGGTGCATCCGCCGATTTTCGAGTGAAAGACTGCGAACAACACGATGGGAGAACGGTAGGATTTTCAGAACATGGAAAGTCCTCGCGAAGAATGTGTATGTAAAATAAAAGATCACAAGTTTTTGTATGCGAAAGGTGTCTTGTTTCTCAAGAAAAGATCTCAGATGAGATATTTATATGATCCTATCGTCATTACTTATCTTACAATTAGTTTCTACAACGACATATATAGACCAAACGTTCCCACGTTTTTCAGTGATGAGGGATGAAGCCGGAAATGACAGTTTAAGGTTTTTCATTTTCTGATTAGGCTTAATTCGATGTTTCACCAAATGGACTTTATCTATTGATGCTTTCTAGCAAGCGACAGTGTGACACAATAATCATCTTCGTTTAACATCAAATAACAAGGATGTAATAATTCACTTGTGTTATATTGTATCATCTGTATCTCTTGCTGGAAAGAATCCTATAATTTCATCCATAATATAATATGAGATCTAGGCTCTAGTCAATAAAATCATCACAATAATCATGCCGACATATCTGTGTGTATATGTTTATTCAAATATATATTATAATAGATTAATTGCGTAATTAATATTTATATATATATTTATATATATTTATTATATATTTATATATATATTTGAATAAACATATACACACCAATAACATGTGTTCTTATTGGCATAATTATTGCGATGATTTAATTCATTCATAATGTCATGGGCGAAGTCCAGTGAATGAAATATCAGATTAAGCTTAATCACAAGTTAACCAGATAATGAAAAATTGAACCTAAGTGACGTTGAGTATCTGTGCTATCTCACACCCTGCGACTGTCAAAAGCACTTCTCTCTCTCTCTCTTTCTCAAGATAGAAAAAGGTGTAACGGAATCATGATCCATCTTAAACTGCCGGCTTCAAGCTATGGACAGAATGCTTGGCCTATGCGTATATATACGTATAACATATGTTGACTTTGTAGCTTTTTTCAATATTAAAATGTATTCTCGATGCCAGCAAGGAACGATAAGTGAGTCACGTGTGGAGCTCGATGCATTTAGCTCGAAAGAGTCTTTACTGTATTTTTCCTGGCCGCGCAAAAGGCGCAGAGGCGTGCTAGGAATATAGGCATACACTTTATCTGCTAGCACTATATGCGTATGGAACGCGTATAAAATTGCGCTCATATATCATAGCGAGATCAAGGCGGCCGGATATTCGCGCTTTTTGCATTATCCTTCAATAACTCGGAAACTCTATATCGTCGCGCGACGAAGTTCCCGTTCTCTTTCCTTTTAGTCAATCCCGATTGTATCAGCCTCCTTTAGATACCGGATGTAAGATATTGCGCAACATCATCGATAGCAAACCACGCAACGTAGTCCTTTTAACCATAATCCTTTTAATCGGCGCTTAAAGCAAGTGCGAACGATACGTTCGTTCCTTGAAAGAGAATCGAGAATAAATGCCATCATGAAAAGCGAAATGTATAGTTAAGCACAATGGCTCCTCGGAAAACGGTACAGCGTGGAAGATGAAGGGGATGTAGCGAGTTTCACTCGTGTTCGCACTTTATATGCCGGTTCGCGCGTGCAAACAATCAGCATACAGCTCTCTCTCTCTCTCTCTCTCTCTATTTCTATTTCTCTCTCTCTCTTTCTCTCTCTATGCGCTTGCTCGCTACACGTCGTCGACGCGGAAAGACGTTGCGGGCGAAGTGAGAATGTAAATCAGATGACGCGCGGAGTCGCGGAGTTACACGACTCAAGCAGTATGAAAGGAACACACCGTCTTTAACACACCGTAACGCAGACAGACGTTTCGCCGACAGCACAGTTCAAAATTTCTTTCCGTTTATCTTGCAATAAAACCTCGCGATATTCCTTAGATATTCATTCTTCGTTTCTTGGATATTTTCAAATCGCGAATGTGTACGCGCGCGCGCGCGCGCTCACATTCGCGACTTGAGAAAGATTTCGCATGACAATATTGAATGATGTCCTACTACAATATTATTCGATAATGTATAGGGAAGAAAGGTGAGAGGTGAATCCGTTTGATTGATACGAAATTTGCATTGAAATACATACATTGGTACGTCTCGCCACGACGTTATTGTAGGGCGAAAATAGGGGCGTCGGATGATTCGTTCGGTCGTGGACCCGCGATCGAATCTCGCGAACGTCACGGCGATCGGAAAACGCGATTGAAAATATTTACGAGGATATAGGTGTCAGGGCGCATCATCGTCCGTTTCCCGCGGTATTCGAGACAGGTATATCCGTTCCGAAAGCCTTTTGCGTCTGACCGGGTTCGATTGATCGTTCTACCTCCGGCTGGTATATATTCGAACACACAATGCGGCTCGACTTTAATATATCGCCGATATTACCGGCTTGCGGAAACGCGCTGAGAAGGAGTAACGTGGAAACGGGATTCAGGGAACGAACACGCGGTAAAAGAGAGAAAAGGGGAAAAAGGAAAACAAAAACAAAAAAGGGAGAGAGAGAGAGAGAGAGAGGAAGTACGTGAAAGAGCCTGTGGAAGTTCACACAGGTTTTGAGAGGAAACGGTATTTCATAAAATCAACAGATAAAGCGACGATATAATAATATCGATGAACACGACTGGCTTTTTGAAGCCCCCAATTTCACTAACTGGCTCACTCCGCGTGAATTGCAAACTGTCGTTAAACGACAGTTCGCAATCGGTTATTTGCATTTTCAACTGCTCGTATTACTCATATACTCATTACTCAGTAATATGTGACGTACGAAAAATCGTTTTCAATCACTGAAAAAGCGAAGAGAGCGCCCTACAAAATGTAAATAACCAATTAAACGGCGGAGCTGCATTTAAATGAAGTCAGGGCATGCAAAGCTTGGCCGAGGGGCAAGCTTAAGGATTATTCGTCTTTAAATTATTTTCCGTACCGATTCCTCGTCTCTCCCGGTAATCGCAAGCCAGCTGCAACGTGCATGAATAAATTAAGATACTCGGTGCAGCTTTAGCGAGGAGAGGAAACTGCACCTTCAAAGAAAAGTTATCTCATCGGTCGCCGTGGACGATGGAGATAACATATGGATCGCTGCACGTGTTGAAGCGAGGTAAATTATTTATGAATTTTTTTTTTAATTTTTATTTACATTTAACAAAAAAAACCAAAAAAGAACCCGATTATCCAACAATATTTTTTTTTAATCGATCATTCATCGGTCGCCCGTCCCCTTATTGCCGAGCTCGTGGTTTGATTAATTCCCCGGTGCGGAAAACCATTTTCCCATTCATTCCCGAAACGTCGTCCATCCCCTTTTTTTCGTGTCCGTCCTGTGCGTCTATTCAGGCGCAAAGAACCGCCGCGACACGGGGTTGATTTCAATTAAGCACGCTAACTCCACCGAGACACCCTTTTTTTCCCTCAGCCGCCGCGCCATGTCGCCAATGCTTGCATTCAGCGCGCTGAAAGAAGTCTACTTGCGGCGATGTCGGCACAAAAATTTTACCCCGCTTATTTTGCCCGCTGACGGAAACACAGGATGCCGGTGTCAGGCAACGAGATGATGAAACACAACCGAAAACATTCGCAACCATCACACTCTCCATCGAGAGACATTAATATATGAGACCAACAAAAATAATTTTAAATTTAAAATCGTCTTGTCTCTGAATATGCAGCGGATATATATGTATCTTATAGATTTTATAGAATTGTTAGTAGATACATAAGTTTTCGGTTGACAATCCGGCGTCCACCGCGACTTCCGCGTTATAACATTGTCAAGAAACGGATACCAATCTTCAACGGAAACTACACGATATGTACGAACGTATAGACGTTATACAAACGTATGTATTCATCTTGAAACGTAGAGACGGAAAAGATGTCCCTTGGCAGAAGGAAGGTTTCATGTCGTTTCAACGATGCCAATATTATCCTCGAGTCTCCTCAAAAACGAGTCTTTCGCGACATACGCGCTTCGTTCTGCTGGAAAAATATTTATTCGACCACGATGGAAAGGAGAAGTCTCCCTATACTTATGATATACAGATGCACAGTGTACAACCTGTGTTCCGTGACTGTATGTGCGTGCATCGGCGGTCCCTTTTGGTTTCGCCAGGAACGAGAAGTCTCAATCCGCTTGGAGCAACGAGAGAACATGGACTCGGGAGTCCGAGAATGACGCTAGGAATGAAGTAAAATGTGGAACGTACGTTTCAACATAAACATCTGATTTCATGGAGCACTTTTTGTGAGCAAATTGTGCGACTGGTACCTTGGAAAAGAATGTACTCTCACAAGGGCGTGTGTATATGTGAGTCTCATCTCGCTTGTACAATTTGTGTGTGTGTGTGTGTGTGTGTGTGTGTGTGTACAATAAACAAATGTGTGTGTATATATATATACACATACACATATTGTTTATTTGCTACAATAATGACACAACTCAAAAAACAAAGAAAATAAGTTTGAATTATTAAAATTTTGTCATTTTTAATTTTTAAATGCAATTTAATTGAAATAACTAATTGTAGAGAAATAAAAGTATGTTCTTTTAAAATATGTACAAAATATGTATACTTTTCTTTTTTTTTCATTCTTTTTTGCAATTAAAAAAATGACAATTTTTGTGTTATGTCGTTGTTAGAGCAAATGAGTAATATATAATAGACGCATATATATAAACGCGAATAAGTTGAATGTGAGCGTATAACATAATTCCATAGGAGTCGAGAATGTTCAAATATTTTGAAAGTATATGTGATGTCTCCACACGAAAGAACGATTTTGCTAAAGTTTTTAAACAAATTTAACTAGAAGATTTGAAAACAATTTTATCAAAATAATTCTGTAAGACGCTCAAGTTGATTTGTTAGAATATTACAATTTTTTGTAGCATCGCTCTCATCATATTTAAGTTTTCTACCTACAATGATTATTTTAATGATCCTACACACAAAATTATTTTCAGAGCTGCCTCTAACTAAATTTTTAAATATTTCAGTAAAATTGTTCTTTCCGTAGAATTGTTTCCTTATAATGTAATTTCCAATGCTCTTTGCGAAGAATAACGACAAAATGGCAATAGGAATTTCCATTCGTTAAATATTTTCCTTCGTAAGAGATTTTAATGACTTTAAAGGGACCGTTTACAAAGTGTCATTAAGGTTCTTATCAAATTTAGACTGAAAACATATTCCACGTTACTCATTAGATCAAACAATTAGATGAAACAGTTTTAATGAAATTTCTTATCGTCAAGCGACTGGACAATTTTCGAATGAAACACTTGGCACCTATGTCTGACACGAAGTTCCATTTCGCGTACATGTAGTTGGCAAAGGACGAAATAAATCGGCAGGCTGCAGCCATGGTCGATTTGATTTCGATCCTGAAACGGGCGAGAGCACATCCGAGACTCACGTTAATTACTAGCAATTTCGGCATTTCGCTGCTCTTTAAACACCGTCTTGGGAATTAAGCGCGGTGCTATATTGTCGATAGAGAGAGAATGAGCAGCATACGAGAGAGAGAGAGAGAGAGAGAGAGAGAGAGAGAGAGAGAGAGGAGGGGGGAAGAACAGGGAGATAGAGACGCTCGTTTCTTGCAGCAGCGTTTACAATTTATAATCCTATTATAGGATTTGGGATACTCACCGGTGTACGTCACTCCAAGTCGACGAAGCGAAAGCCCCTCTCAAAAGGTATCCGAGCTCTTAAACACAAAAAGAAAAGGAACTTGAGTACGTAAGTAATGCGACCACTCGAGCGTTAATTATGGTCACGTTAATAACGCGACTTATATTATAATTACGCTATTGTGGCTGAAATAAAGATACTTATCGAAAACATATTATATTAAAGCGTACACAGTAAAATTATTTTGTATTTATGTTAAAATCGATCCTTATTAAAATTTTTGTGTTAAACTTTTAACATATTCGAGTATTCGTTAATTTAACATAATTTAATTGCTTTATTTGAGTATTTTGCGTTACATTGATATTTTCAATATTTGTTAAAATAACACAATTTATAAATAAATAAATAATTAACATAAAAGTATTGATTTTTAAAATATAAATATTAAGGTAAATTAATAAAATGTCTAATTAACTTAATATATCATAAACGTTAATTTTACTAAACAATTATAATTAATAATATATTATTATTAATTTAATAAATGTTAATTTAATATATTATATTATAAATGTTAGTTTAATCTATTATAAATGTTAATTTATCATAAACTGGAGAAATATGCTTCCACAATTTGCTTACAAATTGTGAGTGTTATATTTTTTGAGTTCATTTCACACATAATATTTGTGTTACTTCCTAACATGTTCATCTTGTTGATCTACAAAAATTTAAATGGACCGTTTGAGAGATACGTGAAATGTGTTCAACACATTTTTGAACAATGACTTATATTCGTAAAACAACATATAAACGATATTTGAAAAAATATTTAAATTAAATACAAAAAATATGTTTCATCACAATAAGGACAATAGTAAGTGCAACATTAGTTACAGCAACGGTCTCGTAATATATCGAGAGTAATATTCGTAGATATTCGTAGATCCGTATAAGATTGATTATTTCCACAGAAAGTATATCATTAATGTCTTTACACGCGCGAGAAAAGAGTGGCAGGGCGTTAATTGATTTTTTATTCGACAAAGCTGCCAGAAGCACTTCAACGTCCCGTAGAGGAAAACGAGCAGCTCGCGATGGAAATCCTCGTGAAAATAGCGTATCCAGTAACTGGCGGATCTGAAATCCTCTCAGCGGAAATCTTTCTTCACTGGAATATTTAGCGGCCGAGTGAATCGCAATGGATGCAACGAAAATGCATGGGAAAAATCGCTCCTTCCGTCGGGCGGGAGTTTGAAAGTTCCTCAGAAAAACACTTTAATTTCGCGTGAAATAGCGTCACTGTTTTTTACCAAAACTTGAGCGATCTCACGTGGAAGCTGCATCGATGTTCTCTCAATCAAAAGAAACTCTTTTTCTCAAATTATGAACGACAGGCATGTATACAAACATCTCACTACAGTGTTCACGCAAACGATAATTCATGCTCAAACGTAATGCCGTTCATTTTAACGAAGTTGCGGACAAACCGAAACGCGAAAGTTCCGGTAAAATTAATTTTCTCACACGACCCTTGTAGTCCCAAAACGGAGATCGCAAGAACTCGGTGCAACTAAATGCGAGGCGCACGTGCAATTCATTTCGCTCATTCATTATAGATTTTAATACCACTCGCGTTGGGATCCCATCATAAATTAAATTCTGACAGACGAAACTCCGACGGTATAGTCGAATCTGCGGAATACGATGCGATCTAGCGGAAACACGAAGATCGTAATTTTTGGAGATGAATCCTCCGATTTCCCAAGTATGATACGCGCTTTATAGTCAATGAGCTCATTTTAATTTTGTTAATTTTAATTTTCTCTAATTTTAATTCCGCACAACGAACTGAATTTTAATGAATTTCAACAGTAAGCGCGGAAGGGACATTTCATACAAACAAATATTTAGAATATTTTCTCTATTCAAATATTACAATTTAAACGCATGCAAAACGACACAGCATGTATTCTAATGCACGTGATATCTGTAATGCAATATGTACACGTAAAATTTGTGACACGCAGAGATGTACGAGATAACTATGGCATTTATTAAAATTCTATTAAACAACATAATGAGAACAATGTAATTGCTTCATATATGATATTACGAACAAGTTTCAAACATGATTGCAAGAGATGAGAGCGCGAATTGCGGAATGGTAAATATTAAGAATTACGCCAATGCGGATTCACCAACGAGCTCGGGGTGTGTTCATGTGACTGTGACGTTCACACACACTTCCGACATCCCAGAACATATCCCAGGAGTGCACGCGAGGAGAAGCCATTAAGTGGCACCAACCAGTTTTCCCGTCGTTTCTTCGCGATACCACCGGCTGGCAATATATTTTCTCTCCCTTTTAATTACACGCATTACTTACGCTCGTTAATTAGCCTCTAGCCGAGGATCAGAAAACCGGGAGGGTGAGTGCCAGACATCGGATGCAAGCATTTGCGTCAAGTACTACGCGCTCCGTTTTCCCCTTCCCACCTTTGCGAGAAGAAATCTTTCCCTTCCCTCGATTATAATGTCAATCTCACGATCTTTCCGCTAAATTAAAAGAACTTGTAATTTATTTTCAATTAGAGAAATAAAATAATTATTGCAATTGTACGTAAAAATAAAATTAAGTAACTGTTAGGGAAATTTTATTGGCTTCTCGATTAAGTAACTTATGCAACACAAAATTGGCTCGATCAATTAATAGCTACTAGCAACTTATTCATTTTCAATGAATTATATAAAGGGAGATTTATTTAACTCTGATATGAATAGTAGCACAATTTAGAATGCTGCTTAATTGTGCTCTAAAATTAATCACCTTAACGCTAGAAAATTTTGAAATCCTCATCGATATTGTACACAAATGAATTTTTAAAGGAATGCATAAATACTTTAATCCAAGAATATTTTATGTTTAGAATAGCGCCAAGAATAAACAATTTCCGAATAACAATAAATTATTCGTAAAATAAAATAAATTTTATTCTTAGTGTTCAAAACAAATTTTATTTTAATAAAAGAATAAAGTTGCACTCGTTCAACATTAAATATGCTTATATTAGCATTATTTTTTCTGCAATGATACCTTTTGTCAACTTACTTCAAAGTTGCAATATAACTGACAGATATATTAGGACGAGCTGAATATTTCATCCATTCTTAAAGATTGAACCACATTTAGAGGTATGTTCCATGAATACAACAGTTCACTCACAAAACCACCATCAATTGTCATTCGCTACATCCATGCACTTCCGATATCTTGATATTACTGATACACACTGTTGCCACCTGCCAGCGAATTTTCAAACGTAATTTCTTAATCCAAGAATAAATAGTTTGTAAATAATGCGATTGAGTTTGTTAGAATCATATAATGATTTTAGAAATAAAGAAAACAATTTTAAGAATAAAAAAAATATACTTTGCATAAATCTATTTATTATTGATGCCAGTGAACATTTATAATTGAAGAGAACATTTTATATTTAAATGAAAGTAAACAGCATTCAAGAATAAAAATATACGTGAATCAAGAATTCATTTTTTTCTATGTGTACAGTACTTTTCCCCCAACTTTTCTCGTACTCAAGAAAGCCGACTTCTTCCCTGCTTTAAAATGTAAAGAAAACGACGCAACCTCCGGGGAAGTAGACGACAACAAGGAGGAAGAAGAATAAGATCGTCGGTAAATCGTCGGCGGAAAATCAGTCCTCAGTGATTTTTATACGGCGACATTTCGCGATGTATCCCTATGATACGCCGAGCGCTAAGTTGAAAAGGAATAAGAGGAAAGCGCGTTCTTCTCTCTATTTGCATCGAAGCTTGCTGCTCTCCTTTCTTCGCGGTCTCAATTATCGATGCGCCATTGTCGGCTGCCTTTTCCAATTTGCCGAGTGGCACTCCAACATACAGTTGCTGAATACAGTGAACTACTTATAAAAATGGGATATAGATATCGCATCTAAATATATTTCAAAATCATCCGATTCATTGAACGTCAAGCGTTTCGATTTGCACACGAATCGTGTGACACGATGATGCATTTGTGTAATATGACGTTTGGCGAAACTGTAGAATCAGATAGAATCAGGTAAATATAGAAGCACTTTCCATATTTCGCTCGATTTCCGGTCCGCGATGCCACGCTATGACGTACAAAGAACTGGCAAACTAATAACGGACATGTTATCCTCTTTTGAAATATCTTTCGTTGAAGTATCGTCTCCATATAGTTCGTGATCTACAGCTCTCTCCTGACGTCGCGACTGCTCATATCGAGAGGATGCTTCATGAAGACACATGCACCGAGCTGCCGAGAAATACAGAGTAACGGATCCGTGCTAATAATTTTACAAGTTGGTCGATAAATTTCTAGTAAGGAGGTACGAGACCGTACCATGAAAATCGTAAGCGTAGAAACGCGGGGATTTGACCGTATATCACAACGGTGCGCTAGGGGAAAAAACTTTACCACCCATTGCTAGGAAATATAGCACCCCACGGTATAGGAAGGATCCTGTAGTGTGCACCGCCCGCTGCTGTCTTATACGTGAATATAACTACTGGTTATATAGTACAAGTGACTACGATAAAATATAAGCAGAGCCGGACTGTTATTTCGACATTTCGGACAGAACGAAATATTGTAATATATCACTTTATGCGTGCTTTATAGACTTTTTGCGAAAATGTGTCATATTTTTAGATACAATCAAAATTTTTCTCTTTCTAGTCTATTATTTCGTTATAAAGTCAAAACAAGTATGAAATACGCACAAACATGGATGAGCAAATTTTTTTAATAGACATGGACAATATTGCGAATACGAATTCAAATGTATGTAATCGATATAAATACATCAAAGGAATAGAACGTGTTATGCTTGTTTGCATTATTAATGTTCATTTATGATCATTCGTCCTTATTTGATCCAGATTCATCTTAAAGTAAACTTAACATTAGGAAAATTTTATTTTTCCTTTTAATGATATTAAATAGATTCAAATTATTTTCGTCTGTCGCAAAAAATTCTTAAATTTATTAAAAACTTAACAAAACAAAGCATAACCCTCGAGTCCTCGACTACAGCAACGAATCATTTGGATCCGAAATGAAAATTTTAGTTGGTACAATTTCTAAATTGTAGGTAAAAAACATCTTTCTATCAATCGCCATAAAGTACACAAAGGCATTTACTTGCATTTTGTATTTTAAATAGGGCGCTTTAAAACTCAGATGTAACTTTTTTTAATCCCGGCTGAGGCAATATTTTTCGCAATAAATTATTTTACTAAAAGTAATTTAAGATGCTTATAATAGCATAAAATTATTAATATTTTTCTATGACGGTTATTAAAAGGATTAGCATCATAGAAGGATATTAAATTCACCCTGAAATACTTAAGCACTAAGATCCGCTTCGACCTACATGATTATTTCTCTTAACCCCCCTTCAGACCGGATTTTATTTATCATGTTAAAAAGTTTTTTTATTCAATTCGAGGGCACTTTAATAAGTAATAAGTAATAAATTTATACTAGATAATTAACTTTTTCCAAAATTTTGACTATTTATCCAACATATATATTATTATAATATATACATTTGATCTCAGAGAATGTCGATAGAATTAAATAATTTTAACGGATAATATCTTCAAATTTGATGTACATTATACGAGTTTGAAGAGATTAATTGATTTATTTAGATACGCTCGTCGATCTATTATAATACGAATTATAATTGTTTTCTTTTTTTTAGAATTTAATCGAGAGATTAACAAAGAACCGTGCGAATGTCTCTTTGGAGTAGTTACTTCGCTTTTACTCGTGTGACCCATTACACCAGTTACACCATCAGATTGAACTACGCCTTTCAAAGGGGTCTGACGAATATAGAAGTGTGTCATCCAGTCATGACAACGACTTCGCGTGGCGTACTTTTACCAATGGCTCGTTTCACTTTCGCACGGGATCTACCCGTCAGAGTCATTCGCGGTACTCGTCCGCGATGTAAGTTAAGTTCGCTCGCTTTCTCTCTCCGTGAACTTGAAATCGAATTATACACGCTTACGCAGCCAAGCGGTTACGCAATTCGTCGTAATCCCGGCGCGTCGATATCTGCGACACCACAGCATCAGGATGAAGCTATTGGAAATACTGACAGCTCTTTGCCAATCAATCTTCAGCAATCTACACTTTTCTCCTTATTTCGTTGTAAGTTTTATAGCATTTTCATACGAGTTTTTATTAAACCTTAAATGCTTTTTCCTTGCTTTTTCATTGCTTACTTAACTTTTTTTTATTAATAAAGATACGTACATTTGTTTAATCAAGCATCATTATATTCCTTAATGACTGGCGTTTCGATTAAATAAACTTTTTTACAATATATTTATTTTTATAAAAGTAATTTTTATAAACAATCGAATTGGGTAGATTATCATATTGCAGTGGCATTTATGGATTACGCTATTATATATTATTTAGTTGTCAAAAATTTATCCATTGTTTTAGTATAAAATAACGATATATTCAGAAGGAGCGGTGGCGACTTAAATTAAGTTGACACTACAGATTTAACAATGTAATATGTTAATGTTGAATTAAAATATTATAATAAAGAACATCATCTGATAAAATTTCTGCTAAGAATAAATGGGCATTGCAATGTGCAAACAAGCCGCAGATGAAATTTGCACGTAACACAAGCGAATTGTATAATAGGATTGCTCAGCGCAGGAGTTGTACACCGCAAATTAGATCTGCTTGATTTCTGATAACATTTACAAACTCTCGGTTAGTTTATACACGTACACACGCCCCGATTAACGAATTACCTGCCGCGCGTCCCCGTCGTCCTCGAAGGAAATGAAGTCGAAGCGACGCCGGAAAATTGGAGACACAGGCGAGAGGAATGGAACCAGATTTATCGCTTAGGATCTCTGCTTGAGTCTCTAGCAGTAATATCCGACGGTGATTCAACTCGTCTCGAGGGTGTCTTCGGAGTACAATAACAGAATAATCACTATTCCCAATAGGTATACAGTCATTAAAATGCGACATTAATTATTATTAGTGATACCCGCGATTAGGAAAAGTCGAACTTCGCCATCCTACGTCAATAAAGATAAATGATAAGCATGAAGATAGATTATAGCTTTTGAACTGTTTGTCAACTAATCTGTCATTGCCACACTAAAAGAAAAGACTGGTTGCCGCAACAAATTAGATGGCACAGCGTTTTTAATTGGCTGCAACAGCCAATTTTTGGTTGCGTTAGGCTAACCGCAATGTCAGTATAAGAATTTTGATAGACTTAACACAACCAAAAATTGGCTGCTGCAACCAATTAAAAATATTATGCCACATTCGCCCAATCTTTTCTTTCAGTACATTTAATTTCGTCGTTGTCTACAAAATTACAATGCATGGTGCTTCTTCCCACACTCCTAATCTACTACAAAGAAAGAAACAAGCATGCTTCAAACAAACAATGTTCTACAAAGGCTTTCATGTTTTATATTTGTTCTATTGTGTCCTAAGCAACACTCTAGCAAGTGCTTACAGTGTCGTCGTGCCAGCTACAAAAATACCAGCTCCACACGCGCCGGTGATCGCGCTAATTATGAGAACAAGATGAGCGTGTGGTGAAAAAAAAATCCATGGAGGTCACGAAGAAAGAAAGGGCCGAGGGCCCTGAAAAATTCCCCTTGCAGCACGTCTGTAACGAGTACAATGCGCAACGCGCGATTCCCACCGACATCACGATATCGTGAATTCTCACAGAGCAGAGAGTGCGTTCACTCCGCGCTCGAGGAGTCGTCGACCGTTAATCTTGACACGTGGAATATCCTGTCGCGCACTGTCGATCACGCCTATCGATTATTTACTAGCGCGATCGCCATTGTCCAACTTGTCGCGGGATCGAGATACGTCGTTTCATTGTCTCGCGTATGCCGCAGATAAACCAATTGCGTCTGCAGTTGACGTAAACGCGTTTGGTTGTGGTAACTATTCCGTTTGTGTACGGTTTATTCATTAAAAATGATTAGAATCGTTTCTGACTGTTATATACTGCAATGTATGTAACATTAACGCTGCGATATTAACTGAACTAAATGAGTTTTGGGTCCTGCATACAATGGAAGAAATATTATAAATAAGAATAAATATAAGAGAAATAAAAAAATTTACGAATAGAGATTAAACGTAATGCACAAATACGACAAAAGATATAACATGTCTCGTATCTTATTTGTATATTTTATTTGTATTATATTGTTTTATTTATATTCCTAATTTTTTCTCTTTTATATCTCCTTTATCTTTGATATTTAATATTTATTCCTAATATTTCTTTCATTGTACGCAGGGCCTTATTTTCATTTATATTGATATCTTCAACGAATACAATAAATATTATTACAATAGCGACCGTGCTATACAATACTAAATACTAAATACGGAGACATTTCAAATAAAAAAAAACTGTAAGCCGTAATTAGCTTAAAAATTCTTATCTTTCAGAACTTTGCCTGTTGTTCTCCGGTGCATAATCTCATGATAAAATCATCTGGAATAGGAGAAGAGAATAGTTTCGAGCATGTGCTCTTGTTAAGTGCATAAGCATACTTTAGTAGTATAAGATGTGCGCGTAAGAGCGAGATATCGGAAAAGGGCCCCGATCCCGTAAGACCGCATGAAGTAAGCACTGTTCAGCAGACATGTTAATCTCGCCCGTATATATGAACACCAGGGACCGCGTTAGCTTCTACGACCTATCCTTGACTGCGATAATAGCGCTATTTATATGTAGAACTCGGTATTCTCACGACGATACACGTAACGCAGGACAAATGTGTGCACCTGCCGAAGCGTATCTGCGCAAGGAGGACGTCTCCTAAAAGGCCGCGCGCTGTATACAATACAACTGAATCCACCGACACAATTGCGCAACGGATAACGACTTCTATAAAGTGCAAAGAGAACTTCTAGTAGCGAGAACGGAAAATGTGAAAGAACCGCTTTACGATGCGATAGCATACTCGATAAGGTATGTAAGTACACCCCAGCGAGATGATTTCTCGTTTCGCTTATAAATCAGAAATGATGCAATCGCTGGTTTCAGGCTGGCAAAAGTTTCAAGTAATCGACTTTCAATCTTTAAAACGAAAATTTCACGTATTATATCTCTACACTTATAATCTTAAGGAAACATTCATAATATAATCTTAACGAAAGATAAACTTTATATTTTAATAGCATAACAGAAATTTAATCTCAACGTTTTCTCGAAGTATTAGAAAGTATAAGAAATCAGAATTACAGTTTTTCAACACAATGATCTTTGGCGAGATTCCCCAAAGAGTTTTGCAAAAATTTGTTCTCACGCGACCTGCGGTAACAGATTTTTTTTTAGAACGTCAACGAATGAAATTTATATTCGCGTATCATCGTCACGACAATTACTTTATAGTCATACATTTCAATAAGCTAGAGATTCTGTAATGGAGATTGACTGTGGCGAACGTGCAATCGCGCCGGTGCTTCGATCGACATAACCGATTGCAACGCTGTGCAACCCGATGCATTAACTGCAGCTGCTGCAGCATTTCTGCATAGGACGGACTCGAGAGCAGGATATTACATTATGCGCATATGGGTCACATAAATACATCGATCTCATTAGTCGCCGATAACAATCGGGCCAATTCATCCGATCGCCGTCAATGACAAAATTACTGAGTGAGCACACAACGACATTTAATTATTCGGTGACCTAAATCAAAGTACTCATGCATTTAATCTGACTAATTTTCTCAAGCTACGTACTCTCTCTCCTCTCTCTCTCGCTCTCATTGCATCTTGTTATTATGAGATCACATCTTATATCTAATAAATATAAATAAATCATATCTAAAAACATAACAAAATACCAAGAGAAAAAAAAACAAGCTGTAATCACATATATTTTTAAATAACGTGATGACATACAGTATGAATAACATATTTTTTGATAAAATTATTATCTCGTTAAAAATTACTTCATTTTGTAATATATATGCTAATGTATAACGTAATATGATATGGACAAATTACATCTATTAATGACTGCCCTATTAATTAATCATGATAAAAAAACGCTAATAAGACTTCGCTCGTTTCACCTATAATAGCTCATTAGCTAATCCGTACTGTACGTCCGGTTGATGCAAAAAATTACAGACAGCTATTACCGACAACCTGAACAGGAAAATCAGGAAAACTAGCCCATGTCTGATTATCTCGTTGGCAGAACGACCTCATTGGCAGAAGAATCGATGCTTGCCTATATTCCGACATTCTAATTAAGCTTTGGCTAATGAAAGAAACATTTGCAAAAGTTTTTGTGGATATAGTAACGTTCAATAAATTACACTTGTTTGCTAAACTAGAAAATAACTCACTTTTATTAACGTGCATTTACAGAAAAAGAAAGAGAGAGAGAGAGAATCACTAAATTTTCAGAAAATTACTGAATTATCTCTCTAAATTTCTTGGAGTAAAATTCCACTCAAAAAATGGAGTGATTACTAAGTCATTCATGCTGGAGTGACTTTTTCATTCATGTAAAGTGAATCTTCCATTCATATTTGAGGGAATATTTCCATTCGTAATTAAAGAATGAATCTGATATTCTGTATTGTGACAATTGAAAATATTCATACGTTAAGCAAGAAGAAATTCAGTAAGCAAGTCACACTGATCATTGTCTCATTGACCTATTGAATACGTTGTATTTTGTTGAGTCGTTATATATTATATAAAAATGTTGACAATGTCTCTTTCAAAGATAGAATAATAATAAGAATTTACGTATACTGAGTTCCAATATTGTTCTTGAATAAGATTCCTAGTCTCATTCTAAAGTCAGCTTGACATATTTCACGTGGAACAAATGAAACGTTTGTTATAATTGGAGGTAAACATTTACCCTTATAAAAAATGAAATGCTACTCTATTTCGAGTGGCAATATTTTCACTATCGATTGAAAATTTTTTAAATAAATTCTCGCTTGTTTTAGATGAGATTTATTCTGAAAAATTTAGAGAACAAATCTGAAATCTAAATTCTTTTTACACTCAATGAATCAACGATTAATTCAATTGCTGAAAAAAAAGAGGGAATTTTTATTTTATTTGTTTTCATTGTAATACGCGAAATAAAAGCGACAAAAGTGTTATAAGGTCACAGATGTGCAGCCATTCGCGACTCTCGTAGAAACTTAAGACCGGCAAGATAGCTAGAGCCGGTCTAATAGCACTTGCTCGAATATCCCGGGACTTGTATCATGGTGGATGGGGCTGAAGTTACTAACTAAACGAGTTTCTCACTAACAAACCCACTGGCACGAAACGATGTCGCTGACAGTCGAGGCTTACAAGGGAATCGGTAGAGAGGTTGCGTTAATATTGTTCAGAAGTTCGCGCTACGTGAGGTATAATGAGGCTGAGTGTAGGAGAGAAAGCGGAAGATAGGATGCGAGGTTATCCAATAAACCAAAACAATAAGTTTGACAATGAGTTTAGTACTGGAAATAGATGCCGATGATGGAAATAATCGAAAGTGCGTGGCATTGCAAGTGCGATCAAACCGCCATTGTAGTATACACAATAAAATGCAATGAACTATTCATAACAATAACTTTTTTTTGTATGTATAACGAAAACGATACACTGAAAAAATAGTGAATTTTAACGTTTGTTTGAATAGTTTTAAGTAAATATTTACTGTACACATATATTCATTTGACACAAAAAAACCATTAATTTGATTTAACGATCTTTTTTTTTATTAAATACATACTTATTTACTGTAAATAAATGTTTATTTATTTTTAATATTCAAAGAAATATGTATTAAGATTTAATAAATTTTTTCAATAACGTCTAATATAAAAAATATAAATGTTTTCTTAGAATTTATCCTGAAAATATGACAGTCGTGGAACAATATTGTATTTCGAAGAATTTTAATGTAAGTCTCTCTCATTCATTAATAAAACTACAATGAAGTGTAAAATAAGTTTGATCAATTTTACTGAAGTGAATAATAAAAATCTTCAAAATATTGTATACCACAACTATCACACTTTCAAAGTAAATTTTAAAAAAAGATTCTCTCCGTGTATGTATCATATATTCCAATTTTACAAGTGTAAGTATTGAGAAGAAAATGAGTTGCTTTTATACATTTATATAAATGGAATACTACTTAAAAAAAAATTTTATATCTCCTCCTTTTCTACATTTAATGTATCCAGTACATTAAATAAAACAATACATTTAAGAAAACATTCGATTAGAATGCAAAGAGCAATATTGTAAGAATCGAAATGTCCCATGTAGAATAAAATTGCATCGAACATTCACACGTGCCTAAAATAAAAACAGTTCTGAGCAAGAATATCGCGCGTTTCCTTATCCCGAGCTTTCCTGCAGCGCAAGATGCTCATCCTTTTTACTTTCATTCGCAAACGGTGAACCTCGATTGCGATGAAGATGCGGCTACGAAGGACAGGGGACGAAAGGAACGAGAATGAAGGACGGGGGTGGCGCACTCGACAACTTGTGGATCGTTTCATTATCCTGAAGTGGTACTCGCGCAACTTCTAAAGTTCACCGTACAGAAGTCGGGCCATCCGCCGAGGCGGAATAATCATATCACTTAGCGCAAAGACGAAGAGTCTTTGGCGACGGCCGCCGAGTCTTGACACGGTCCTGGAGCTTAGCTAGGCATTCGCTGGACGTGCCTCGCGAATCTCAGCTTCAAAATTCCTGTCCGCCACCTCTCTATTGTCTTCTCCCCTGAGATACACACCCATAAAAGACCCTGTTTAGAGCTCTACGCGTTGTCATTCAGCGCCGCGTATAATAACTTGGAGGCTGCGTGGTTCGCATACCGTCGCGTTATCTTCCGCGGAACGATAGTAGTTCGACGAGGCGGTTGCGCGTAATCTTATTTTCCACCGTTTAATTTCCCCTCGAGTCACGATAACGGTCCTTCCGAGCGCAGCAATTTACGCGCCGTTGCGACCTGCGTAAAAAAAAAAATCGCAATCGGAGCATTCTCGTCGATCCCAAGCGCCCAATTTCTCGTTCCTGCGCGAGAAGTTTTACCGCATCATGCGTAATGACCGCGGTGGGTGGTTCTATTTTCACCGTTGGTATCGTAAAATGCGGAAACGGAAATCACGGAAGATTAAATCCCTTCCACGATATTTAGATCGTCTTAAGCGCTTTCAATGTGGAGACATCTCTACAATGAGATATCCATCTTCTGACTTTCGCATAAAAGCGATGGCAAATTTGTCGTGCTCTCGTGAAGATTCGAATAGAATGTAATAAAGTAATGGATGCAACGCTATAGAATATGCACCAAGAATTTTCAAGTCTCGGAATCATAAAAGTATTTGTCTTTCTGCCAAAAAGTGGAGCACGCTCGGTGAACTAAAAGACTTAGTTTTCTACTTAAAAGATTGATTGAATTTTGCCAAATCCACTTGAATATAGATTCTTTACATTTTAGCAATCTGATATTTGTTGTTTAATTCTGATAAAACTAGAGTCTGTTCTTTTTGAACTGAACTTCTTGCACGGTTTATTTTTCCTTCTTTTCTCTTCACGTTGGAGAAAAAAGGAAGAGACGAATCGTACAAGAAGTTCAACTAAAAACAACAGACTTTAAATGAGACATGATTTTTATTTTGTTTCTTTAGTTTACAGGTAATTTCACAGTTATACATTGTTTTTCCCGTCAGATTTGCAACGCTAAAAACGTGAAACGACGGGTGGAACTCGTTTAAACCGCGAATACCCATGTAGGTGGAACCCAGATCCTACATTCTACCATTTACGAGCAATCGCGTTCTCCACAAAGTTTCGTCGAGAAACTGAAGGCGGAGGAGGCTCGCAAAAACGATGAACGCCGAGATGGGTTTGTTCGCGGTGCAGCATGGTGAAAGAGAAAAAGGGGATGAAAAAAAATAAGAAGGCTAGAAGATATACTTGCGCGTGGAGAAGCGAGAAAAAGATACAAAGCGCAGAGACGAGGTGCGGTAAGCCAGTAATTAAATTTGCAACTGTTAATCAAGTTCGAGCGAACGGATCGATGCCAGACGAGAACCACAGCGGTTGTGAAAGAGGGAGGTTCGGTGGACGGGGATGATGGAAGTGAAACGCTCGTTGCCAAAAAGAGAGACAGCAGAACGTCGGTCAATAAAATCGGACAAACAGCCCGATCGAGCGGGAGGAAGTAACACTTGAAGTTTTTGATTGGAGATAACCGTAGCAATGATCGGGAGAAACAAATGTAAAGAGATAGAGAATGTAGAGAGAGAACGAAAGAGACGCGGAGAAAAGAATCATTATTTTTCAATTACATAATGATTTATTTCCTGCATATCTATTGGTCTAATCGCGCGGACGGTGTGTCCATCAGTTGTTATTTGTTCTGTCACTCATACATAAAAATCGACACGCATCCGTGAGTACGTGCTGCGTCTCACGGTTTTCGTCTATGATCCTTGCCCTTCATTCTCATACGCACGCTCTCGAGAACAACGGAAATACGAGCCATTACGGACGATCAAGGGGAACGCCGTCTTCCCGTGCGCGAATTACGCGTAATTTTACGGATTAATCGACGTGTCGCGTTACGACGCAATTCAGAGCGGAACAACGGAGACAAAGTGTCCATACGCAATCGCAGTCGGTAAATTAACGACGCGTGTCGGGCTGAGCCCCAGGGTTAAAAAACTAACTGCGTCCGTGAGATCGTTGCACACATCGCTGGTGAGCTCGACGAGATATTCGCCCAAAAACCCGAAAAATAATACGAATTCGTCCGACAGATTGACAGGCCGATTTAAAAAGAGATTGCGAGCACCCGCTAACTATCGGCAAAATCCGATATCAAATTTCCCCGAGAACGTGGGCCTATCACGATCGAACTGACAATACAGGGACGAATTTTTAAACTTGGCTATAAAAAAAAATTCGTCGTATCATTATACAATAAAGATATCTGAACAGAGTTGTCAGAAATTTCCTCTTATTTTAAGATTCCATAATTTTTTCTTGATTGATCCAAACAAAATTTTATGAATTTCCTTGAAGATTTCGATAAAAAAAGCTTTTTGAATTTTTTTGTATTTTTTTATCCCGATCTGGAAACTATTAAATATTTTATTGAAACAGTAATTTCATGTAGCAATATAAATCACTATTAATATTGCTGATATCGTTTTCATTTAATTGTTAAGTTGGTAGTATTCCAAAACTGCGTAAGTGTGATGTAGGCATATTAAATTTCTTTAAAGCCAAGAATTTTAATTTTCCAGAAAATTTTGCAAAATTTCCTGACTTTTCCTTGATTTCTCCAATTTCCAAGTTTGTAGCAACTCTGCTGAAAATATTGCTGAGTATAGCAACTAAGAAAATCAGCCATTTAAAAGCATGCCCATTTCTAAAATTTGCAACGTAGACCGTTTAGTGTGCACAAGTACTTAATTGGGCGATGGACTTTAATGGGTTAAACGCGACCAAACTGGCAAAGCAAAATAGCCGATGGAAGCAACCAGAAATAACGAAATGTGTAAGTGACTCGTTCATGGCGGTTAATATTCGTTCTTTAATCTGCTTGAATTTTTGTCCAGCCAACATGGTTGAGGACCATGAGCCATGAAAATGTCACAACGTATTCAAGCATCTGATAGCGCGAAACGTAACAGGACTTAACATGAGTGTATATTCAAAACGCCCTATTCGCTGTTTGTAGATAATTATGCGATTAGTTCAACAGATAGCAATAGTTCGTGCAGGTTGTCCGTCTAACTCGATTGCATCAGTTTGTTGCTCAATTTGTCCATTCTGTTATCATCAATAAAGCAAAATGCAGAATGTCGTGGTCGTGTTGTAACATTTCATAAATAAGCAACTGTTTCCCATAACTATCAAAAAATGATTATTAATTTCAGTAGTTCATTGTTTTGTTGTAGTTCAATGGTTATTAATTTTTGTAGCTCTACATCATTTATATTTTACAACATTATATATTTTATAGATTATATTTTTGTCACTATGTTTATGATCAAAGAGAGGAAACTCTTTATAAAGTCGAATCAATATAGCCAACCCAAACATACTGAGTGTACACACATCGATTGTAACATTTTTTTAATGCTTTTATTCCAGATAATAGATTCTAATTTAATTTTAGATTCTAATTTTAACTTGTTAAACATCGTGGAAAAAAGTATATAAGCAGATAAGTAAATAAGTAGATAAGTAAATAAGTAGATAAGTCTATTGTTTGGAAAATATAATTCTACATGTAGTTATTATATATCAATAAATGTTAATAAACTTATAAGCTTACAAAATAACATCGCATTTTATTTTACTAACATTTTTTCACAAAAAAGAGGAAAACTTAGGTCGTATATATAATATTCGCGGAATGTTACTTTGTTTAATCTTTACCGCACCTACATAAAGATTTAAATATGCCCCATATTTTTTTATTAAATATTTCCTCTTTTAAGTACAACATTAATTTTCAATTTTGGACTCAGCAAAAATAAAAAAAAAATCCCAAAGCTTACTAAGGACATAATAGAGTTCAGTTTACCTTACATGAGCGTGCGGAAATTGGCCTGTGGACCAATATACCGTTTCAGCCACAAATGGACTAAATATTTGCGCCGCATTAATTGCAACGGCCAGCGCCTCGATACTTGACTAATTGATATTTGTGAAGTGGTCAGCGTGCGGTAATTCCACCAGCATTCCGCTAATTAAAATATGACGCGATCTCCTCCCCCCTCCCCACCCTCATCCCCACCCAACAACAAGATCGTGCTTGTAAATTCGACCGGGGCAACATGCGTCGATACACGTCGCCGTCGTTGTCGTTATCGTTATCATCATCGTCATCGTCGCCGTCGTCGTCGTCGTCACCCTTGTAGTCACTGCATTGAATATCCGGTTGATGCATACCGTGCGTTACAACGCGACGCGATGATGCCGGGCATTTTCCGCGCTGCGGAAATCGATCAACGCCGATGGTGCGGCGACGGAAACATCAACTGACTTTGTGATTCGTCGATAACTCGCGCGCTGTCGTGCTGGCCCCGTAGTGTGCCAATCAACGATTTACACAGGGGTTTTCCACATCCCGGAAATAACCCGCAAATCTCTGATTGGCACCTCAATCGAGTAAATCAGACGACGGTCGGATAGCCAGCGATTGTTACAAACATAGATATTTGACAACGACCGGTTATTGCGGTCGAACGGTCGTCAATGTTGTAATGAGATATTTGCGGGCACCTCGGAGTTAAACAAAGTTAACGGATTACCGTTTGCACTGCAGCTGTGTACTCTGTTTGCGCAAATCAAAAATAAAAAAAAAATATACGAGCGAAACAATGATGCGATTGTCAAACCTTTATTTACGCGATGGACGTTCATTTAAATGCAACAGTAGCATTGCTCTTATAGCGACGACTGTCGTGAACGTTTTGTTGACGACACGGTAAATGCCTTAATCGAACGATAATCGAACCATCTGTAATTAGATATATGTAATAACCAATAATGTTGCTTTACATTTAATCCGTAATAGTGTTATAAACGATTACGTTTGTTGGTTCATTCGAGTGCGCAATAGATAATATTATATAGGTACATGCTCGGCGCGCTGTACGTGATTAATATACGAGGGAGTAATATAAATTTAATGATACCGAAAATACTCGCCATCTCGCGTTTCGCGATAATGCAACATGCAACATGCGCATAATAATTATGTAAGCTTCGCTCGATACGGTTTCCAAATTACGATGTACTACCGACCCGAAATCTTTTTTTTTATTTATTCGTGGAATGAAACAGCATTTCCACTCTGGCATTATTCGCTTCGACGATATATGATGAATTTCACTTTTTCAGAAACTATTGTGCCTTTTGCATCTGTCACGTCACACAATTTTGCGACTGTAAAGCATTTTCGGTCTGTGATTTATTTTCTGCAGAATGGTCGCTCATACAAGTCATGAATAATAAAGTATCGATATCGAGAATGCTGTGTATTAACAATGTATTATGCGAGATTAACAAATCAAATGATCACAGTAAAAATCACGAATCAAAGTAAAAATCTTATTTATAGTGAAAATAATTATTAAATCTTAATATGTTTGAACAGTACACTAAAAGAAAAATTTTTGGTATTTGTAACAATAATTACATATTATAATTGTGATAATTACTGCTATATTAGTAATAATAACCATATGTATAGTCTTATAATTCTAGCAACAAATATACGTATATAATAGACAACTTAAAACGACTATATATAGTTATAAAAATAGTTGAAATTATCTCATTAATTTCAGTAATTCATGTTATCTAGCTAGCTCTATATTCGTACAACACTATTTTATAGATTATATTTTTGTCACAACGTTTTGTTTATAATCAAAGAAAAGAAACTTTTTTTGGGAAGTAGAATAATTGAAAAACATAAAAACAGTTTAAAGTATACGTGCGGTTATTATTATTAATATTGTAGTAATAATCATAATTATAGTAATATGTAATTGCAGTTATACATATCAAAATTTTTTCTTTCAATATACTAAATAAACAATTACAGTAAATACATATTTACTCAATAAAAAAAATGATAATTAAATCAAATTAATAATTTTTGTATCAAATAAACATATTTTTTCATTTAGTAAATATTTATTAAAATTTAGTATATTTTTCAGTGTAAATATTCTACTTATCACCGCACGAATATTTACCAATTTGAAGTTATTAATCGCTAAAATCTAACTGGCCTTGAGATCTCGTTTATCGACCCTCATAAATCGCCACCGTTTTATCATTCTATTACGAGCTCATAAAGGAGCGTTCACTGTTGCGAGACTTAATGCGAGAATTCTGTTGCTTCATCTTTGCGCTTTCTCTATCGCGACCAAAAGTTGGCAATAGTGAGATCTGGTCATTGCTCTCCAAATTATCGGCTCGAAATGTCTTCGGTGCACGTAGATGGCGAACCGCCTTTGTCAGATCGGCACGTGCGGCCTGGCAAACGCTGGCAAACGCTGGCAAAGCAAATTGCCGGGGTTTGTGGCACCCTGAACTCGACCGCGCAAGCTGTTCCGCAAACCAAAGGATACTTCCGGCGCGTACGAGAAAGCAACGTCTTGGCGAGCGCATAAGTTCGAGCGGTACGCTGCTTTCAAGACACGATCGTCGAAATTCTCGAGAGCAGCGGCTATTACGACTTGTGGAAGTAAATACCTATAGCTGCAGGAGAACTGTGATCATGATTTTTCAGTCTTTTATTTCTCTCGTCGATTGTAATAATTTCAATAATATTTCCTTTTTATTCAGTTCCTCTTTCTGAATACATTGGGGTGAATAAACCTTTTACTTTATTTCAGGAAACCGCAGAATCACGATGTCGTATACGGTCTTCTTAAGAGATTCGATTTATCGTTTCCGAACGTTACAGCTCGCAACTGTACCTTGGATATGTACAGTTGCAAGTATAGCTGGGGTCACATGATTCTGCCGGACATGTGAATTTATAACTCCTTCGACGCGTTTGCGAACCGTCTGATTCGACATTGAGAAACGAGAATGGGGGATGGGGAGTTTCCCCACCGACGGTTTTTTTTTTTTTTTTACGCCACTGCCGTTCCTTCCGTTTCGCTTGAACGTTCGTCAAGAAATCCCCCGGAAGCGGATTTATGGACTCGTAAATCGCTCTCGATCTTTCATGGATTAACGTTCGATCTCGCGTTCGTAAGCGTGTACGGATGGCGAAATTTTTCTTCCACCAAGTGGAAGACTTGCTGGAAGTACCGCAGTTATCGTCCCTGTTACGTGAGATAAGAATAAATTTTTTTTTATTGTCTGATTTAACGATCCGTGAGAAACGGTCGGTGACGAACTTCCGTAACGAAATTATTCGAATTGAAAACGTCCGGCGATTGCAAATCGAGCTGTCTGTCGCAGAGAGTTCTATACGGTGCCACAGCGGCGTAACATTTATCGAAAAACGATCTGCTTGTTAATTAACGACTGCAGAAGTAACGGGGACAGTGAAGTTGCGAAATATGCGGCAGTACTATCCGCCTATTAACTCGCTTTCTTCCGAAGCAATAGAGAAACAAAATTCGTATCTTTTGCAGCACATATTTTCTAGAACATATCGAGACCAGAAGATTTTCGCAGTTCGGGATTTATATGAGGAAATTGATTTCTCTGAAAAATAATTTGCTACGTACGCAGGAAAACTTTTAAATTGTTCTTCAAAGTGCAGAAACCAATTTAACGATAAATCAAGCAACAAAACACCTACAGAAGTTCGTCGAAAAATATTTTCTCGCCATTGAGAAAAACGTATATCTATTTTCAACAAATTAATATGAAACGATAACAACATCTAAAGTAATAAGTAATCTTGAAATATAAATGACATTCGTAAAAACAAAATGTTGATATATAACAAGCTACATGTGATGTGTAATTTAATCTTTTATCTTTAATTTAAAATAATAATTTAAATTAAATTAAACAATAATTCAATTTAAAATATTCAAGATATTTTTCATTTTATATTTAAAAAAATATTGACACATTGAAATATTATGAAAGGTTTCAACGTTTAATAATAAAAAGATTAAGATTTTTCATAATACAAGACTGTTGTATTTGTAATATATTTTTCCTACTAGCGTATTGATGCAATGCAAATGTTCTAATTAAATAATTGAGCCATTCGCGGTTGTCATATTGTAAAATCTGAGCGCTATTACCGAATCGAGCGACACGAATTTCATTAATGCTACACGATATTCATTCGTTCGCACACATAAACGTGATTGTAATTATCTCTATCGTGTTACCATGAATTGTGCGAAAAAAGTTACAGCCCGCATATTATCGACATGCATCCGTTCGTTTTCGCATCGTGTATACACCGGCGACCATTATCATACATATATTTACGTAATTATACGTATTTATATAATTTTACGTTTCAGTCAGACCATGATGTTAAATTTGGAATTTATCACCGCAGTCTCGATACTCTCTCGAGACGCGGTCGCTGGCTCTTTGTAACAGGGGCCTAAGGTTACACATGCGACGAACGTTTGCAACATTCAAGCCACGGAGTATGTAGAGTACCTACAGGTATTTGCTGGCGGTCCTCTCTGAACACCGGTTCACCTTGGACGTGTCTCAGGCTCAGGCGCGCCTCGTGTAAGCCTCGTAGGAGCGTCAGCTTGGTCTTAGGACATAAGGACTATAATTCGATCAGAATGCTAAGGCACGCTGAGTAACGGTAGCCGATCTTGGAAGAAGGGATATTTCAGTAGAATAGTCTAATGCGCGTCCTGATGCGATATTTAATAACAGAATATTATGTCTTACACAATAGATGCTACTAAATAATAACATGTTTTCCATGAAGTCGAATTGACGTAACTTCAAAGCCACTCGTATAATTTTTTATAATCACTCATCATTGTAGCACGGCTACATTACGTTAATACGTAATAATTGATGTATTAACATTGCATTGCAATTATTTTTCTTCTTTATTAATATTTTGCTGGCAATATCGAAGTTTATAATAAGAGATCTGTTTTCTATAGCTGAACTAGTATAAGTATACACTTGTGAAACTTCGTCTTAGTGACCTGACATGCACTTATGTCTGGACAGTTACACGAAATTTTATTTATATTATTATTAATCTATGTATATGAAATGCTTTTTTAAATATAATATTATAATTTAATTGTAATCTTTATATACAATTAAATTATAATAATGATAATAAAAAATTTGAGAGAATAATATTATAATAAATTTTGTGTAAATATATATTGTTCGGTATATGTCCGGTCACTGCACTGCAATGAGATGTTTACCTTATACATTTAATATTCGGTGAAAGCGAAAAGAAGAGTTTGATGCAGTCTAATGCAGGAATAAAAAACAATCCTAAGAGGATGAAGGAGAAATTTCAATATAATGATATAGCATATATATTTCTCAAAGTTCCACAATCTTCTACGGTTCTACGACCTTCCGTTGAATGGCCTGTATATTAAATAATAGAGATCCATAACAAACAATTGAATGAGCGCGGCAATGATAGGCGGTCGAATGTGCAGCATGCGGGTGGGACGTGTCGGGCATCGCCAAACTTTGGAGACTGCTGTCAGAGGCATCGGGGCGCGCATTTCCGTGAGTTGGCCGACAAGAGTTATCGTCACGGAGTGATGAGAATCCAATATACGGCATTGCCAGTGATAAGCCGTACGCTTTCACCAGCTGGGCAAAAAAAAAAAAAGAACAATGGGAAGGACTATGGTAGTAGTACGATAAAAGCGCGCCGCGATGACGCCACAATGAGTGACGCGACCTGTGGAGTTTCTCTCCCTCGTTGGATCTCCGATCCAACCATACAACCGGCAAACGTCGTCTCCTGACTTTTCAGCCGAGCGGGACGAGACAGACGAGGCTGTGCACGATCCACCCCAGGGAATCCGTCGACGTCGTACAAGCGTGATGTCGATGTCCTCCTGCGACTTTGCTGGCACGCAAAGCCTGGTATTGTCTTGGAAATTCGCCGCCTTCGTTCATCGCGTCGTCGAGGAGAGGCTCGACTTATCTGCGAATGGTTATCTTTCGCTACAAACGAGCAACGAACCGACACTACCGTTTTATCTCCCTATAGTGAATTTTCTTCAATATATCATGTTACGGTGAACGATGTAACAAAAATGTGTATGGATATCAATAAAATTCAGTTGAAATATAAAATAAAAACTGTATCAAGTGATACACTGAAAAAAATTGATTGAATTAATCTGAAATAGTAAAGTGAGTGCAAAAAAGTATTAATACATATACCTTTAAAAAAAAAACTATTTTTAAAAAGCAAATATTAATTAATAGTTTATTAACAAAGAATAAAATAGGCTGAATATTTTTTAAAATTATTTTACTTAAAAAGATGTATAATAATCGAAATACTTTACGTAAGTTTAAAAATGTGAAAAATTATATTATTGAGAGGAGCATGAAAAAGTATTCGCTCAGTAGATTAATTTAGCTTCTATCAGGAATATGCAAAGCTATTTTATTTATATAACTATCAATCTTAAGTATAGACTCCAACGAATAAATCCAAGGAGATGTAAATCAGCCAATGCGAGCCAACACAGATTAGATTTATCTTACATATCATCGTTAACATTATTATACATAAGTTTTTTGTTCATGATTTGATTTATGATATTCTTGAGGCTTCTACGAGTGCCTTTTATATAAAGATTATGCGTTTCGCGAGTTTCTTCCGTGTTCAGATCTATTCTTGGAATGCCAACATTTCGTGAACCTTGCAGTTCATTTCATCAGGGCGAGGAGCAGCCTGATACTGATTTATGTTTTAATGATTTATTCGACTTTATTAAATTACAGATAATTTGAAATATTATATTTGAGTATTTTGTTAGATATGACAGACAGCATCATCATTTTATGAATATATGTTAACGATATTTCAATTTGTTTCGCATCTTTTATATTAAATTTATATGTCACCGATTTTATTTTTATTTTTACACTAAAGAAGACCCAATCAAAAGAATTGAAACGTTTGTTAATTTTTCTCAAGAATGAAGTATACGATTTCACACACACTTAACTTGTATTGACTCGCATTAGCTGATTTACATTTATCCTTGGATTTATTTTATTTATATTAGAACAGAACATACTCATTGTACCAATTATTGATTAATTATAATAATGTTCATTTTCTACAAATAAGTTTTTTTTTATAAAAATTTCCTCTGTACGAATATTTGTTGCACTTACTACATAATAATTTGCAAACTTTGTTGAATGAATCTATAATTTTGGTCAAAGTAAATTTACTTGTATATTCTGGTTACTGTAACCATGTTGGAAAAATAATATTCTGAATTTTAGTTAATCTTTATTTGAATAATACTAACTAAATATTTATTAAATATATATTTATAAATATATATATTTATTTGTTACAAAAACCTTAATTTGATTTAACAATCATTTCTTTACAGAATAAATATTTATTTACTATAAGTAAATATTTAGTCGACACTATTCAAATAAATATTTATTATCTACAATTTAATATCTACATTTTTTTCTCAGTCACATTTGTCTGAAAACAAAATTTTTTTGTGAAATACAATCTCTTATTGAAATTTTATTAATAGTTAAATTTCAATCACATATATACTATGTGGATATCTAAAATTTGTTACAATGTAACCAATTTTAATTAGCTGTAGTAATAGGTAAGAGTCAGAAAAATTAATTTCTTTAACGGGGACCACATTTTGTTCAGAGATTAGATTGTATACCAAAATATTTGATTATAATAACCAGAAATTTTATTTGCTTTCACCAAAATTTGATTAATCAAACATATATTGTTAACTCAACCATGATTGTTTTGTGTAGCAACGCTTGAATTCCAAGGCACCTTTTATCTTTCATCACGCTAATGCTCTCTGGTAACAACTTGTAACAATACTGAAGTTAGTTTGGTCCAACTTATCCCTGGATGTCATCGACAAGACAAGCTTAGGTTGTCCCCTAACTTCCACTATTGCGTCCACTTATTCAACAACGTTGCACAACACTACGAGCGTTGTTGCAAAAGCGCAATCTAAACTGATCGATACAATACAATGGCGTCAGTTGTCGACCGACGATTCCTGCGATTTTTGAAAACCGGTTTTGGAAGCAGCGCTTCCGATGACGCATTTTGCGACAACAGTCGAGAGCGCAAATCCTTGCTATTCTTGCCCCTCTACTACGTCGCAACTTTTCGAATTTCTTCCACGGCGGTTTCGTGTTCCATGTGCACATAATGTTTCGCCCGGACTCCACATTGCAAGTTACTGCAGTTTCAAAGTTCGGAGTTGAGGATAAATCTTGCGCAATCGCAAAGTTATATAAAGGCATACGATCTACAATAACGTCATCGAGCCAACGGCGAGAAATCAGAGTTGAAAATCGCTAACGCCTTCTTAATCATAATAATTATAATCCATGTATCTCTCGTGTTTCTCTCGACATTTCATAAGATATGAATAGAAATTAATGACTAGTGGTTAACAGTCAAGAGATAGTGATAAAAAGCAAGTATTAGGAGAAAGTAAAGAGGCAATTCATGTCCTTTTAATTCGTAAGTCAGAATAGACGAGAAAGTATATCATCAATTTGGCAACGATTTCACGGCTAACTCAATCAAGTCGAGAAGAATACGATGTGATAAACAGACTTCAGATCGTAGAACGATAACCCGGCGAATTTCACATCGACAATGATTCTCCGACTGGCGGGAGGTCACGACCGCGCCTTGAGGAAGCGAGCTGATCGTTTGGGAAAGTGAACAAACCACGTTCCATCCCTACCACCATGGCGGAACCAAGGTTCTCCCTTTGCTCTCTTCCCATCGGCGTATTCCTACCATCCGTGGTCTCACAATTCTCTCCAGTCCCTCTCCAGTCTCTTCAGTCGCGTCGTCTCTCACCTTTATACCTGTTTCTCTCCCTTCCTCTAAAAACATTTCGCCCTTTAACTATATGCGTTGGTACACATCTATGCTCACTACGGTGTATCCCAAATCTCTTCTCACGTAGCATCTTGTCTTCGTCTATATCGCTGTCTCTCGATTCAATCTGTGTCAGTACCACTGGAGAACGATCTGACTATGAATCCGAAGGATGGTTTGAGAGGGACTGGTATAGTGAGTTCCGTAGAACCGGTAGCTATAGTATGAGTAATCCTGACTGCATCCTATGTTTACTAACACGGACGAGTTGAAGGAACTGTGAATGGAGCAATGCTTCAAGGGCCCTTCAGATCCGACGCATGCGTTTACTTTAATCTATGATCTCATTTTTCATCGCGCCTTTCACATTAAAATTGCAACAAATCGATTTTAATGGCTAAAAAGTTAAGAAAAGATTTTATGTATAACTATATAGTTGAACATTGTATTCCCCTCCTATATGCCTGGATGAATTGTTTCTAATAGCGACTTGAAAATTGCTAGCTTAAATTATAATCGTCATTAAATGATGACGTTTCAATATGCACGTTGTACCTTTGTTATAATTAATCTCGGACACAACTTAATCATTATACCGCCAAAACGTTTCATTTGACTATGGAATTATTATTGAACGCCTCAGTTATCTCGTGTTAGCACAGCACAATGAATTCGAGATTAGTCGAGAAATACTGGCTCCGCCTCGAAGTCGAGGCTCATATCCAAGTCTGATGTTCTAGTGGAAGATGAGAGAAAGAGGGAGAAGCAAAAGAGTCAAGATAGAAGCGAAGACAGCTCGTTTCGTCAGTTCCTCGTACAGTCAGAACAAACTTTAATCCGTTGATCTCAAGATTAACAAATATATCGTGAGAGAATACTTGACGAATTTATCGCGAATATAAACATGAAATGTACAACACAACAAGAAAACATTCTTATCGCACAGACATATTCATTATTAAATTAATAATTTAATTATGCATATTAAGATGACTGTAATGTATTCTAGAATGAAATTAGAAAAATTTGACTCTTATATCACATATTAAACGAAGAGAGGAAATCACTTGTCGGTAAATTGCGACGAGTTCTCGTTTCAGTTTCTCGTCTCGTAATATCGAAAGAAATTGTCGCGGAAATAAATTGCTCTGCTTGTTAATTCCATAGTGAACATGCCATTTGTATTCCCTGCCATAATTGTATTCGGCGCGACGACGAAATGTTCGGGTCGCCGGTTGATATCTTCTGCGCTCTCGTGTGGACGGCACGAACTCACTTTAATCCGTTGATCTCGAGATTAACGGATACCCCGAGGGTCGTCGGTAAATTCCTCTATCAGGGGCGAGAAGGAGCGAGGAATGCAATACCGCAAAGACTGCAATGTCGGTTGGTGGGCTAAAGTCACTGCGCTAAAGCGGTAAAATGTCGATGAATAATATCGATCGAGGGCACGGTCGACTGATGACTTCATTTACAGAAAAATGCGATTTACTTCGAATAACTAAGCTTTTGCATATGGACATGGCGAATCAATTGGCTCTCTCGTCTTTAATTTTGAAACGTCAAACGTCGATCGTTATTTCCAGTCTATAATTTTAGGTGGGCCACGATAACCATTTTAATACACGAACTTGATTCATTCTAGGAAATTTTAGAAGTGAGACGCTATATGCAGCCTTTATATACTCAGAGGTCAACTACGTGAAAGGAAACTCGCGCGTAATTACTTGTCAAATATACCGCAAGCGTTTCATTATCTTGAAAAATTGCTCATGAAATAAAAGATTTATGAAATGTCGATTAAACATGTATTCTACATGCAAAAAAAAAACAATCTAATTTTACACGACGCGAGACTTACTCGCCAGCAAGAGGAAAACTGCTTTTCTGAGCGTTGAATGTAAATAATGTGCTCGAGAAACGCTACGAAGTCGTGGATTTATGATATCTGAGGGGAGACAGGCGGCTTAGACAGTGACGACGTGTATTATACATCCACCATATGCAGGATCTACCGCATCGGTGAGGTAAGGAAAAGGTGGCATCACGACCCTTCTTGCACGGTGGGATAATTTTCACACAGAATCGATCCAGATAAAATCATACCCCTTATATACCAAAATATGTCCCGACTATACCCAGAATTACCTCGAAGGAGGCGTGTAAAACGGAGGATAAAAGAGGGTTTTCTGAAAGAAGCCCGGGTTTCCGAAGCGAGGAGCGCAGGACAGGATTTTTGGGATCGATTGGGTTGATTTTCCCACGGGTGTAACGCATACAGGTTGACACCCATTTGCCGGTCGAACTTGTACTTTGGCAGGCTCCATTAGCAGTGGCCAGTGATAAATAGATAAACATATCAAGGGTCGGGTGTTCTACCTCACGATAAATTTGCCTGGCAGTTAAGTCTATTATAGCAAATCAATTATATTTCACACTATATTTGCAGCAACGTGCATCACGATTGACTTCACTCCGCATTTTTGTTAAGCGGATAGATTTATATAGAAATGAACAGAGAGCGACTTCCGTCACTACAAATTCGATTTATCATCATAAAATAAGCGCCAACATTCTTTTTCACATTGTTATATTGTGAATTTAACGGTCTAAAAAGTCGTCGTAACATTTTTATCTTCCACTCATTTATTTAACTCAATGTTTAATATCTGGAACACGTTGAAAGCGTGTCTGTGAATATCACAGCGCTGCTTAAAACTTCAACAACCTCACGAATGACGGTGAGAAGAGTACGCGGCAACGCATCGTATTGTAGGTAGACGTAAAACGCTTCCATTGAGTTACTGTGGGAACAGGATCGATTATGTCACTTCGTGAGTTCGTGAGTAGCCTATGAATGAACGTAAGAGCCTACTATAATTTATGGCCCGATTGATAGCGAAGAAATGCATTCCGCCATCACCGCCAGCCTCCTGATACACATACGGGAAAGATAATTTCTTTCCTCTCACTCCTATCTTAATTACATTGCTCGAGACAATTTAAAATCTATTCATTACGTAATTATATGGTTTTAAAATTGTAAGAACACAGGGACTAAAAAGTCCTTAATATATCTATCCTAAGAAAAAATATATTAAACTTTAATAAATATTTGTTTGAATAATATTAAAGTAACATTTAGTTAAATGGTAAATATTTACTAAGTAAAAAAATGATAATTAAATCAAATTGGTTTTTGTATTAAATAAATATATATTTATATTTAGTAAATATTCAGCTAGAATATTGAAACATTTATTAAAATTTGATACATTTTTCTCTCAGTGTAAGTATTAATTTATTTTGGAGCTGCATCAAATATAGAAAGATTTTCAATGCATGGTACAGAATAAATAAATTTTACAGTGCAACGCTTCCTAGACGATTGCACTGAGAAACTCATTTAATTAAATCAATTAATTTCTTGGTTGAATACGGGCAAACAAAATTCTTGATTGATGCAATAAAATAATTTAGTTGAAGCAAAACATTTAGTTATCATAAAATGTAACATTTTACTTATTTCTAATAAACATTGACATCTGATAAACTTATTTATCAGGCAAGTAAAATGTTATACCAAAATGTTTTACTTGCACAACTAAATTATTTTATTAAATCAATTAAAGATTTTAATTAAACAAAAAATTAATTGATAAATGGGTCTCAGTATATTAAACATTTTGGTTTAATACTAGAATCCGCCAATGTATCCCACTATCAAAAATGCCAATTCGGTAATTTCCTTGTTTGATTAACAAACAGTTATTTTAGTATTATTCGTATCTTTAGAATTATTCTATTATATCCACATATTTTCAACATTCTATATATCTAATCCAAAAAGAAAAATTGAAATTATGTAAAATTATGATTAACAGAACCAAAATGGCATCACCAACAAGTATTAATAATTTTGGAATACATACATGTGTGTGCAAAACGTATTTTTCAATAGAATGAAAAGATGCCTCGACCGAATTGGCAAGTGGTAGAACAAGTTTCGTGATGATAACGAAAAGATCTATTCTCGCGAAAACGTTGGATGTAGCAAACTTTGGTTGAACGTCGGAATTCTGTCTCCGCAAATTGCATCCTATTCGGGAATATTTGAAATTCGCGGAACTTTTACTCTCCCGATATAGTTTCAACGCTGATGTCGCGCGGGAGTTCAATCAAATCGAACCTCTCGAATCGAACTGATCTATATCACGAATCTTTCTTAGTCTTTTTCAAAGCGTCCTGTTTTAGTATTTGGCTATAGGATTCTCTCCTCGCTTGCTTTTTCCCTCTTCATTTTACTTTCTTACCGTAGAGCTCGCAACCTTTCTTTACCAACGCCTGACACGCCCTAACTAAATCCCGACTATTTATTACGTCGTGCTCCTTTCTTCTCCGTCCATTCTTTGACTTGAGAGCGAAGCAAGTCGGTGGACTCGCGCGCGTATAATCACGCGCGAATGAGAGAGGATGATTCGGCCCCGAACGACTGAATTCCGTGAAATTACTGAAAATCGAGGTCTGTTCACTCCGAGTGAATGGGTGCAATCGCGGAAAAATGTCTAGTCACGTTTACGCGCGTAACGAAGTGACAACGGAGGGTAAGGAGGACAGGTTGCCTCTTACGTAGGAAGGTGCTGTGCCTAGGTTGCAAGGAAGAGATCAAATTATCTGAGAAAAAAAGCTCTTGCCGTCTCGCGACTAGCGTGATTGCATTGATGCTCTGTGGAGGCTACAGAGCGATCGCTTCGAGATCGTTCGTAATCAAGGAATCGAAGTCGATGTAATTGCGAGAGGTTCGATTGAGTGAGAGCGCGAAAATAGCGGGATAAATCAGACACAGGCGTTTTATACACACCGAGCACCAGCGTGGATATTGAATTCCCGTGCTTCCTCATTTTTTCCTCCTTGAATTAACGGAATCTCTGGCAGATGGTAGCGCGAGACGCGATCTGCGTACGTTGTTGATAGATAAACGCGTGCATGCATTCCTCTCACGTGCTATTCATTAAGTCTGAATATCCTATCTATCCGAAGAAGCATCTTCTCGCGTTCCCTTTTGTATCCTTTTATAATTGAAAGTCAGGGCGCAGGAAACAGCGTATTGCACGTGGAAATATCACTTACACGCAAAAAAAATATTTTATTGCTTCAGCTTTATTCCTGTTTTTTTTTGTATCTGATAGAAAATTATGTAGCATAGAATTTATATTTAAAATTATGTAGCATAGCATAAATCTAAATTCTATCTCTATCATCTATACACTGAGAGAAAAATGTTTGTGTTTGTAGCTTATAGTTCTACCAACAAATGTATATAGTTGGCAATCTTACAATCATAAAAAATTTAACTATTTTATGATTATAATAATTACAATTATAGTTATTTTACTATATACATAGTTACTGTTATTATTATTATACCAGTAATAATCATAATTATAGTAATATGTAATTATAGTTACAAATACCAAACATTTTTTTCTCAGTGTATGATTAGATACAATACATGTCCAATGTCATAGTACTTGCTAGAAATTTGTCTATTTAAACTAATTTTTCGTACTTAGATAATTTTCGCTATAACTACAAGATCATCACTTTTTTTTAATGCATCATAAAAAATTTTGAATTATTTTCTCATTATTCTAATTATATTGAAAGAATAATTTATTATTCTTAATTAACAGAAAAAAAAAAAACAAATTTAGCCAACCCTCACGTTTCAATGAAACTCCGATCAGTCTGAGTCTTCTATATAATTACTTTAATAGTTCCAACAAACTTTAATTTCTGTATTTAGCTAAATTTTTAGATACTTCAAAACTGTTCTTTCCATGCGTATATCTCAAACAGGTGTGAGCAATAATACATGCATCTGCTTATTATTGAAAATTCGAATTATACAGAATCGCAACAACAATAGTCGACTATGAGTCTCAAAGCTGGTTTAATTACGAGTGGCTAATTGAATCGTTAACGTAATCAAACAATTAACGTACAATCTTTTTCAGGCGCCATCGGCGAAAAGCCGTAAAAGCATGAACATGGGAAATTCTCCTCGGATTTCAAAACACATGCATATTCACGAAACATTGCGCAATAACGTTACACCATGCATTAACGGGGATCGATTAATTCCATATTTACTAATTACGTCAGTAGATCGGCGCGGCGACAATTTATATCACCTACAATTAACCGTGAATTATTCGGCCGCGGATATAATCGGCTTTAGGCCGCGCTAAAATCGGCTATTACCGCGGAATGTTGCACGCTAGCGAAGTGACTAATTACTCACGCAGGAAAGCACACGCGGAAGGAGCTTAAATTCGACGCCATCCAAGTTCGGCGTATCTCGCGGTATGTACGTCTAGAACAAATCGTTGAGATTTAATCGATATCATTGTTACCGCTAACGAAAGCAGTAAAGCGCATTTCTTTTTTCGAAGTATTAATAGAAATGATCGTGTTATCAACGCTTTTTCACGGTTCGTTCTAGACGAGCAATAATCGTCAAAATCAGAAATAAAATCGAGAATATTATTCCCAATAAGCCTGTAAAAACGAGCCTCGCCTCGTATTCGACGTGACGTGCCCCGAGAACGACTCGTCGAATACGCCGCTCGAGATTCCTGTCAAGAGACGACGTTCAAGCACCGATCGGTTGTTCGCGCGTCGTTTAATGCAGGTGCACTGGGACCTGTCCACGTCCGCGGTGACGAATTGCGCCACTAAAGCTGACTCTACCTGCACGATTCCACGCCATTTGCAGGCAGTAAGGGCAACCATTCAGCGGCAACCATTCAGCGGCAGCAGTCAGCGGCAATGCACGGACCCGGCACAAAGTTAGGCTAACAGACCGTATGAGACGTAGAACCGGCTGCCGAAGTGATCACGTGAACGAGCAAGGGGAAGAGAGGATGAGGAAGTAATGGAAAGAGGATGAGGACCACGGACGGGAGAGAAACGAGCGAGAGGAGAACAGAACGAAGAGGAGCGGAGAGGAACGGAGGAAAGAGGATGGATAGGCAAGATTCGGAAGATTTCTGTTATTTGACGTAATGATCCTTGCGGAATGTGGCGAGCGCTACCACAAAGGGATATTTCTCTTCGCCAGAATTCTACCTGCCCTCCACCAACATGAATTCTCCCACCAATCCGGTTCTCCAGATGTATTTTCTTCATTAGTCCAAAGCAGACAAATCAACATACGGTTTTGGAATGCGTCTACTAATTGTGTTATTTGAATCGCTGATGACAGATCGATATATGGAGTTTGGAATAATAAAGTCCTAACTAGCCGGATTAAGATTACTTTTTACGCCAGCTTTAAAAGAATTCTAGATTTCGAGGATGAATACTACCGATGCTCTAGAAATATTATTGTCCGATAAAACCGCAAAGTTGAAGAGAAAGGTGATAGGGAATGTGAAAATTGTGACACTTTAAAAGTTATTTTTCTCGAGATTCGAGAACGTTGCAACTTAGTGGCCATTCTGAGCATATACGATATGTTTCCGCGATAACGTTTTCATGGCGAAAACTCTCGACTTCCGTACAGACTGTGCGTTTCGCGATCTCGAAGTCACGGTAAAGTACAGGATGCTTGAGAAATTCAGAGCAAATGGAAATTCCACGCTCAGCGAGGAATAGCGAGGCGTAAAACGGGGCGGCATTTGAAATACAATTCCCTTCGCGGACGGAGTAATCGGTTCGTAGATCTCATTACGTAAAACGTATCGTGATGTTAACAAATTTACGCGGACTTTTTTTTTTTGTAACGTTCGCGTAACATTGGCCCGAGAGATTTCCGAATGACGCGATGCGGCGCACGCGAGTTTTCCGAAAGCAAGAGGACACGTCGCTACGTACACTCTTCGTTCGATAAAAATACTTCACGTAACCAAATTACCCACCATCCAACCAACCTACCGTCGTTTCCCGATAAACGTCGAGGAATCCCAGCCGGAAATCTACTGCAGGCAAGAGAAACAGCAAAGGAAAAATGAAGGCGAGAGCGAAAGAGAGAAATATGACGCTATATAGAGTTCTTCTCAATCGAGAAAAGTGCCTTTTGCGAGGATTTACAAAGAGTTAGGATAGCTTTTTACATTTAAGGAAAGGCGGGTAATATCGATATTCTCAGACAGTTGAAATAATAACGAATAATTCTAAGGAAAGAACGGAGGAATGTCCATTGAAATAAGAAAGAATCCTGCGAGAAGTAAGAGATTATTTCCGCGGATCTGATGTACCTAACTGTACGGATAATATCCGTTACACCGTGAGACGTGAACAGAGCGAAAGTGTCCGCGGAAATTCGAAGTTTATCACTGGGGTTGGCGAGAATTCACGGAGTGTGATTAATTCGTCAAAGTAATTTCACCTGGTAGAGATGCGCCCGAACGATAACCACGGCAGACCGACAATGCCGGGTGTCGGCGCACTCCGGAAAGATCCTCTGGGAATCATCTTTGCAGCACAAAGCACCATTATCATATACGTGTTCATGCGCGGCGGTGAAATTTCCTGGATCGTAACGCGCGATGCAACGCGAGGAAACATCGCGCGCGTGACGGTCTTGAGCGCGCGAAGCGAGGCAGATGTCATCTCCCGTGTCGACGCTCGGATGAGTTTAACTGCATTCCGCGATCGTGCGAAGAAATTTTACCGAATCAAAATGCATGCGGAAAAGGTGACGCTCGTATACTTACATCCCTTATCGTACAAGATACAATTTATGGTGACACATCCATACAAACGGGGATGACTAGATCCGTCCGTTTTTTTTTCCATCTATTCGGAAGGATTTAAAAAATCTCTAAAAATTCACCAACATACTTTCAACTTTCTAGAATAAATATTGGAACTTCATTTTGGAAAATAATAAAATGTAATATAATTTATAATTACCGAAAGACTCAAAGAAACTTGCATCGCTCGGTCACTACGCATTTGAAAAAAAAGATTGGCTGCTGCAACCAATTAAAAATGCTGTGCCACATTTTATCATCTAATTTGTTGCAGCCAATCTTTTTTTTTCAGTATCGTGACCAATACTTGTAGGGTAAGGGATATTCACAATTTTCTAAATTATTAATCAACTTGACTCTATCTATTACATTTCTTTATAAGATGAAAAGTTTCTCACGTAAAAACGTCATCCAGAAATACACGTGGACATAGTCGGAAAGGTCTTTTAAGAGATAAACTCTTTAAAAGATGAATTCGCGTGCCCGACAACAAGAGAAGGTCCTGAAAGGAGTAACGTGCACAAAGCTTTTATAAAAATCGGAATTTTCGTGTTCGAAGAATTTTGCAACAAATATCTTCTTGCGAACATACGTTCTGACACATGCTTGCTTATTCCACAGGACACAAAGGTACCCTTCTACAATAAAATAGGATTAGACTAGAATCCGGAAAGGATTCCTCCATTATCTCCCGTTATTGCCAGCCATGCGTGGCTCGACTTGGCGCACCACACTACTGGGTGTCAGGAAAGTTTTGTCGAGAGGCAGAACGGCGAGGCAGGCAAGTAAGATACGAGAAGGTTAAGACCCGTCGTGCCTCACGAACCTGGCCCAATCACGCAAAGTGCCCTGCTTCCGTATCCCCCACCATTCGATGCATCGCTATACGTACGTCTTAGCTTACGGGAGAACATTGTACACACATACGTACGCGCGCACACTGATGCGGACACCATCATTCCCATACACGCGAACATTTGCAAATATGTGTACGCGTACACATAGGAAGTTCGAGCATAAGCGGGCAGACAGACCGAGCAGGTATCTCGCTGCGAGCCTCCATTATCGAACGAGAGGGAGCTCTCGAAACGAGCGAGCGAGCGAGCGAGAGAAGGTGATGGCGAAAGCTGAAAACCTCTCTGTGACGGCACTACACCGGCCCTTCGGTGAAGAATCAATGCGACCACCCCGCCAAAAATCTCGTCTTCTTCTTTCTGCGCTGCTGACCTCCCCATCTCTCTTACTCCTTCCTGTTCCTTGAAGATACCCCGGACCACGTGAATATCGAGCTACGTGCATGATGTGAAAAAGAGCTTGAAAAACCGCGCGGTTCACGTACCGACGAATTTCCATTCTGATTCTGTGAATCCAATTTACATCGTGGATCGTTCAAGTAGAAACAATCGACGAGACAACGAAGCACCGAGCCAGATATCGATCCTGCTGACGTCGTGGTCGATCGTTGTCTACCGGAAAAAAGACACGGATGAAAGATCGCGAGTTACGCGACGCGATTTCGCGTTAACTTTAATCAAAACTCATACTTCCTACTTGAGTACAATTCAAAACCGGTTACCGCATGATTTGCAAATTCTATCAATGAGATAAAGTGCCCTTACGATGATTATCTTAACGGTAAAAGATAAGACACTGTAACTGAAGGCACGATGACTGAAAGATAACGAAAGAATGAGTTCGTAATTATCAATAGACAATTAGATTATAATTTTGATTCTAATTCTTATACTCTGTCTGAGTTGTATTATACTGCCTAGATTTCTATATCGTTCAGGAACAGGAACTGTTAAATAAACTGCATAATGAATGCGAGAAGGAAGATTGACTAGCAAATTGACAGTATATTATCTAACCAACTATTAAAGTTAGCACATAAATCAGCCAATAGTGTGAGCCATTTTACTTAAAACGATCCATCTGCATGAAAAAATGATTCGTGTCGTCGATTTATTTCTCTACTGGGGATCACGCCAATCTGAATCGCAGTGCATGCGGGAAATATAGGTACATAGTACGGCGAAACTTGCGAATTTACAACATTGATATGGCAATTCTTTCCGCGGCGCCAACCGCAGTAGCATATTTTACTGGAGCAGTCTAAAACGATGCGCTCATATATCCGAATATTTTCCGCAACATATTTTTCTCCGTATCGGCTAAATCTGTCCAAGCTGTGACAAGCTAATCTTTTCAGTCCCAATCCCTAATAAACTCCTCCACTCCAGAAAAGCGTCAGAAAAGCGTTGGCTGAAACTAAAATCCAAATTTTTTTATCGCTCTTTTTCAAGCCCAAGCAGTAAAAAAAAGTGTATACGAAACAAATCCATAAAATAAATCTTTAAACGTAAAAAATTGTGACCACCTTATATATTATATGCATCATAAGTGACGTATTTCAAAAATTTCATAACTAAATCCTATATAAATGCTTCGTATCGTGAAAAGAATTCATTCACAATAATAAATTTAATTAAAGCAGAGAGCAGCAGAGTTTTAACGGAGGCTCATAGAACTGCAGTTTATACGTAAGGACTGAAAGTATTTAAATATATAGTCTAAAAAATGCAAGACAAATCCACTTGTTCAGATATTACAGCTAAATGTAAAAACTCATTTTTTTTTCATGTTATAATTTTACAATCTTTTCATTCTCATTTTTGTAAAACACATTATCCCATTATCCCTTGCAAGGGAGTTGTGCGTTTGAGAGCAGCTTAGAAATTGTACGTTTCTCGTGTATTTAATATACTTTTACAAAATAATTTATTTATTTGAAGATCTAGCTAGCTTTTGCCATGTTTTATTGTCGACTCTCGATCGATTACCTGGCAGTTCGAAATTTTCAAGCCAAAGCCACGGGTGTTCGTGGTAATAGCAAAAAAAACCCGCTAGACGAAGCGAACATCGGGAATAATCATACGTACATCAGGAGTGGCTTGTACTGACGGCAAACTGTGCTCGGTGAAAATCGGCATAAAACGTTTCCAACCAGGAAACTGCCGCGACGCGTACAAACCCAACAATGTATCGGTCGCGAGTAAACCTGGTACCAGGAATCCGAAATCAGACAGAACGCACGATCGAAATCTACGTGACTGCAATGTGCAAGATCGAGTCGGATTCTGTGTTACCCGCGACACAATTGAACCGTATAAAAAGTGCCACGAGGGATCTGCCAAACGCAAGCCGTGCATTTTCTGTAAACAGTGGATTTTTGTGCGCGACGATAAAAAAAAAAAGAGTTATGAGAAAAGTAAGAAGAATGTACGTACGATTAATGTATACGCGTTTCGAAATGTACATATATATCTATATTTCAATCTAGAATCGTTTGAATCTCTTTACACAAATATACGCGAGTAAACATCGCTAATTTGTCGTAAGAATGTGTCAGAGAAGCAACAGAAAATTAATTTAACAAGCATGTGTTTTTTTAGATAAAACTAACGCGGGAACGCACAAAGCGACGTGAAATAGCGATGGAACGAGCTATAAACGGCCGCATGTTATTCTTCGCATGGTCGAACGTATGCAAAGTGTCTGAGTCGTGGCTTCCAAAGGCAAGCCACGAATTTCAGTAGCTGATCTCCGGTAGAATAGCACGAAGAGAAGCGGAAAGAGAAAAGCAAGATACATGCACGAGTTTCGTACCTGGTGCAGGTATCTTTGCCGTTTCTGCACGTTGCATGTTTTCGAGAAATGATATGTAAATAACCGAGAAACAGAAGATACAGAAACCTCGTTTGCATCTATATTGATAATCCGTATTTACATTTCTGATTTGAATAACTGAATAATTATATCTGCGCTACTAACAATAATAAATGTTCGATTCGTATCAAATATTTTTATTTCCAATAATCTTATTAGTGGAAAGAATGATTTTGCTGAAATATCTAAAAATTTAACTTATAGATAAAGACCTAAAAATAATTTCATTGGATCATCAAAAAATTTGTGTAGAAAACTGTATAAAACACGGTGAACAATGCAGCAAAAAAATTTGATATTCTAGCAATTAATTTGAGCGTCCTACATAATTAATTTGATGGTCCAACAAAATTTATTTTCAGATCTATATTTATAGCTATTATAATATTTTAAACATTTCAGTAAACTTTTTTCCATATAATGTATAACTATTTTCCATATAATATAAGAATATAACAGCAATAAGATCAAAGATTCTTTCCTAATTATTCCTAACGAAACAAATAATTAAAAGACGTAATCAATGCCAAATTTTAATTTCTCTGGTAAAATACTGAAAGAGAGGATAGAAAAGATTCCAAGGTATGCAGGATATGCAAAACTCGGTAATCGCGCCGTACCATTTGCGGAATTCAAAGAGAGTGCTTTGGATCTGATAGAAAGAAGGCAAGACGAGTTTAGAGGAGACTTTCAACCTTTATTTATTGGTTCGTTGACCGAGACAAACGTTGATCATGCCGGAAGTCCTGCTATTGGTCCACGTTGGATCTCTCAACCGGCGGATGTCATAAGATGTTAAATGACGCTGAAAATACCGGGAGCATCTCTTGGCTACTTCAAAGACGGTTACTCGAGGAGGAAGTAAATCTTAGTGAGGCGAATACACGAAGACATCACGGCTCTCCCGCTCACTGACGCAATCCGCTTCTACCTTTCTGACGTAGGACGAGCCATCAATAAACATTTCCCATTGATATGCAAATCTCAATGAGAGCACCTTCTCTCAAGAGCCAAGTAACGACCCCTAAAACCAATCCCCTTCCACTTGCCGTTCCCGGTCGGTCAGACCGACTCATAACCAACATATTCACTTGGGCTCGGTTTATGATCCGCCATGAATTAAATTTATCGGAAGGCACAAATTCGGGCGCGATATTAAATGTCGTCTCATATCGATAAATTATATATCACTCTTGGATATTTAACTAGATATAATAATAATATCCGTAAATTCCAAGTTTCTTTCTTACTTGACGAAAATTAGAAATCTCTTCTGAACCTTCCATTTTAAACGTAACATAATAGCAGTATTATATCGATAACGATAATAACGATAAGTTTTCGCTGCTCTCTTTCATTCATATTAATTCAATTAAGATATGTCTGCGTGAATACGAAAAACAGTATAAATAATCACAAGCGATTAATGTGTATGACGAGATTGAATAATCAAGATAGTTTCAATACATTGATAGATAGACACCGACCGAATTTCGAGATAAATAGAGGCGATATAGACAGCAAGTTCGGTGTGCAAAGATTAAGGACAGACACCCGCGGCATTCTATTAAGTCCCATTCCAAGTGCTCCAACTGTTCGCCTCTATGTGTTCTCTGGTAGTCGGCCGGTGCAGAAGCTTTCTTAAACTTAGATTACTATGTACTTCGGCGTGAAGTTCATAAACCTTAGCGCCTGTAATCCGACAGTCTTGACGACAGTCGCGACTGTATTCTAGAATTGGAGACTCCAACGGCAGCAATCAGCGTGGCAAAGTTGAAAAGGATCATCTCATCAAGAAATATATTATCGGTCTTGTAATCAACCAGTCGACAACTTCCTGTGACTTTTTACACTTTCTTCTCTCGCCGTGATTTATATTGTAACTTCGGTCTTCTTGTCGATACAATACTATCAAGATTTTTCACGAGGATGACGATTATGTGAACCATTCAGCGCAAAATTAAAATCTTGCTAAAGCGATATCGTGTCAATCAAAATTGATTGTATGTCAAGTGAGGTTTATTCGCGCCTAAAATAACTTTGATGAAATAAGCGGGCACATCGTTTTTCATGCCACTGTCTGCAAACATCAGGTCACCGCGTGATATCACTGTAGCGTGACATCGCCGCCGGGCATTCCCGGGCAAACCGGAAGCCGCTCCCGGAAATACGCGTCAAGGACGCTCTTATCGTGCATCCCGATGCCGGCATTAAGCGTCAAGTCAGGGCAGGTGCGTGAAGTAAAGGATGGGAAACGCAAGTTGCAAGGAAACGCAAGTCGCAGGGAAACCGAGACGAGAGGGGTCCTTCCTCACCTGTCGTGCATGGCTTTCTAACGAATATGTACCCTCCGCCAATTTTCGTCCGTTTCCTCGTCAAGGTGAAGCAAACGCCGCGAGTAGTCGAGCACAATGAGTTACCCGGAGTTACACTCCGGCCACAAATACGCTGAATATGCATGAAGCCCTACACCCCATTCACCCTGTTCCCACTACCGGTACGTAGGTACTCGAATTAGATTTCGCGTAGGTTCTTCGAGTCTTGCTAGCAGCCACTTCTCGCAGATACTTCAGAGCGTCTCTCAAGTCTCATCTTGCGCCCCTCTTTCTTCCTCTTTCTCTCTTTCTCGCTCTTTCACTCTTTCTCTTTCAAAGAGTACAGTTCATCGATGTTACCTTTCTATACATTCAAACGTATGGGCAGACTATCGATCAATTACCAGGAAAATTGAGGTACATATCATGATTGGACAAAATCAACGATGCAAATAACCGTTGGTTGTTTCGAAATAATTGTGCATCGTCAACCGAGGCACTTGTAATCGTGACATATAAATACACGATTATTTTTTTTTTAAGATACACTTTTTCCATTTTACACTGACTTGTATAATTTTACACGCTTATTCCTGATTTTTTGGGCTAGAATAATTTAAAACTTTTATTTCCCTTCTAGTGATGACATAATTTTTCATATAGTTTTATATTTCCCGAGTAGAGAGAATCTTTTTTATCCCTTTAAATTACAAATATGAGAGAGTCATCGCAGAATTCACAAACGCGATTACTATTCTGAAACACACGTGAGAACGCCACGTCGAGCGCTCGCATAAGATACGATGTAATCTCCGTTTCCTCTTATACAACAATGATATATTTTATCAAATAAACGCATTTCTTCCAAGAGCTCGATTTTAATGAAAATATTCAAGTAAAAACGATGCATTACATAGGCATATTTCGTACATCATACGATTATTTTTGAAATAATTAAATTCCATAAGAATAAATATATTTTACGAAAAAATTGCACATACGTTAAGTTACGTAAATACACATCGTTAGAAAACATAATATTCTCGATAACAAGTCCGCTTTTAAATAGTATTCATGAATATTACAGTAATATTTTCAATAACAAGTCCGCTTTTAAATAGTATTTATGAATGTTATAGCTGTTATAAATAAATAGACCGTTTAAATAACAGCAGATTATTTTATTCGTATTAATAGATTTATGAAACCCAATTCCCGGTATATCCATTCAGTTATAATTATAGTATCGAATCCTACGTGATAATCTTCTCAATAAATGTATGTACTAGTAAAGTAATTTAATCAAAACAAATTCATATCCCAGAGTAATACGTCCTATTTCGAAACAGCATAAAAATAAACAAAAAGAAAAAAGAAATTTCGCCAACAATAGCGAAAGAAGGAAGATGAGAATGCACAAATATGGTGTGTGGATTAATGGATATTTAACCTTAATTGCCGGTATTCATTCCGAAATTTTCTTAACAGTTAGGTATTCGCGGATCCAGTGTACTTTACATTAATGTATCTTTGCTTAAAGTTGACGTAATTGAACGATTTTTTTTTCATTTTGAAAACCAAGATCTGAGGATTAAAGCTATGTAATTTAAAATTACGTAAATTTATGAAAAATATTTATTATGAATATTTTTTTCCCAAGATTCCTCAGCTGAAGTGTCGACTAAACTTAAGAATATTGATTAAGAATTAATCACACGCCTTTTACAGAAAATAATTCTAACTTGTTGATTAAAAATAAGAAAAGATTCTATAGCATATTAATTAAAATAAGAGATATAATTTTTTAAATGTAAATATATTAATGGTTCATCCCTTTAATTGTATTACAGTTTATCTACCACGGTGAAAAAAATGTAATCGGTAAAACATTTTTTATACATATATAAAATGCATATATTTTTCAGGCTTAAAATGGCCATTCAGCTGGTCCTTTCTTGCTTCTCTGGCATCTTCGTCCAGCATCCGTCAGACTACCTTTTTTCATGTCGGAAAACCAAAAAAATATTTTTTATATGACCTATCCTTTACACTTTACACGGACGCAAACGAGCCGTTATATAACCGGATTTATATACGTGGCAGAACCGAAATGATATACGGTTGCATGGGCAGGAAAGATTTCCGCCCTCTCGCGTTTGAATCCCTTCTTGCTCTGACATGCGGCAAAAAAATGTCCGACCCGTTGCACTACTGTTTCGTCACACGTTGCGTTACGTCACACGTTGATTTTACTCTCTGCTAATGGGATCAACATAGGTTGCAAGATAAGAGATGAGAGTTGCGACCTCTGAGTCGAGAAGTTAAACGGCGAATGCGAAGATTCTATAATTTGTTCTACGAAAAGAACGGTTGTGCTAAAATATTAAAAAATTTGGATAGATACAGAATAATAGATCTGAAAGTAATTTTGTTGGACTATCAAAATAATTATGTAGGATGCGAACTCGTTACTAGTTGAAACTTTTTCTGGCACTGCTCATCATGCTTAAATTTCCTACATTATTTTAATAGTCCAACAACATTATTTTCAGATGCGTATCTATCTAAATTTTTAAATATTTTCAATATTTCAACAAAATCGTTATTTTTGTACAATAAAGAATCGTGTAAATACAAACACAAGGAGAAAATACTTCTTGATATCAAATCTTGATGTTAACTCAATTGATTGTGATAAGCTTAATTTCTAATCTGACGGTGCACGAATCGCAATACATTAGGAATGCATACAATTGGAATGCACGATAAAATCTTCATAACATACGTTTAAAATTCTAAACTGGAAAGTCTCCGCCGCTTTTGTGCAGTAACGTAGTATGAATCATTGGGCGGAACAGAGTAATACAAGTCAGAGATACAAAGGAATTTGCGCAGAGTTACCCGATATTTGTAATCCCCTACGATCTGATTTCGCGAATGCTCTTCGGAAAATCTGAGCCTTTTACTAAAGTCTATTTCCTACATGGTCTACAGATCGAGCGTCTATTGGCCTTATACATAGGCTACATATCGTAAAGTCCCTACATAAACGTAAATATTTACATAGAAAGGGGGTTGTGGCGGAAGTATATACGGTACGGTAAGATTTTCGTCCCTCCTGTGGCGCGAATTCGCTGTAAGGCCACTTCGCGTTCGCTATTGGAAGAACGAAAGTCTATTTTTAGCCCGAGAGTAGTCACCTAATTTTTTTTTTTTTATTTACATAAACGATCTCCTGAGATGTTTTTACATCTCAAATAAAATCATTGTTATTAACAATATATTGTATTGTATATTGTGGACTGTTTTCCAATTTATTAATATTTGAGAACATTATGGATGTAGATTTCAAAAATTTCCTGAAGAATAAAGATACATAATAAAAAAAATATTTGTGTTGGAAATTTAAATCTTTCTTAAAATTTTGTATTGAATTTTTTGAACATACTCGAATGCATTTAGCATAATATGATTATGTTATTTAAGTATTTTGTGTTCAATTGGTATTTAATATTTTTTAATGTCAAAATAATACAATTTATGAGTAAGTATTCAAATAATATAAAAATAATGTATTTTTAAATATAAAAATTTTACAAATGAATAAAATATGTGTTAATTTAACATATCATAAATATTAATTTTACTAAAAGAATATGCTTCCACAATTTGCTTAAAAATTGTACTTTTTTGTGTTAATTTTTTTTAAATATTTATATTACTCTCTAACATCATCTTGTCAAATTAACACAAAAATTTCAGTAGAACCATCAGTGCACCGTTTGGAACAATGATTTGTGTTAAATTTAACACAAATTTTTAGAATAATAAGTAATAAATATTAAATTATACACAAATATTAAACTACCGAATAAATATTAAACTACACTGTTGGAAAATTTGTATCGAATTAACACATTCCACATATCTCAAACGATCCACTCCAATTTTTGTTTCATTTAACATAAGATGAATATGTTAGAAAACAACAAGAAGATATTGTGTAAAAAAATGATCACAAAAAGATAACGTTCACACAGTAAACTGTGAAAGTGTACTTCTTTAGTATAACTAACATGGTTAAATTAATAAATATTTCATTCATTTATTTTAGAATTTACATTTTAAAATACATTATTGTTATGTTACTTGTTCTCTTACTCATAAATTGTGTCATTTTGATACTATTGTATAAGAAATGCTGAATACTAATTTAAAACGAAATCTTTAAATAACATAATCATTATGTTGAATCACATTATGTTAAATTAACACTTAAATATATTAAAAAATTCAACACAAACTATTAAAAGGGTGAATGAACCAACACAAAGTCACAAATACATATGTTTTACTATGTAACTTTATATTTATAACAGTATTTTTAAAAAATAAAGATTTTAATTTTAATATAACGCTTTTTTATTACGAATTTTTAATTGCCTATTTAAAGGTTTGTAAAGAATAAAAGTTATTAAAAAAGAAAGAAATATGAACATCAACCTTACAAAACAATATTTTACAACAATTCACATTTTTTTTTTCGTTGGGATGTAAAAATAGATAACTATTTCCAGGTTAATGGATCATCCCTTTTGTACATTTGTAGTACATTCCCGCAATTTCCTTGATTATTCTTTTCGTTTAATGACATACATTTCTAGGAGAGAAAATTATTCTTTCCCAGGATCGAGCTACATTAAACGAAACTGAAGTTCGTTGAACCGTCGAAGAAGAAAGCGTGCAAAAGCTCGCGATTCGTGACGTTGCGTCGTCTCGGGGTGAAATGGCAATGTGTCGTCGTGCTCTCGTTGCTCCAAAGTCTCATTGTAAGACAAATTACGCATTCGCGTGTCACATTAACTGTGCTCGTGTTTGTTATATCGTATATATTCGCAGCGTCGCGATACTAAACAGAATCAAGTTTAAACGTATACGGATAAATTTTACGACGTAAGAAATCTCGTTAGGATACAGCAAAGGAGGATCGATTAATTCGAAAGATATTCGCGCGGAGTAGCAGGAGTTAAGCTCTCTTAAACTCGTTGAACAACCGTGCTCCATAATAGTAAAGTTATAACGGTAAAGTTCAATATTGCGGAAACGCATAATATTTGGCTAACAAATGCGATAATTTCACGATGTATATTCGTTTGAGGATATATACACATTATATGATCGCGCAAAAAAAATAACATTCTTGCAAAACGCATCTCGCGAGAATTATTGGAATTAGACACCCTCCGATTGATCACGCTTCTTTCTGCCCGTGACGTAAACATTTTTCTATTTCGACGATACCGCAGCGAAAAATATCACGAGCGGACGCGTAAACCGAACGCTGTGCGGGAATTTACGACGGTGATAACACCGAGGTACGACTATCAATCGTCCGTTGCATTCCCGCGACCCTTGACAGTCTCGGCAATTTTTATCCCGGCGTCTATCTTCGCGGTTTATCGCGACGTGCTTTTCCATACGCTTTCGTCGCGCGAGCAGACGCTCCGGCGCGGCGTCGCGGCGTTTCCTTCCAAAATCCACGCTTGGTGTTTTTGACTTGGGTGGGGGAGAGAGAGAGAGAGAGAGAGAGAGAGAGAGAGAGAGAGAGAGATATGACCCGACCCGCAGATATAACCGAAAAATAAAATTGCACGACCGCGAACGTCACTTCACGAGGAATATCGACAGCGGCCAATTTCGGAGCACGCCTCCGTATCAGAAATCTTAGCGGTGGCAAAAATGTTCATGATATTTTTAAGAAAAATTATATATCCGACATACTCGGTGATATTTACTTTAAATGATTTAAATTAATTTTTAATGAGAATGCGCATTTTCTTATGCGTGAGAAACGCACGTATTGAAAAGCATTGTACAAAAGCTGTTGTATTTTGCGGAGTCTTTGGCAAATCGCATTCATTTCTTCTCGTTTCAGCAAGAAAATGAAGTAACTTTATTTCTTCGTTTTTTTTTTAAATTTGTTATCACATTCGACTGATTCTCGATACTCTTATATACGATATTCCTAAATATATTAAAATTTATTCTGATGCTTTTTTTTCATAATCTTATGTTTTTTTTTACATTTTTTATATAACGATGGAAAGAACGAGCTATAAAAATATATTGCAGCAGAAATTACAAGAAAGTTTACATATATTTTATCGAGTCCGATATCGATCGCCACGCGCCACGAGGAAATTATAGTTTTCCAACGATAATAAAAAAAAGGCTAATAAGAAAGTGTTATAAAAGAACGGTAAAAGAATTAAAACATAATTCACCCGGTATAATTAACGCAACAATTAACGCGTCAAATATTATTGCGTTCACATGCGGTACGTTCCTCCATATTGCTAATCGCGCGCCCTTAAACGAGCGATACCACCTGGTGCTCTCTGTAATCGCCTTGAAATCCAAAATCTGTACATCGGTGAACAGTTTCATAAGCGATAAATCAAAACGCAACGTAAAGCACCGAGGATCTAATTGCCTGCTCGAAACGCATCGTACATTTTTTATGTCATCAATCTCGTGCTCGTATGATCAACTCGTCGATTTTAATTTAAAAAAAAAAAAAAAAATCAATTCATAGCTACGATCGCGCGAAACAAGACACTAATGAATTATATATACACGACTCACTGAAAACGATCCGTTCGGCATTCAAAAGCGCTCTCTGGACTCCCGCAGGCAGGCCGTTGAAAAATCCTCAAAAATCAACAAAAGGACACTGGGCAAAAACGAGGGATTCACGGAACACAAAGAGCTCGCTCGCACAAAACGCAAACTCAACCGCACGTAAAACGGCGTTCACCGGCGGGACGCGAGGTAAGCGAGCAAGGAAGGAAGGCAGGAAGGAAGGAAGGAATGCGGTGACGCGCGTGACAGCCGCGAGGGAAGCAACTCGCTTAAAACGGCGAGCCGTCTTCTTCTTCTCCCGCGCTCGCGACGAGGCCGATCGGAGCGTACGAGAAAAGCATCAGCCGTTCTGTCCCTTGAAAGCTTAAAGGAGCATCGAACGGAGAACGATTAGGAGGATAAGGGAAAATAGCGAGAGAAGGAGAGACAGACAGACAGAGAGAGAAAGAGAGAGACAGAAAGAGAGATAGGGAGAGTGACGAACGAAGCACTTTCCCGTACGAGGCTCTGCCGGGTACTGGGGGTAGCGCGAGGTCGCGCTATCGAACGCACCTCTGCGCGCCGCGCCGCGTCGCGTCGCGCCGGCCAAGTTGACGCTACCGCGGCGCGTCCAATCGCCGGCTTCGGCTTCGGCTTCGTTTGCGCCTAGCAGCGTCGTCCTCAAAGCGCGCCGCGATCATCAAAACTACACCCGCGTTAGATCCGTTAATCATTTTTAATATTTGCATCGAGCTAGAACCTCCTCCCCTCCCACGGGAGAAGGAAGGATAAATATTTTTACCGCCTACACTAACTATCTCCCACGTATTTTTCTGAGGCAAATTGACAAACATTCAGTAACAGTTTCAATCTCGAATTAGTTCGTTATAAAGTGCCCCCGCAGCGCGCACGACCCGCAAGAATATTTTTAATTAATTACCGCGTTTCCATTAACCGCTATCGCATCCGCTCAAAGTAAATAAAATATTGTACGACGCGATATGGGTGAAGACTACCGGTTATAATTACAGAATTACTTAATTTATAAAATCAAATTTCCACTTATCACAGTAGCAAGAATTTAATTTAAAATCTTTCGTTGTGTTCTCTTTGTTTTATATAATTTATTTTGTATAATTTGCATAATTTATTTTTCGTTTGTTACCTTCATTGCACTCAAAAAGAAATAAGTATTTTAATTTTAAGATATTAAAATGCTTTATTCTTATTCTCTCATTTTCTAAATACTTAAAACTAAAACGTTTCCAGGTGTTTAAAAAATTGGAGCGAGAGAATAAATTTCTTTTTCGATCATTTCTATTTGTTGTCATCGATTATTTACTATCTGTGCATCCAAAATTTGACAATAACGAGGTCGAGCCGTGTATATGCGATAGCGAACGTATACTGACGGATACGTGATGCTATCCCTCGGGCAATATCCAAGATGAGATTGCTCTAACGCGTATTAACGCTTCTAATTTATGCGCGTCCATTGGCCGTGCGAGATCGCTCAAACCACACTTGGCCATCCTGTAGTATCGCGGTCGGCCTCTCCGTGCAAACAGTTCAGCGCGTCGCTATGATCACGTTGATCAAGAGGCTCAAAGGGATAGGAAACACCTAGAAACCCTCAGCTAGTACGGTATTGTCTCGGGAACGTGATTAGGTGTAACAGGTTCATTGTAACTTGTAACGAGAAACATGTAACAATTGCGGCCCTGCACTTCTTTCGTGTAATACGATTTTCAAACGATTTCGCGTGATTCTCAAAGTGTGATGATATTAAATGTTAAACGTTGATACATAGACCAAGATTTATGTGTCAAAATTAAAAGAATTATCTTCTACGTGCGAGAAGGGAGCAATTTGTAGCACTAATACAACGAATGTGTCGAATATCTTGTTCGGAGAAACAATGCGGAGTAACGTGTATATTTATTGGCCCCTGGGTAGATATTGACTATGATGCTGTTTTCGCGATGGAACATTCCGTGCTAAATAACGTCTGCGCAAACAAGTTGGCAGATGAGTCCTCTTCACCATCCAATATGCGCCCTATGTTGCCACAACGTTATTGCAAAATTGGATATTTCCTTGGAAAATCACAATAATCTCTATACTAATTTTAATTTTCTATTTTTCAATTATTTATAATACGTCACCAACCTTATGATACCCATTATTTTCACCCATTATTTTTATTTTGTTTACGTATTCCTTCACTGTTCCTCGTCTAGTCTATTCTACTATATTTTATTACATTTTATTTCATTTTTTTTTATTATTCACACCTTCGTATAATATTTTCTTTAAATTTCTGCGTTACCTGTCTGTAAATTTTCTTATCTTGCGCTCGCTAATTTTCTTATTTTGCTTCTCTTCAAATTTCTGTACCAAATACTTGTCAATTTTCTTATTTTGCGTTTCTCACTCTTGAACATAGATTGTTTATTTCCAGGATAGCAAAAAATGCTTTATCTATCTGCCTAAATTTCTAATATCCAGCAGAAAATAACTATGCAAAATATTTTTTTCATAAATATTGTATTCTGTACGGAAAAAAACAATTTTGCTAAAGTATCTAAAAATTGAGATAGATAGAGATCTAAAAATAATTTTGTTGGACCACCAAAATAATGTAGGAAATTCAAGCGTGAGCAATGCTGCAAAAAAGTTTTGACATTCAATTTAAATATTCTATATAATTATTTTGATAGTCCAACAAAATTTATTTTCAGATCTGTATCTAGCTAATTTTTACTTCAACAAATTCTTTCCGTTAATAAAAATGAGATACGATAATGCACAAAATTGGAATCAACTCCCATGATGGCGTCTCTCGACTCACATTGAAATTATGATTATCAGGTGGCACAAAGGGACACGTTAGACGTGTTTAACCAGAACACCCTCGAGCGATGCACGAAATAGCCTTAGACCGTTATCCTCAGGAAGGAATTAATCCTCATGGAACGTTTGATGTAAGAAATAGGTAAAAGAGTAAGCTAGAGTATAACCCTCTCGCTGGGGCGAAGATATTGTGCTCTAATTAGACGAAAGAATTTCATTCCTCGATCCAATTTCTATGGTGCGGCGCGAACGAGCCGCTCTTGAATAATCGTTAGCAGAACTTTCGCGCTTTGCCCGCGGATTACCATATTTCCTGCAATAAGTATGGAACCTCCGTCTTTGGCTCGCCGCTTTATCTCGCGAATCTCATTTTTCTTTACGAAACGACCATAAACGCGTCTCTATAATCATGCTAATCGCGCGTAGGCGTCATTCGAGCGTGTTGAATTTACCCTGCGAATAAAGTGCCGTCGAGTTCGCGGCGCAGCATAGAAATTATGACTCTTTGAGATACTGAGAAATAAGTGATAAGGACTAAAAATAAATACAACGGAAAGATATACGTCCACGTAAATTTCTTTTCTCAAACGTATCGTGAACATTTGTTTCTTGCTATGATACAAAGTATGCATTTGTCTTGATATTTAAAAAAAAAAAGCGACATGTGACGTATAGTGCAAGCAATCAAAAGCGATATAAGTCACAAAATCGTTCGCCCATACAAATAGTTAAAGAGAATGGACTATGCGTTGGGTGCAAGTGACGTTATTTCGTTACACACTATTATACCTATTGCTTGTTGTGTACGTTTCGAAACTAGCATTGGGCGTTTTTCGGCAAGAGACACAGATGACACAATGTAACACAGTGAATCATTTTATCCTTGTTACCAATGTTAAATATGAATGAAACGATTCACTGTGTTGCAACGATTCACTGTTTCTGTTGTTAAAAGAACCGTCTTTCTTGTTTTTTATTATTATGTATCTAACACCTATCTGTTGATGGATAATATCATAGATACTCCATTTTTATGAAAATAACAATTGTCTTCAAGTACGGCTTTAAATCAGCTGCTTAACTGTTGTCCTCCTTATTGTTGTGCAACTGATATGTCAATTCAATATCAAACTTACTGTATTTCTATCTGTTTATTTTGTATTTTAATGTTAATAGTTGCACTCAGTAAAGTTATTATTATTATTACAATATTATTATCTCGGAAAAAATCTTTGATTAAGTTTTAAGTGTTAAAAAAATCTTGTATTAATATAATATAATATATACTGCAGATATCCTTTTACTTACAATTACTTCAACTTTGCGGACTTACGACCAGTATGCGCTAAGAATTATAACAGAAAAAGATGAAGTTAAACCGAGATTAAAATTAACCTACATTGATAGAAGTAGACATTAATCTATTTTTTCACATAATCTTATAATTATTATATCCACAATGGTTAGTAATACAACTATTATTACTAGAAGAAAAAGAGAAACAATAGTTAGCATTATATGATTACTTATATGATTCGACTTCTAATCAAAGTCTCAGAACGTAACCTCGTTATAAATAGAAAAATGCCTGTATTTTTATGCTATTCTTGCTTAACACAGCTGACATTCTCGTCGATACCTACTTACGTTTCTCACGATATTTTTGATCTCGTTCACGATTTGAATTTAGGATTTTGTTACGATCGAAAATTTGTACAATATCGTACATTCTCACGATACGTTCCATAACGATCGCACAAAATCTTGCGAATTAAAGCAATTAAAACCTGATTAAAGGCCGACTATCCAGTTCTTCTCGAGTTTCGCCAAGGCTGGGAAGGAAAAAAGAACCGCACGTCCCGTTTGATTCGCAGAAAGCGATCCGTCTTCATTACTAGCCACCAACATCGTATACCCTGACAACGATAATGGCAACGGAAATGCACGAACGATCCAATCGCTTATGAAAATCGCAGATAATGGCTTCTCTCTCCTGCGCGCTCAGTAACTTTATCCTCATTACTCATTATCTTCTATCATTTCTTTGCTGAATTATCGTAATAATACGCGTATAATATCATTCGCAAACATTCGTTGCGTCGTCACGTATCACAAGCTTACTTTATTTCGAGAATACTGCCGATTGATATCGCGGGTCTGATGAACTTGAAGTGAAAAAAAAAAAAAGTATTCAGGTCAGAGTCGGAGCTATTCTTGCACCGCTTTTCTGCTTTTCTCTTCTCTGAGTAAAATTGGAACTGACTTTAACAGGAAGTACGTGCTTAAAAAGAATTAATCCTCATCTTTAATCTTTTCCTGCGCTATGTCAATAATCATTTTCCAAAGATCAATCCCGTTTCTTTTCGTTTAAGGTTTCTTTCATCGGAAACGAGGGTGCGTATGTTCAATTCGCTTTAAATGAACTCGAGAGATATTAGGCGAACCGGGCCGATTACAAATTCAAACGACTATCAAAGATCAGCGCAATAATCTCCAATATCTGAAATGAACGAACCCCCCACTCCCTTCCCTCCTCTTGTTATCGTGATGGAAACGTCGATATTCGCACACCTGCTGCATATAATCTCTGTCAAATCCGCTTCATCCATTTGAGCGAAATGTAATCATATCTGAACAGTCTCGGTGTGTAACAATCGATCGATCGCACACGGTGAAAAGATTTGCGGTTGGTCGCTGGTCACTGTTATGGTCCACGTCGATACCCGCAATTTAGTTTCTATTAGCGTGCGTATATAACATTAAGTGCGTGTGAGTTCGATAACGGAGAAACGTATCAACAAATAAATTTGGTCACAATAGTGCAGACGTAATTAGTGTCTAAATCTTAAAGCCCCTTCTATAATCATATTTTACTCCCTCTGCCTAGCCCAAGTTTTTTTTATTGTTTTACAGACTTTCAAAAAAATGTCAAAAATTAAAAATTATTAGGTGTTGGAATTAATTCGTAGCGTTTTTAATGAAAGAATGTTATTTATTTCACATGAGCATTAAAAAATACATTAATGAAAGTACTTCCCATCACTTGTAAAACGCTACGAATTAATTCCAACACCTAATACTTTTTAACATCTCTATTACATTATCAATAGTTTTTTAACACGTTCCGCGTCGTGGATCACCGTTCTATTCAATATTTCTATTTATTTTGGCTACAAAAAGAAACATAATTATAAAATAATTTCGATGTCATATATATATAGATACATAAATACACCGATATTATCGAGCACCATATTAAAAAATAACATATTAAAAGATTATATATTTAATAAATCGCTGATGGTTTTAGAAATATAATACATCTTTATTAAAAAAATCAAAGACAAGCACATTCTTAGAGCAATACACACACACGAACATTACTTTTCGTATGGTAGTCCTTTAACGAAAGTTAATGATGCGGCGAAAGAGAACATAAATAAATGACCGAGCGGACGAATTGTCGTGGAGTCTCTTGTGAAGGGAAGACGAATTCTGTCGTGCTTTGCAGTCAAACTATGAATCAACGTGAGCGCCACGCCTTCGTTTCATTCACGAGACCTGACGACCTACGAAAGCACGAGACCATCGTGGGTATGCGAGCAAGAGACAAATGGAGTGACAGAGGATTAAGATATAGAAAGATAGAGAAAGGGGAGGAAAGAGAAAGTGAACTGAGGAAGAGTGAAAGGGAGAAACGACTGCCAGGACCAGAGATTGCAGTGTCCGTTTTGGCCTCTATTAATACTAGCGTCGCTGCGGTGACGTTGTGTTAAAAGTGTCAGCTTTGAGCGTAAACATTCAACGAAACAAGACTGAATGAGAAAGCAGGCGATGAGAAAGCGAGAGGAAGACAACACGACAGCCGCGATAAATTCAAATTCACAGTTTTTGATCGACCGAATCTATTATTCTCTTATATCGCACGCGATTAGGATAGAGGGAAGAAAAAGAATACGGAAGCCAATCTATGGCGATTTCGAATGAATCAACGCGACAAATTCGCGCGAGGCGAAGCTGTCATTCGTACGTAATTAACTGTCCCGTTGAGCTTGGCCACGATTCAAATTGAATTGACTATCGTTATGCGTCGGAGAGGACGAGTGATGGAGGTGACGGTGCGGTGCAAGCGATTCATTCGATTTCGGCCCGAAGAGCTGAAGGCGTGACTGAAAAATATCCCACAGCCGGTAATTACGGCCAGCTTTTGCGATTATACACTCCGAAAATGTCCGGCGTGCCGCCAGAAATTTATACGTACACCGGATATATTGATACGAAAGCGCGTTTCCCGCCATTGTTTCCACCCACGATCCTTTGCACGATCATTTCATTTATTTACACATAATCAACGCGTATTTAATGCTGATTCCGATTAAAAAATCAACGAATTTTACGCGATACCTTCACGTTATGTCTATCAATAATTTTTGCACGTAGCTCTCAGCTTTATTGCGATCGTCGCTTTAAGGCTAACAACATACACTATCGCTCAAAAGTATTTGCACTTTAATTTTTGTACGTACCTTTTTATATATCGAATTTCGTTTTAATTCTACCGTATTCTTCTATTGTATATGTAGAATTAAATATTTTTAGCTATACTATATATTTTTAGTCAAACATGTAGGAAAGAAAATGGAAATTCACACTTCTTCATTTAATTAAGAGAGAGCGAGCAAATACTTTTGAACGGTACTGTACAACAAAGCTTCCTCGTTTCCATTAAAAAATAAAAAAAAATATATTTGAAAAACAGTAAAGAGTTTTTAGTGTGCAATATACAGATGAATATCTCCAGCATAAAAAGCTTCTTATAAAAAGCCATAAGATATACATGGCAGCTAATGGGCTAATAAATAGTAAAATACTCATTAATGGTGAATCACCGACAGCGTTCGCAATTTTTAAAATATTTTCCGCGATATTGAAACGGCGGGTTATTAAGTGCGCGATACTTAACAGCGACACGCGATATTATGCGCGTAATAATCCGTGAATACCTGGAGTAACTCAAAATCGAAGACTTAGCCGCAACTTTAAAGAGACTCGCGCGTACGAGCGAACGAAGAGCTGCGTTCCGATAACGGAACGATTTGCGAAATGAAATCACAAACTTCTGCCGCGTGTGCACGCTAGTACATTGTCTCGTTTATAATGGCAATTTACCTGGCGTAACGAACAACGCGAAGTTTCGTCGACCGAGGTCTCATCTTCAACGCGAGGTTCTTTGTTCGCTCAATCCTACGCCTTTAATCACTAAAGCGTGCTACAACGTACTGTTACTTGCTATTCCGCGTCAACTTTCTCTCGTTCCCCAGATACACCTTTTTGCATCTACGTCGTCTGGTCTAAACAATTTCATATTCACAAACCATTTCGCGTGTGTCCCAGTTGTGCGCCATCTTTGAATTAATTCCAATTCGAAAGAATCTGTAAATGGATTATCGTGGAACGGTGCGATTCTCGAGAGAGCGACGCAACTTTTTAACGCGGCTAATCTCGATTAGTTTCCCTGGATACTTCGCGACGTAATTCGCGAGATGAAAAAGCCGATACGGTAGAAACTCTGTAATTTCAATCTTCGTTATTGAAGCTGCGCTTGTTGTGCTCGACCTGAACGCACAGCCGGGAAAAGGTGTGCCTCTTCGTCGAGAAGAGTTCCATTGATCGTAGGCGGAAACTGAAGCTAAAATAATTTCAATGGGGATTTCTCGGACCTCGGTAAGCTACATGAAAAGAAAAAATAATCTTGCTTTTATCTCTCGACGATCTTTCAACTGTGATACAGAATTCGCAATGTCGACGCGCAATGCGACGCTTCGTAGGACAGATGGCATTTCAAAGTTTGTCGCAACTGCAACTCACCGCTTATCTATGCGCCCGTCCTTCGCGACCGCGGTTCGTAACTTCGATCGAAAGCAAACTCTGAACTGGATTAGGAATCCCGCGAATAGTTACCATAACTAATAGACACACGGCCCAAAGTACCTATTCGCGTGATAGGCGAAATGCATTACGGTTGCTGCCAAACACATACATATGTATATTTACCTGCATCTGATGTCGGAGAGCCCCTCGTTAATTTCGCACCGATAGCGACGCGATCAGTCGATCCTTTGATCTATTAAATTCATCAATAGCGTGCGTTTCTGAATTAACATTGACACCGTTCTCTTTACGAGCAAATATCTCACGTCAATTCTGATTCTGGCGAAGTGGTAAATCACAGATTTGCGGATCTATCTGCTGCAATTGATCTACTTTTTAAATGTCGCTTTTACCGAAATAAATGAAAATTGTGAACGCGAACTGAAACACAAGCGGCATTTCGCGGATCAGACCTTCAATCCTATCGCACATTGCATTTTGTGCGAGATAAGCTATCGTACCAACCGCATTCATTTAAAATCGCCTAGTTTTATATACGATCACCGTCCTCCCTTCTATTCCAGAAAAAAAAAAAAAAAAAAAAAATTTGATACACCATCTACGCAAATAATGACGTACGCGAAAGCTCGCGTATCTTCGCAGCCAGATGCGCACAACGTTCGTGGGTTTATTGTTGTTACGCAAACAACCGGAACTCCGGGCAGCCCGGATATGTTTATCGTCGGATTAGCGATTCCATTGCCCAAGCTTTTCTGCTTCAACGCACCGAGAGGGTGCAGACGAAGCTGCGCCGGTTTTCGTTCACGCGTTTGCGAATCATTCACGGTAAAATCGAACAGAGCGAATGAAAAGGGCTGGAGAGAATACGTACTAATTAACGAGGCATTTCGCCAATAGCGTCAAAAGGGAATTTGATTTAGAGGCAAATCCGCCGCGCTGCTGACCGCATAATATCTCTCACACAGGTGAATCTGATCAATTAAATCTACCGAATGCAGATCCTGCCCAACGGCATTCGTACAATCTAACTATGATCATAGAGTTGATCTCCGACTATATAAACAAGATTTTGTGGAAACGTAGTCGAGCCTTTCGAAGCATAATTTTCTTGCGATTCTTTTGCCAAGGTATTTAAAAATTTAGTCGGATGCAAATTTGAATATAATTTTGTTCAAGCATCAAAATAATTATGTAGGACGCTCAAACTGATTGCTAAAATGTCAAAACTTACAGCATTGTTCATCATGCTTGAAACTGCTACGTAATTATGCTCCAATCTATCAATATCTATCAATATCTATCTATAATTTAATCTGTAATCAATATCAGCGACATTGTCCAATTATTCTTTATAAAAGGTTATAAACTAGTGGAAAAAACTTCATCCGTACAAATTTCGAGAACTTTTCATTTCGCGTTTAATTGATATTTTTATATTGTTGAGAAATTGCTATTTGGCGTATTTCGAAGGTACCGGAATTACTCTCAAATTATGATTTGCAAATAAATTAATGCCTGCAGGGGAAAAAACAGTTTAGCTAAAGTATCTAAAAATTTAATTAGATAAAATCTAAAAATGATTTCGTTGAATAATAAAAAATAATTATATAACATTGATGATTAATGCTGTAAAAAGTTTTAACATTTTACTTTTCAGCGACCAGTTTAAATGTTCTAAATTATTTTGATGATCCAAACAAAATTACTTTCGTATCTGAATTTAGCTAAATTTTTAGATACTTCAGCAAGATCGTTCTTTCTTATATTGTAAAATTTGTGACGATTTTAACAGCACATTCCAATTGTATCAATGACAAAGACTTCTCAAACATTGTAATATTTCGTAAAATGTATATTACATACATGTGTCATGACTACATATGTACACTCTAAAAAATCGATGTGATTTAACATCTATATACGGTGTCTATATAATTCTCAATGATTTTATTAAATTTTAATTCTCAATGTGTTAATATTAACATCAACGTGGATTTCATTATCAACATCATGATGTGATTTTAAAATCCATGGTATTCACATTATACTAGTATTAATATTAATACCAACACATTGAGAATTATATAGACATTGCTATTTTTTAGAGTGTACGGACGAAAAATAGATCTTTCTTCGCTTGTGTCCTGTGTCTGAGATATTTTCGATTAGTGTTATCGCACGCAAAACTCTGGTTGCTATTACAAAGTATCATGTGTACTAATACAAATATGATACCTGCAAGAGATCGGTAGATTCTTGTACGTTCAGGTGCGTCAACGTAAGTGGTATATTAGGATAAGCGAGTATCTCTAAACGCAGAAGTTTAGGTGCACCGTTACGCGTAACGTCAAAGTCAACTCCAAATTTGATGGATCCTGCTGTAATCTAATGGTTACGGATTGGGTTTACGATGCGGGGAAGATCGGCGACAGGATAAGGTTAGCTACGTCATACGCGTGTAACTACACGAAAATCCTGACTTCATATAATGCAATTAACTGTGACGGTATACGTGGATTCATGTCATGATGCGCAGTTTATCCGATGACACAACGCGCCTCTAACTTTATAATGTTAATTTTAATCGAGGTTCATTCTTAATACATTTACCTCATTTAATTCAAATATTTACGATATAAATGAAGATAAGCAGAGCAAATCGGTCGCTATGTATTTCAATTGATTCTGATAAATAAAGGTATACTTTGCCTTTGCCGACCTGGATAGGAATAAGTGATAGGCGAAGTGATAGGCAAAGTAGAGAGAGCATAAATAGATAATGGACCTAAATGAAATGAAGAATATTTCACACTAGTTGAACTCACGAGGGATGCACGGTGGGTCTAATGGCTCTAGGTCATGTTTACGATCCAGGCACGAATCGAGAAGCCGTTTCGCGTTCGCGCGCGCACAGCCGACTCTTTTATAAAACTTAATTTTCCGGATAATTTTACCATTTGTTACCGTCTTTCCTCTTACGCGTTACAGTCATAATTTACAGTCGTCGTGCAGCCGAGCGTTAATGGAAATTTTAGGTACCGGTCTCCTCTCTCCATCTTCCGCTTCCTTCTACCCCTTTTTTTTCGTCGTCGCAAATTTAAGAGGAACGTTTAACGTTTTACATGGTCTGAAACTTCGGCTAGAAGCACATTAAAAGCATGTCAGAAAGTACGTAAATATCCAGTCGAAATTTACATAATTTATCGCGATTTTCTTTCAGGGAGGAGCGACTTATACCCTAACAAGTGGCAAGAATAGAAACGGTAAGTCCGGTTCCCTCAATGTGTTGTACAACGGGGTATTCTCCTTCTGCACGATTCCCGTTATTTACAGGAATATTGAGAAAACGCCGTGTACTTAGTGCCGTCGGGAAGCGTCGTTTGCCTTGCAAGAATAAGCAAACAAGCACTACTCAAACCCCGGCGTCTGCCGTAACAATCTCAAAACAGCCCCGTAATGGAAAGCCAGCGATGTTGCAGCAAGCAAAGCTCTCTAAAAACGCTTCGCAAGAGAAAGAGAGAGATGGAGAGAGAAAGTTACGTAGCTTAACCGGAAGTATCGCCACGGGGGATATCTTGGATAGAATCGGAGCGGAGGGATCTGAAATCAGATCCCGTTTGCATCATCCGAGCGCACCTGTGCCACGACAGCGTTGAGCAACGTTCCTCGGCAAAGATCAGGAAAATGAGGTTGCTAATCTTTAACGAAATGTTAAGACGGTGGATCAATAATCGATTAATCCGATCAGTCTTCGAAATGTTCAATCACCCAACACGCGCTTCGCCCGAGAGCGGATAAATAAACGCGGCGGTCTGGCCATTAATCTTCCTTAACTATTACCAAAAGTTTCTCGTGGGGGCGAGGAGCTTGTATGAGAACGTGCGAGTGTTAAAATAACAATCTGTACGTCGCCTAACATCTTGCGTCGACGTTCGCCGGAGATGATCAATAGTTGGCGAGCTATAGCTATGCGTTTCCCGGCACGTAATCCAATCTAATAGCGGCGTTGAAATCAAGATCAGTTCCAGAGAAAGCAGAAGCCGATCGCGACGACGCCCAACATTTCCCGAGAACCGGGAACGCGGAACGCGCTTATGTCCAGCAGAACGACAGAACCGTGGTAACCCTCGGGGGAAATAGTTCCGGCCTGCCGGACTATGCTGAAGTTACGCCGAGATTCCCAAGCTGCAATAATGTAGTTTGGTAGTTGTGCAGTTGTAACGAGGGCCCCATAGCCGGCTGCTGTCCATGGACGTATCCGTACGTGCTATATAGCGGTCGTTATACGGTCGTACAATCGTATGGGTCGTATGGCCGTATATGGCCAGGTCGTATTCGGTCCACATGTCGTATTTGTACTACAAATCCCCGTAACCGCAAATCCCACGTCCGCAAGCGCGTAGCAAGCTCTAATCACGGCCGTGCAAACGATGGCTGCCTTGAACTGACCTAATACTTCCTAGGCGACGCTGGTAAAACGCCGTGATTAGCTTCTCCGTTGCTTCCTCGCTATCGGTTTGACTTCCTGCCGATGGTTCCGGAGCTCGGATCATGCACATGGATCGTTGCCGGGATAATATTATGAGAGTCGAAGTTTGTTTTTCTAACAATATGTTAACATGCAGAATAACGCTTCAAAGCGATGAAACTGTGTTAAATATCATTCACGGAATCACATGTGATAAATCTTTAATAAATGCAACACAATGATATTCATTTTCACTAAGATATTTGTAATAATTTATACGTAATATCATTTGTTTATAAAATAATATAATTACATAAGAATAGTTTTACTAAAATATCTAAAAATTTAGCTAGATACACAAAGCTAAAAATAATTTTGTCGGGCCATCAAAATGATTATGTAAAACGCTTAAACGTTGATGGAAAAACATTCTAGCAATCAGTTTAAACGGCTAAACAAAAATATTTTCAAATCTGCATCTAGCTAACTTTTTAAATATTTTAACAGAACCGATTTTTTTTTGTGTACGTTCTCAAGAAATTTACAAATGTTACTGTAAGCCCATCTATGAAACATTCTATCATCGTTAGTAGATCATTTCTCAACGAAGCATTTCTGCATCAAACAAAGTTAGCCAATAATTTTAAATTTGCTGCATTCCTGAGAACTATAACGAGCGACGGAACTCGTGTCGTAGTTTCCTATCTAACCGCATATATTGCATCGATATAACATTGTTACGACAAGCATGTCACCGCAACTCGATGACAACGTCAATATTGTTGCACGAAAGCAGCGATGCTTTTTATTTTACGGTGACAACTCGATAATGCGACTCGGACCCATGAAGGTGCGAATTAAGTCCAGTCGCGCGGAATTAAGGGCCCATAAATACGAATCAGCAGTCGCTCGAATGCTGTTCTACGATCATGTATACACATCCGATCGAGCGGAACTTCGGATTGTGTCTCAGACTCTGCGTGAACTGTCTCTCCACAGTAGGAGCAATTCGGTGGACAGCGAAGACAGGCGAATGATCGATGGGATTAGTAAGGCCAACCATTGTAACGATCGCACCGAAGGACCACCCGTTAATATTTTTTTTTTACTTTTGTGACATGCGTTGCATCACGAATCGAGTAGAAGCTTGTAAACTAATTAATAAAGTTGCTTGTAATATATTTTATAGCTTGCGATTCAATCGAGTTCTAATAAAATAATTATGTGGATTTCAATTGACAAAAATTTAAACTTAATGGATTAAATGCAAAACAAACTACATTAAAGAACTTGTAATTTTCTTGTATAATTTATAAAGAAATTAGAAGTAAAGCAGCATTAGGTAAAAATAATAAAAGAAAAATTAAAAAAAAAATTAAATTCAGTAATCGTAAAAAAATTTTATGAACAATAAATTCTTGAGATATTACACACGCAACATTAAGAAAAAAGTATTTGGTATTTGTGACTATAATTATAGTAAAATAATTATAGTTAAAAGCTCCATTTTTATGATTTTTATTACTGTTATTACTGATATTAGTAATAATAATCATATATGTATAATTCTCCCAAAAACTATACTATAGATTATGTGACAATTTCAAATATTAATATAGTAAAATATCACAAGTTACGAATAGTAAATAAAATTTAATTGAACCATTTCTTTAAAGTTACTTGTTATTTATATGAAAATAATTAAAAATATGTTAAGCAAAAACTAAATATTTTCTTCAGTATGTGTGATTATTATTATTAATAGCATAATTGATTATATGTCCGTGGTTAAAACAAATATAAATATATAGTTGTTCCAAAAAATGACTGTAAATTATAATTAAATTTTAGTAACTGCAACCATTATTTGTCTCAGTGAATAATCAAAATAAATCAAACACCATACTTTTAGATCCTAGATACAATTATTATATTTGTTTCCGCCAAGTTTTGACAATGTACTCAGATTGTAAATATTAAGTAGAAGAGCGCGTACGTCGCGACGTTACGGTGTAACAAATGGTGCGTCTGCGAAGGCCAAGTACGAAAATGGAGTTGCTATTATAAATGTATGAGTTCAAAAGTTCCGGTATGGCTGCGTCCTAGGAAATGAGCGAACGTCCTTTGCGACAGGACGCGTCAACGCGAAAAGTCCTCGTTCCGTCGGAGCGTAACGTCGTCACCGGACTTACGTTACTTTACCGTGACGTACATGAATCCACGATGGAATTCCAGCCGGTTTACGGCGCGAATCTGATTTTCCTGGGAGTACTCGCCGTGCGCACGCCCGACGGTCGCAGGAGCGTGTACGAGTTGGCATTAACAGGAGAATAAATTATCCTATTCGGCACGAACCCTTCATAACTCAGTAGCAAAATTAGCATAGGATCAATATTGCTTTTTCGCCGCGCCACTGACGGCGCTCGGCCTGGCGCCCCGAATGCCCATTTAACTAATTCACGATAAACTGAACGACCAGCAGTGAACACTATTGCTTCCTAAAAATTGTCATTTTTATTCATCGTGCACAATCATGCATCATATATATATTGCGATTTTCATACGATATATTGACATTTCATACGTCTCTCTCTTTCTCTCTCTCTCTCTGTTTTTTAAATTAAATAATGCTCACGAATACTTTCTTTTACTTTGGCTTTGTGAAAGTTTCTAATAATTGATTAAGCCTTCAATTTATTTAATAATATAATATATAATAAATATATAAAAAATAAACTAATACGTGAGAATATTGTAAATGTAACTCGTTTTAATTTTTCGTATAAATTAAGTAAATTAGATATAACATTCATGAAAATTATAATATTATACAAATTGCAGACACGTAAAATAAAATTCATTGTTTACAGTAAATAAAACTTTCAATTTTTCGTGCAAGTGAGTTGGACTTCAATTGACGCAGGCCTTTGAAATTATTATAGAATTGTATGCTTCGAGAGCACTTCGTACTGCACTGTTACTGTTTGCATTATGAATAATATCGGTATTTCAACCTCTTTTTTCCCGGCAGTCGGATTGTGCACGTTTCAGAAGAACGGTTTGTTCGTCGATTGCTCCATGACGGAGACGAGTCGTCGAAGAAGAAGTGAAACGAATCGACGATAATTGGAGCAAAAATAGAAGGCATGCTTATCTCAATTTCAGTGATATTACACAACCGCAACCGTATTAAAGAAAGAAGATCGCGCGTTAGAAAAAATAATTTTTATTTTTATTAAATTCAATTGTCGCGTCATAAATATCGTTTTCTTACATTTGTAATTAATCAGTGTAAATACATATGTTAATATCAATGTATCAGTATATCTCCATTATTATTTTCTTTATAAAAAATCGTATCTTCCTATTATCGACCGATAATTCCCACGATATAATATATGTAAAACGTAAACATAGATGTAGACGAAGAAAAACGAAGTGTATAATAAAAATTCAATGGCATTTTCAAGTTGTATGCAAAATTCTATGTAAGCGAGAGCGTTTACATCGCGCGTATACAATGCATGCATGTACATACCTACGTTCGAGAGAAATTACAACAGACGAAAGGAGGGACAGAAAGAGGAAGATGGACGGAAGAGAACGAGAAGGGAGAATTACCAGCCTCCAAGATATATACGTGTGTATGAAAGGAAAGAAACAGAGAGAAAGAGAGAGAGAGAGAGAACGAGTATTTTGTAGTAGACCGTGGTCCACGTGACCGGTTGTGCCCTCGGAGTGGAACGCAGAGGTCAATGCTTTCCGTCCAAGGCTAAAGGACCGGGAGAACCGAGACTCGAGTAGGTACTCGAATATCGCGAGTACAACCAACGTCCAGCATCGGCTAACGCCAAGCAACGAGAGAAGATGAGGAGAAACCGCGCCGGTTACAACCTGCCGGTTCCTCACCTCGCTTACAACCTGCCTCGTCTCTCCTTAACGCGCACTCAGACTCCTTCGTGGCCGAACAAGCCTCTCGCTCCCGCAACCGGGAGTCTCACTTACGTATACCTATATATATGTGGTTGTGGACGAGAACGTCGTTGTCGTGGCTACGGAGGATCGGATTTCACGTCCTGCGATATCGTCCGGAAGGTACTCCGGAGTATGGATCTCAGGCAGGAGATACGTTTGCCGAGTCGCCGAGTCTACGATGTGTTTAGGTTTCTACTAGATCGCTCGCTCTGACATCGGGAATCGAGTTTGCATTGCTTCGTCCTATAACGTGATCCTCGTTGCGGAGACAGTAATACGACTGGAAAATTTATCCGAAATACTGCTCCGAGTTTCGCGTCATGAAAATAGCTGCTCAATTTTCGATAATAATATGGGCGACGATTAATAATTGTTTCGGAAATATATCGTGCGGAAAATGTTATAGCAATGTTTTTGTTAATTGAAACCGATCTTTTGACTTCTCCATATCGCGCCCTGCCTCGACCTGGCAACAACTGCAAAGTGTCATTCCACGAAGTTGCAGCCAATACAAAAGTCGCGAGACGAAGGTTTTGTTCTTCTTACACTACTCGCACAGCCGCTCTACTTCCAGGATCGTAACTTGTTACAGCCGGACACTTTACTGCTGAGAACTAAAAGATTAAGAAGGGACTCCAGGATCGGAGCGGCTGAACGAGGACGTATTGTTTCCTAGGGCTTCTAGCAAGAAATTGGATTTCGAACACTGGCAAACGGCCGATTCTGCTGCGTACAAGAACATTTCTGCCGTGCGCGTTGCACCGAGACGACTGCTCATTTTTATATTTATCACATTTCGCAGATTAAACTCGAGAAGCGAAGGAACACGTGTCACGGAGAATCCAAAGCTGACTGCACGGAAAGAATAATTTTGCTGAAGTATCTAAAAATTTAGATAGATACGGATCTGAAAATAATTTTCTTGGTCTAAAATAACTATTATATGTAGGATAGTCAAACTGGTTGCTCTCTAGAATGTCAAAACTTTTACACCATCACTCATCATGCTTGAGTTTCTTACATAATTAACATTTTAATAATTCATCAAAATTATTTTGAAATCTGTACTTAGTTAAATTTTTAGATATTTTAGCAAAACCAATATTTCTTTCAATATCGGAATAGTTTCGATGCTTTCTATTTTTAATTCTACAGAAATGAAAAAAATCTATTGTGCCTCACACCGTCTATTAATTTATATCGTCGCAAGTAAGTACAGAGATAATTTCGCAAAGTGTTGAAACAGTTTAATTTGAAAATTATGTCCTCAACATTAAAGTCTTGAACACGCGAAAATTAAATTTCAATCTGCGCCTCAAATGCAACTGTCGTCAATAACATTGCTAACGCCGAAAAGGCAGGCTTCTCGAAAATTGTTCCCGGTGTATAACCGTCGCGAACAGTGCCAAGTAAATTAAGGAACGCCTCGTTGTAAAGGAATAACGTCCAATGCAGCGTGAAGCGCATATTCAACTGCGAAAATAACGATTAATGGATACGATTAAAACCAAGAACGCTGTTACTACGCTCGACCTACCCAGCCCTTAAAAAAATCGATTTTTGAAGATGAAGTGTAATAACACTTTCCTGATACCATCATCGTTGGAGGTATGAAATTTACGCGTGTTTAGATTAATTGCCGACGAAATAAAAATTGATGATACAAGTGTAGCGCTAAATGATTGTATTAAATCACTGATATATCAGTTTGATGAAGAAAGTGATCAATTAGGAAGCGACGCGGTGTTACGCATTGCGTGCATTATTCTTCTAACTGTAGCGCGATGAATGATATACTTTATATGCTCGATCTATTTAGAAAATTGAGCATGAGATTATCCCCTTCGCTTCTTTCCTTCACAGTCACGGTGCGTAAATCCGTTCGAGCTCTTGTAGATGTACATCGCATAAATATCCATTTGCCGCAACAAATTTCATTCTCTCATAGCGATAACTGGAAAGCGAATGGAACATTACCCGGAAAAAATTACGAGATCATCTGGAATACCACGGACGTTAGAATATTTAACGACACGACAGACGCTGATATTATGACAGTGGATATTAGACTTTAACTTCGCGATAATACATATTTTCGGAAGGTGATGATATCGAATAAAGTGTCATTCCACTTAACTTTGTTGAAAAAATTCTTTTTTAACTTTTAACAATTTATTACATTTGAACGTGTTGCAAAAACATGAGAGATAATACAGGAAAGCAAAAGGTACGTTTATATATAAATAATAAAAGTTAAAAAAAAGTTTAATTATTCTCAATTAAAACAAAGATTATGTTACATATAAAAATATGTAATAAAATCTTTGTTTCAACCGAGGATAATTAAATTTTTTTAGCTTTTTATTATTTATGTAATACAATCTTCGTTTCAACTTAGGATAATTAAATTTTTTTTTTTTAGTTTTTACAGCGCGAGCGTAAAATTGTTACGCTCGCTTTTAAAGATACAATTTATATTTCTGAATAATGAAGAGAGTAGCAATTATTAGCAACAAATAACGACACTTCAGTAAACCATTATCGAACTTCGTGAAACAATATATCGCGAGCGATACGTAATCCGCGTAAGCCCCGAATCTGCGCGAGTGCGAGTTAGAGAGAGTCGCGAGAGTGTTTAAACGGCGCCCTGACTAGCGATAATTTAACGAAGACAAGGCACTACCTATTTATGTAGGAAACGAACAAGGTACAGCGTCGAAAACGCCTAGAGCCAGATACGAGAATGGCGTCTTTGAAAACTTTCTCATCGTATAACGCGGTCGTCGGCGTGTGGGCACGCGCGCTTGTCTCCTCTAAACGTTTTGGCCAAGTACTTTAAGTTTACACGACGGGACAAGTTTGCGAACTTTAACTTATTTGCTTCCGTGCCGGATTACCGGTTAAACGGTCCCGGTCGCCGAGAGAGTTAATACAAGCCGCACAGTCCATGCAAAATCGCCGATACCGAAACCGCCGCACAATTCCACCGATCTTGCAACATTAAAGGTAAAGAAAACTTGGAAGTTAACCAATGCTCTTGTAAAAGACGAAAAAAGCATTTGTAAGAGCCGACGTGATGCGAATAACGACGGGAAAACGATCGCATTTCCACGAACCACTCGACGAAAGAATAGTTATCACCGTATATGCCACCTTATCGCAGGTGTGACACCATGATTTGCAACAGCAGGTTGCCGCAATGGGTTACAACACTCACGAGAGATAATAAAGGAAATATGAAAATTGCTTGGGGATAAGAGGATCACAGTTATCTTAAGTGGTTTAAGTTATTTACATCGGCTAAGCCGCTTAAGCAACTTAGAAATTAATGTCTTTTTGTTAGAACGTTAATGTCATTCTTGGAATATACGTTAAGAGCGTACGTTAAAATTACATATGTCTTTCATTTGTATTATATAGATATGAAAGAAAAGATAGTAATATTAATTTATCTTCGCCGATCCATTTTAAAGTGATAAACGAATGAAATATTATATATTCAGTTGCAATATTTAGCTGCCTTTCGGAAATCTATTTGAAAATAAATAAGATAATCTAACTCACCAGTATGATGCGCAGCAGTGGAGTGGAAATATTAATCTGTAAATATAAACATATTCAAATTATAACAGCATCCAAAATAATAATATATAATTCAGAAAATAATTATTATCCGCATTAAATTTTTCCTTCTTTTTAAAATAGAGTTATTTTAAATATCTCACATTACGTTTCAAAAAAAGATCTTTATCTTACGACTTTCTTTATTAAATATTTAAATTTCTTTATTTTATTAAACATTTCAAAAGAACATATCTTCGTTACAAAAATTTTAATTTTAATTTTGCTGTAGAATGATGTAGAAAAATAAAGCGTCATGCAATCGTCAGAGAATAAACAATCGATTCTACGAATAACAAGGAATAAATAATTAATTACGTACCCTTGGGTTGCTCCACCGTTGCCTGATACCACCTTGGCCTGCTCTTCCTCTCAGATTCCTCCAGTGTAGTTTTAGCACTCATACACTCGCGAAAACACTATATACACACTATATACACTCGCGAAAACACTATATACACTCGCGAAAACACGATCAATTGCAATAATCATAAAAATGTACGATAATCACACGATACTTTACGCGGCACTCCCGATGTTAAACGCACGTACTTTACTGTGTTACGACGGAATAACGCGACGAAAAACGACGAACTTGCAATCCATTCGGCACTTGCGATGAACGAATTTTTTGAACAGTCCAGTGGAATCTGCATTGATTGTATGCCAGGAACATTTGTCATCCATGATGTTGCACGATATCTATAAAAATACGTCATTTAAAAAGATTATTTTTTTCACACTATATGAGAGATATAATCAGTAATATATGTGATTGAAATTTAGCATTATGCACGTAAATTTAATATGTTTAAAAAATGCAATGAATTCTGCGAAACATTTATATTATTAATAATTGATTGATTTGATAAATAATCGAATCAAAGCTTTGAATCATTATCTCGCGCTTTCAATCTGGACACATTAATTTTTGTACACATTAATTGTCAAAATTTAAAATGCGATGCGATTTCCGGATTTAAAGCTTGTTAAAACATCATTATTACCCATAAATATCACAGTAAAACGATAATTTATAATTCCCAATTTTATTCGCTATTTGCCGTTCCGATTCCCACACAAAAATATAATATCATTTAAAATATATTTATTATAAGTTTTAGAAAAACTCATTAATATTATATGTGTTTAAAATAAAAATTTATTTTCTTTTAAAGAATATAAAATTGAATCGAAGAATTAAATGAAAGAATTATAAAATTGATCGAAGAAATGACTTGTAATATAGATAATTCAGATAGAACTTGTATAATAGATAATTCAAATTTAATAATCTTTGATTAAAGTATTAAATTTTTGATTGCAGCATTAAACTTACTAGAATTTAGAATATATTTTGAATAAATTTGATGCTCATATATAATGAACTTCGTAATAAATTTGGGAACATATAAATTTTTGAAAAACTTGAAATAATTCTTATTTGCGTACACCATGTATTTTTCTATATGTACTACTAAAAAATTAATCACACGAAATATCTGACTCGACAAATGTAATGATTATCTCAATATGTTTGCGCGGTTCACAGCGGGAATCAATTAATCTCTCTGAGAATCGTGAATGTAAGAGATAGTTACGTTTAATCCTCTCCCGCGAGCTGTCGTAATCGCGTCTCAAGTCATAATGATACGGAGATATGTACGTATTTGTCGCGCGCCACCCCGACTCGAGTGTCGTCACGCGGTCGTAAACAGACAGCGAACGTCCTATACAATAACACATTGTACGTTGCAAAAACATCTTGATCCGCTATAAAGATAGATTTAAAAGTATAAAATAAATGTATATAGCATATTCCGTTTCTCGCGTTATCAATATGTGAAACAGTGAATCATGGCTTTAGTATGCAAATTTTCTACATATCGCTCCTTTAATTCAAAAGTGGTACAACTAACAAAATTAAGGTTTCTTTTTTTTAGAAGAGGAAAAACTTTTTCAAACTACCAAAAAATTATTGATTACTCAATCAGTAAAGACAATATATTTTTACAATTAGAAATATAATAAAATGAAATATAATAAAATTTTTGTCATTTTCGTTTCACAATTATTTAAAAGCTATTCTTTTTTAATTGTGACGATTTTTATATCTTACAAAATTATAACAAATCTAGAATAATTCATCAAAAGTGACGCAAATATCACCAACAGTTTATATTTATCTTAATCAGTTAAAATAATTAAATTTACAGTAAAACAATTTATTCTAAATTCGATCACTAAACTGTTTTAGCTCTAAATGTTCTTATAAAACTCTCCTTTTTATTTACAAAACTGACACAACTGAAAATATATCACTCTTGTAAAAGGTATTGATCTCTGTTTAATAATCTTTACTTAATGTAATCTCTATCTAATAATAAATTCATTCAAGATAATAACTAAAAAATTACATTTTTATAATTGTATCACTTTTGAAGGAATGATATTATGTTTTATGCGTTTTCAATTCGATTCTCAATTCTCAAGACGGTTAACAAATTGACAAAATATCCAAGACAAGATATATTGAGATCCAAGAATTGCTAAAGAAATAATTATGCTATGTAGATATACAGAATATTAGAAAAAAATTTCTTGATTCGATTCTCTCTCTTACTAGGAATAAATCTCGTACGATATGTCCGTTTCGAGAAACAATTATCACTTCAATATGATTACTTTGTTAATTACAAGACTTTATTATCTCGCAGATTAAGAACCGCGAATTAAAAGACAACCACCCTATATCTGTTGTTACTGTCGCTACCGCATTTCAAAAGATAATGACGCACGGAGCTCGAGTCGAGCTTGCCTCGCGAGTGTAAACAGAGTGGGGCGTATACAATAGTACGTTACGACGTAAAGGCAACATTAAGAGAAATGCGTTATATCTCTCGAGACATGAGAAGTGTTCCGGAAAAGCTAAACGCGATGATTCCTTGTAATTCACCATTCTCAACTCACGAAATTAACTTCTATTATTGATGATTTGTAAATGAAGTTATCAAAGTGATAGTGCTCAAGAATTATTTTACAAATTACAGTATGGTAAATACTTGTACGTAATAATAATCCAGTGCGTTGCGAAATAGCACTTGTTATAAAATAAATGCTCGTTAAATATTTTGTTCTTCGTACATCAAATTGATCAATTTCAATTTTTTTTTTAAAACATTGATTACCTGGCTAAATAATGATCTCTGCCTGTTTTTTAATGTACAATCTTATAAATATTTTCTAAAGATATTAAAGTTATTATATAATATACAAGAAGTACTCAATAATTGTTAGATACTTATAAAAGTCAAGAAAATTAACCCAGACGCGAATAATCCATAGTGTGTAATATGCAGAAAAAACGGCTTTGCTGAAGCATCAAAAAATTTAGCTGAAAATAAGTTTGTTTGTACCATCAAAATAATTATGTAGGACATTCAAATTGGTTGCTACAATTAAAATTTTTTAAGTGTTTCACATAATTTTTGATGATTCAATAAAATTATTTCAAACATGTATCTAGCTAAATTTTTAGATACTTCAGCAAAATCATTCTTTCCGTGTAAAGGACTGGAAAATCAAATGCAACTAAGAGTTAAAGAATTCACAATTATGATAATTTTATAAGAATCGGAGTAAAAGTCAAAATCAATTATCATTCAAGTATATTTCGTTAAACTAATTAATATAAGTATCTTCTCCGTTCTTAATTGCGTTTTAAACATCAGCTTACATTGGAGTCCCTTAGTGAATTTTGTCAAGTTCTATATATTCCTGGACAGGAGAGCTTGATTGAATATCCGATCAACGGACGCGACTGGCGCAGTTATGCATGTATGTATGTTAGAAACTTGTTTAGTACTGTCCCTCGGGACTGAAATTCTGTGGTGGCGTCGGCTGTTGCAGTCGGTTCTCCAGACATGTAAACTCGCGCCAACCGATACGCATCCCTACTATCGCAACAGTCGTGCTTAACTCGGTTGCTAGTTTATAACCGTTGAACGTTTTCTCAAAAGTAAAAGCTTAGAATTCGATTTTCAACAGGATTTGCGTAGAATTTTCTTAATTTTATAAATATAGGTACGTTATTGTTGTAATAATTGTCATTGGAGAAACAAATAGCCATTAAATTAAAAACTTATGTTAAATAAATCCAATTACATGCACTGAAAAACATTTCTGGTTGAAAATGGACGAATCAGAATTTTCTGATTAAATTTATTGTATCAACCAGAATTCCGATTATCTCAACTAGAATTCTAGTAGATTCAACCAGAAAATTCTGATTCATCCGTTTTCTATTAGAGTTACTATTTAATTCAATCAGACTATTTTTCTCAGTGTGATAAAATTGTTTAATGATTGTATGAAAACAATCGTAAGACTTGTTTTAAGGTCAGTCTTTTTCGACAAAAATTTAAATTAAATTTCAAAGCGCTATAAGATTGTAAATGAAAGTTATCAGTATCCAATAGAAAAATTAATATTAGACGCCGGGCGCTATAATACATTACATTGTATGAGACGAGAAGTCACCGATATATCTCTCGGGCTTCTTCGTTCCGTAGCGCTATAAATAACAACTGTCGATATAATCGGGTCGGGCGATATTCCACAAAATTAGAAAAAGGTTCGATATAGAAAAAGAAGTGTCTGTACCCTTAATACAACTCATCGATCGTCGTTTATCCCACCCCTTTTCCTTCAACATCATTTTCCTTCCTTCGTTGCGGCGTACCTAATATACCAAAGAATGCACAATGCAATCAGTGCGGTGATGTGAACCAAACCGAATTATCGTCATCGAGATAAGCCAACTAGATATCGCTTGCTAAGACCAGCTGTGTGATCGAAATTCCTTTAATAGCTTGAGGATGGAGATGATATCGCCAGCGTGAACCGGATCAACGAATTTCCTAATATCCAAACATCGATCGCTCGTGACAGTTATTTACTTTATCCCCCTCCTATCTTTACATGAACGGAACAAACAGTTTTGCTAAAGTATGTAAAAATTTAATTAGACACAGATATGAAGATAATTTTGTTGTAAATGAAATATACACAAATATATATGAGCAAATATTTAAAATATTTTTATATATAATTTTGTTAAACCATCGAATAATTATATTATCTGTATAGGATGTTCAAATTAGGTGCTAGAATGTCAAAACATCTAGCAGCATTATTCATTACGCTTGAGATTTTTACGTAATTATTTTGATAATTCAATAAAGCTATTTTCAGATCTGTAGCTAGTTAAATTTTTAGATACGTCAGCAAAACCGTTCTTTTCGTATAAATGTGATTTAGCCAAAATGAAAAAAGTGCAATAGCAAGAGAATATCTTGATTCCTCCATTTCATCTTCCCTTTTTCCCCGAGATCTTATATTTATATAGTGATTATAGTGTGATTATAATGAGGAACAATAGCTTGCCTCGCGTACAAACGCGTTGCGGAAATGAGTTTTTCATTAACGAAAGTCAATCAGATTCACGCGGCTATAATGAAAGCTAATTAGGAAATTTTCCGATGACGGTCCCCGCTAAATTAATCGGCTCTCGCGTTCCAATCCAGGTAAGCGAATCTCCGATAACACGTATTGCCGACCAGTAATAAAGTTCGATGGATTCGAGCACGGATGACGCATTCGTTACTTTTTCCTCAAGACTCTTAAATCCCATTTAAGCGGGCGTTTCCCTTAGTTGAGTCCTCTATCGAGGATCTCGGCTGCCGACACTGATTTCCGTACGACGAAACGACGAAAGCGAAACGTGGCGAAGAACGTCCAATTATACGCAAATTAAATTTTCCACAGCATCAACGAATTATCGATTTCATGAAAATATCGGAAATTTTGTCCGAGCTTATCGATAAGCGAAATCCCCGTTTACTAAGAATATTTTTTACGACACAACGCGTACTAAATAAATTAATATTATAAAATGATTCACGAACATAAACTAATTTAGATTAAAATACTATGTGTAATAATACTATGTGTAATAATACTCTAAATTTTTAGGAATAAAATTTAACTTCTGAAGAGTCCGGCAGAAGTAAAATTTTCACTCTTAGAGAGTGACGAATCACTCTTAGGCCCGATTGCTCCAACATTACCTTGGCTTTAAGCGAGGCTTAAGACTCTCGCTTTCTCTCTTTAAAGTAAGGAAAGAGAGGGAGAGATAGAGTTTTAAGCCTCGCTTAAAGTCAAAGTAATATTGGTGTAACTGGGCCTTAGAGTGAAGAATCATTCCAAGCAGGAAGCAATTTTCAATCTCTGCGGAGAGATGAATAATTTCACTTTCCGAAAAGAGAAACTGAAGGTAAACGTTAAATTTAGCTTTCCACATCCAATCTTCACAAAATTTGGCTTATTCGACGTGTTATTGCACGAAACGAATCTAGCACAGAAAAGTGTCACTCTGCTTCGCCGAACAAGATATTAATAATTAAAGTTAACCTTTTAGGAAATTCATTCCTTGAAGGAGTAAAATGAAATTCACTCTTGCCGGACTGGCGCGTCACTTTTTTTTGGAGACAAATTTCACTTCCAAAAATTTAGAGTGCAACATAACATATAACGCAGAGCAAAAAGGATTAAATTAACAAGTCTAACCATTGTGTGGCTCGCATGAAAATCTACTTCCTTCCTGGAGGGAAGGCTGCGCTTAATGTTTTATTTATCTCTGCGTCAAATTACTTGTGCATAATAAGAGCAGTAGCTTGCCTTCGTATGAAACCGCGTTGTGCAAATGAGTTTGCATTAGCGAAATATCAAGTACTTAACGGCAGAAAGTGGTCTAAAAACCGATGTTTCTCGATGGGGGCGCGTCGCTACCCTTTCAATAGAAAAATTAACGTACCTTAGCTAATGCCTATTTTTGCAGCGCAACGTTTTTCCCGTCGCGGCACATTTCCCGTAGGCAAAAAAAAAAGACATTTACCGCTTCGTTTCGTCGTTAAGCCGTCTGCGCGCGGCATGCGAGTCTTGCGATGAAAATTGCATTACGTTCGCCGAGTAACTCCGTTTGGAAAGTGACCACACGCGAATATACGACGGTCAAAGGCAGTTAATTTTACGCCGATTAATACTGACTCTCATTTTACGTTCGAAAGGATCCTACCGCTGTGCTGTTCTGTCCTGCGCGCGATATTCCGCATGCAAAAGATAACATTTACAATTGCTTTTTACACATCGCTGCTGGCGGAACTTTCTATTGACACCTTCACTATTAAAACATTTAGCTCATTAGATTATACTTATAATTAATTGTAATTACAATTTACTGTGAGATCCATTTTACCAGTAAAAATAATCATAGCATTAGAAAGCGAAAAAATATTAATGTATCGAATCATCTATTGCGAGATCGAGAGTAAAAAAAAAGAAGAAATTAACGGAGACATGGCTGGTATGTTTGTTTGAAATCTAAGGTGCTTTAACATCAACGATGCTTCTCGAGTGACCCAATTCGGAGAGCACTAGAACGTAGGCGAGCCTGAGCGACGCCTAATAAGGTATGAAGAGACGTACCCGTAGTACGACGAAGCGGGATGCGGACACGTGCACGCATACCTGTCAGCACGTGTCCGTTTTACGCCTCGTACGGCAGTGTGCAGTATGCATAACTCGCAGTGCTGAACGTGTCTACCCCGAACGATGCGATGCAATGCAATGCGACGCAACGCGACGCGACGTGCTCGTCGGCTCGTTGTCGTCGCTTCCATCGTTATCGCCGTGTCGGCGGTCACATATGCATATTCAAGCTGCCCGCCTAGACATCGAGTAAATTAGACCATTTGGCCCGCTCCATTATTGAGGGAAACCAGCGGAACGAAGCGGCTGCAAGCTTGTAATGCGCGACCAGTGCATTCGCAACTCCGTGACTCCTCAGCTTTCACAAAGTTCGGCGCCGAGTATCAAATGGGTGCAAAGAGCCGCGAGGAGGATTTGGGCTAGGATCGTCTCGACAGGATATTGCCTGGAACAAAATGGCCCTACAGGGACGGTAAAATGTTCATTCTCTCTAAACTTTGTCAGACGACGCATGTAATTCCTATAATAGTTCTAAATATGTTTCTCATAGAATATGATTATAACAAATAATACATAATAGTTTATTTAAGGGCAGTATTCATAACTCGTTCTTATTTTAAAACTGTCTTAAGTCATGTCTTAAAGTGCTGTTACGGTGCTTTGATTAATTCATAACATCTGAAAACTGTGCTTAACCCTTCGTGTTCACCTGGGGCCCAGGGATCCCAAAAAGGTGTGAGGCTTTATATTTCTAAGGTCTTTTTTTAAAACGAGACTTAAACTGCCATTTATTCAAAGTTTAAAATACCCTTTTTGCACCTTTAATCGCATATTATTATTCCTAACGTCAGCCTTTGCGATTTTTTTAAATATGTTAAAATTAAAAATTTGTAAAAGTGTATTTCTCTACATTCTATAATGTTTAAAGTATGTACAGTAATTTTTGTGATTTTTAAAAAGATGTAAATATGGCAATTAATTAAAATGTTGAGATCATTTTGCCTTCTGTGTGACCAACATAAAATTCTCAGAAGATGTGACCACGAAGGATTAAGACAGTCTTAAATACAAGATCTACGACTATCAATATTGATCTAAATCATATTAAATCGAACTGTAAAGTTTTGAAATAATATCCTCATGTCTATTTTAATGACACTGGAAAAAAATGTCTGATTGGATCGCTCGGAATCCTAGTTGATAACGGATGAATCAGAGTTTTCTGGTTAAATTCTATCAAAATTCTAATTGATACAATCAAAATCTTTTCCAGTTTCAACCATTTTTTTTCCAGTACAGCGTCTGATAGAATTTTAAAGAAGCGCAAGGAAGAGAAGAAAAGCACGATTATGGACTTGGTATAATAATAACAACATCCTGCTATACGCGTTTCGAGGCGCGCGTCTCATTACCAACGCGGAACAATTCGCGTGCGCGCACAGGCGAAAGATAAAATCCGCAATTTTCCACGTCGGCACAATAAGTCGCAATTTCAGCGCTTTGGAAGTTTGTTCGCTCCGCACGAAATCGCTGCCGTGCCCGTCGGCGTAGGTGGGTTTCATTCATCGCGCCATTACAATACTATCATGATAGACGCGCGAATGCGCCGTTCGCAATTGTGCGAGGCAAAATGACGTGCTGGTAGCGCGGTTTTGCGCCGGAAGCTGACGGCGCGGTCGCTCGCTTCCGGTCTGATTTCACGAGTCAAAGGAAGACAGGTTTCGTCAGTCGCGTCAGCCTCGGCGCCGCCATTCGACACTTTGTAACGTTAATTACAGAACTCCGTCCTTCCCTCGTCCTTTCGCTAATGAGGAGAAGAACCGGAGAACATCGTGTTTCGAAACAACAGGCAGGTCGACCCAATGGATGCGATGTCACAATCATCGATCGCATCTTTCTCAGATTAAACACTGTTGAATTCATGATGTCAAAATAATAATATATTCAGACTCTTTAAATTCAAAAATATAGAAAAATGTATTGGGCGAATGAGAGAAAGGATTTTATTGTATTATAATTCTGGCTGTCTTTGGGTAGTTTATTCAATTTTATTCTTTTAAACTTTGACTAGACGAGATATTGTCTTATTACAGGATCTAAGCCACTTGGCCTAGCATGATATACTCATTATTTTCTTAAGAAACAACAATTACATTAATTTTGTTAATTAAAGTTAAAAAGTCAAAATATATGTATCTATAGATTAACAAGAATAAATTATGATTTACCGCGATTGACTCTCATTCGCCTAATAAATTTTTCTTTATTTTTCACAATTAAATTATACTTAATTTAAAATATTTTTTATAACTTTTATATTTAACTCAAAAAATATATTAAAGACTCAAATTTAGTTTATTAGTGTATACGTTAATATGGACGTTGTTTACTTCGAAACTAAACACAGAAATGGATTAATTTTACATTTTGACATACTAGAAGTTAAAAATAACAATATGTTATTTTATCAAAGGGATTGTTACACTGCTTTGATATCTAACACTGAAGGATGATTGAATAAACAATGAATATCAATCGATTGATTTCATCCTTTTGGTACAAAGAACATCTATAATTATTATTCACAAGTTTTCTGTACGAGATGCGTCTGTTCATATAATAAGATGAAAAAATTCGTTAATTGTAAAATAACGAGGAGCGATCGTGCCACGAAATTCATTCTCGTTTTCAATCGAATGTAATCCAACTCTCGACTGGTGCAAGTCACCTAATTTCATATACAGAAAGCATTGAGAACGAAGACTTTTCTGGATTTATAGTCGCGGTTCTTGGAAAACAAACTCCGAATACGGCAGTCCTCGGCAGTGTTCCCGCCGCGAAGAAATAAGGTATTCGCGAGCGAGTACCTTATTCGACAGTATTCCACCGGGGAAGAGACGAGCAAGTCGCTTCCTCGCGCGCCTTTAAAGTCTCGCGCTAAATAAAGTCGAAGGACGTTTAATTTACATACATTTAACTCCCCCCCTCCCTCCTCTCCCCCTTGCTATTTCTCTCTCGTTCATCCTCTCTTTTCCTCTATCTATTCCACCCCTCAGCAACGACGTTCTTCTCGTGTGTTCTTCTCTGTTCCACGGTATCTCGCGGTCATCCCCCACCATGACGACGACAACCTCCCAACCCTGGTCCAGCAACCCCGACTCTTCTTTCTCTCATTCGCTCGTTCTCTTTCTCTCCAAGCTCTTCTGTCTCTCTGCTCTTTCTATCTCTCTTTCTATCTCTCTCGTGATCATTTCTCTCCTTGTTTCTACCTCAGTGGATATTCCATCTCTCTTCATCTTTGCGCATCGTCCCTCTTATCTCAGCCATTCTCCCACGCATGGTCTCTCTACCCTCCGTCTCTCTCTAACCCGAAAACTCGCTGACCCAATTTCCACAAAACTGCATTGCGTGTCCTACCTGCACGCGGTTGCATCTATCTATAGCATAGATGGTTCGAAACTGCATGCTGCCCTCTCCTTCCCCTTTTACCTCCCGATGCATCCAATATTTCACCTCCACGTACACACCTCCCTCAGTCCACGTTCATCTCGCGGGAAAAAATCTGCCGTTTCGACCGTCGCTTTTCGTGTCTCCGTTTGAATGACGACAATGGGCGGAAATAATCGTATAAAAAAAAAAGAAAAAGAAAGAAAAGTGACTAGCGTATTCGTGGCACGTGACGTGATGAGTGATAATACGACGAGGAAAAAGAGCAAGCTATAATGAAAGGCAAAAAATAGCCTCGAACGTGTTAAGCGCTGCGAAAATGAATTTAACTTTTTAATTTGTCCCACTTTTTACATATCGTTTTACTTTTATCGAAAGGCTATTGGAATACACTTTGCAAGAAACATGCATGCTGGTAACTTCGCATTTATTACATATATGCTGATATATAATAGATACATACACAACGCTGCAACGAACAATCCATGCTCATAATTGCCCAGCAGCACTTCAGCCAGTCTATACCTGTTATTTGACGCGTTCCCGTAAATACCTATCCAGCGACCGCAAATTTCGCATTGTCAATGTGATATTTTTAGATTTGCGATGAGTGTACATTGTGAAGTAGCAATTAACATTGGGAAAATAAAACTAGCATAATTTATCACATAATTCGTACAACACGATTTAAACATTGTCATATGGGATTCAAAGAACATAAAAGACAGATAATATATTCTCTTTCATGCACTCGATACTATTCTATAACAGTACAAAGTTTGTAAGATGATTTTATATACACAGCTAAGTATCAGGTATTCTATAACAAAATCGAGTTTCGTTGCTTAAAAAATTCAAGTCAGCTCTTGAATCCAGCCGTACTTATTATTAATAGCGCCACGTTAGCAAGTTTTAATAACACCGTAAGATGTAATATATAAAACGTGTATAAACGCATCGTTTCTTGCCGTCATCCGTTAGTACGCATATTAAAAATAATTTTCGATACTTTCTTAAGGACTCTGCACTGAAAAATTTACTAAATTTTAATAAATATTTGTTTGAATAAAACTAACTAAATATTTACTAAATATAAACATATATTTATTTGGTGCATTAATTTAAATATCATTTTTTTATTAAGTCAATATTTATTGTACTGTAAGTAAATGTTTAGTTAATACTATTTAAACAAATAACTTATTAAAATACTTATTAAAATTTGGTAAATTTTTTTCAATGCACGTAAACAAAGAGTCTGTTTTTTATTCTTGCCGCATTAGAACTTTTTTTTCATTTCAGCCAAATATCAAAAATATACACTGAAAATCTCATTTCGTTGAATCAACTAATTTCTTGTTTGAATATAGGCAAATAAATTCTTGGTTGTGGTAATAAAATAATTAGTTGAAATAAAAAATTTGATTATTGTAATATTTTTTTTATATTATCAGAAATAAGTAAAATGTTAATCATTTTATTGCATCAAAAGAAGAAAGAGAATTTGTTTGCCCAAATCCAAACGAGAGATTAATTAATTCATCTAAATGGAATTCTCAGGTTACCTATTTCACTTTAAGTTCTTACACTATAGCTGAAAGACAGATCTCAAGCCAACAAATGGTAAACGTACGATATACAGAAGCACGTGACACATCGGCATGATTCCCTTCAAATACGTTTACCGGAAAATCGTGAAACAACGTGGATTACGTGAGATCCGGATCGGAAATCGAGGTAAAAGCGGACGGCGACCGTTCGTCCGTCAATGAACCGTAATTACTCGCGCGGATCACAGCTGCGATTAAATCCCGCGCTCAATTCGTTACGACCCGTGGCAACAACTCTTGATTGCACTTTTCCGATTTTCCAGGGTCGAGTAAACCGGCCACGATGGTACGTGGCAGTTGTACGGAACGAACAAAGATAAAAAAGAGCGGGACAACTGCGAAAGCTTGTGGCGAGGAACGCTTTGATCGCGAAACGAGCGGCGAGCATTCGATAATTCGCCGAACCTCTCTGCGGAGAATCGTAGTCCAGAGGCGCGTTGTTACCAGGTAAACGCGCGACCGCGATTTGGGGTCAAAGTGTCATAAAAGGTTAAGCGTAGTTGAACGAGTTCGCGTTAAGTTAGGCTTTAGTTCTGCCTGGGTATATCGTGAGAGGGGAATAGAAGGGGGAAGGGGGTGGCACCGCACCAGTTTAATGATCTTACTAACTCGGGCGGGCTTTTCCATTATTAGTTCGGCCCGCGGGTAAACTCGACCTATCTTCATGTTACAACGTAACACTGCTAACGGTGGAGGTACCCATCCTGATGAGATCATGCTCCGCACGTTGCGCGACCATGGCGACACGGGAGATGCATGATTAGGATTAACGTTTATGTATTCGCCGTTTGACCCCTGTCTCTGGAATATCGTGACGTCAATGCTGCGATCCCACACCGCGGTTCATCATTGATGGTTTTTCACGGTACCGAAGGGGGATTGGAGGCCACCCAATCTCGCATCGTCCCCGGTGTATCGTGACCCGGTTGCGAAAGTACGCGTAATCAATTATTTGCCCCTTGACATCGCGCGATCAATCGGTCGAAGCTTTGTTCGTCCGATTTGAATTTGCACGAATACTCGAGCGGCCTACACGAGTATTTGAGGGGGGAGTTTTTATACAGGTACCCAGTAGTGTATACGCGCGCAACGGTAAATTAAAAAAAAAACTTATAATTGCGGAAGAACTCACAAAAAAAAATAACTTTCCATAACACAAGTTTTACACCGCGAGACTTCAGATTTTTCCGAGACGACGCGACGGTATTAGCGAGCCCCGGCGTCCGGAGTTGTCTATTTTTATGACAAATAAAAATATTTTATTAAAGCGAACGGAAGTACGCCGCTGCACGGCGCACCCTCGGTTATGAAACTTTCATATCCAGGCCGTACGCTCACCGGTAATGCAGAGTTTAAAGGCAACATAGATCCTGGGGAGGTCGAAAGGCGCGGTTTATCTGTCCTTAGAGAGCGATGCGGTTCTTTCTAGATTACGAGTACTTTTCGTATTGTATGTATATACCGATTGTTAAGTACCGGAGTGACTCTCATAAGGAGCACATAACGACGTTTTACGTAAAAGCTCCATGTCTCTTAGGGCTGCCGCACACTAAATTCCATAATACATAAGATGTAAAGTTAAGCCGATGAACCAATCAGGTAATCTAACGAAAATGAAGATAAACTTATCCATAACTTCGCAATAAGACGAGTTTCAACCGATTGAAATTCATTTTTTTTTTGCTTAGCCTTATTATTCATCAGCCTTATTATTCATCTTATTGTAGAACAGGCAATAGGTCTGTTCTTTTTTCATCCCAAGTTCTGAACTGGAGTGCACTGATACAATAAGTTATAGTGAGACAGGTATAGTTTGTTTTACTCTAACTTATTGCACTAGTTCGGAACTAATTTAAAATTCTTCGAAAAAGAACAGACTTATTATTGCAACACCCTGAACGACACTCGGAATCTAGGTATTTCAATTAACACAGATAGCTACTCTATAAAAAAAAAAGTACCGTTGATATTATTCTCTTGTCTGAGATCTATCGAACTCTTTCGCGTGCGTAAATAATACTGATGTAAACCTGTGTGTTCCGAAGAGATTCTTCACATACTACTTCATACCCTCAGCAAGCTACCCTCAACCAAATACAGCAGATAAGGAAGGGATAAAGGAGCGAGCAACAACACTACGATGATTCTCAAGAACAACAGCGGCAGCGTTGTCCGCGGTTGAAATCCTCTTTCCTTTAGAGAGAAGAGTAAATATTACTGGAGCTCTTGCACGATAGTTTCGTAAATAAAGGGCAGCCACGTACGTCAGGAACATAATGCAATTCGATCGCATTAACACTTTCGCGGATTCACAGCGTTCTGTTTTGAATGTCATTTTTTTCGATAACTCTCAGCAAATTATTAACTTGGTCTTGGGTGCATTGAAGTAGAAGCAGTACTCATCTTTATGAGTAGCATTCATTGATATGGATTAACGCAGACATTGATCGTAATCAGATCTGCTTTTAATTAGTCAATAACGATTATTTATGCGAGATAAGGCCATGTATGACGCAAAGTTTATCGCAGGTCATACCGAAATGAACGTGTCGGTTACACGTGTCGGGTTTAACCATTAACCCGGGCTTACTCATACACAATTCAAATGCAACCCGAAGCCACGGCGATCCGAGCTCCTCGCCGTCCTCTAATTTAAACCACGTCACAAGAGCGGCGTACGTTGATTAGCCTAGCAAATGATTGGTGATACGTACGCCCGGTCGCCTATCTCGTCGGTAAGCATAGTTTATTTACACAACGAGCACGGTACTCCGCGTTTGCATTTGGTAGTAAGAAGCTGCGGATCCCATTACACGACTACAATACATAAGCGGCGACATAAATACGCTACGTTTTGAACATGCGCTGCTTCTATGACGTCTCAGTCATCAACATTTTGCTAATATTACTAATACGCTATTATTTGCGAATTAAGGTACGAGCAAGCAAAAACTTCCCTTCGTTTATTAATTATTTCACAACAAGGCAAATATTTATTTGCTATCAAATATTTAGCGTACAATAATCTATTGGACTTGTGCCATGAAACGAAATAAGATATAAGCTGAGAAATCAATATCTTTTCGAGCGAGTTGTAAAATAAAATCTTATTGAAATTCGTACTCACCGAGTCGTCAGGAAACGGAATTTTACTCTCCATCGATTTCTCCTCCGGTACGATATGGACGCGAGGCTATTCCCATCCTTGATATATCCATCGGATTACGCAATTTGCTGGCTCTTCACAATCGCACCATACCGGTTCACCTGGACGAAGGAAAATCCAGTTATCGGCTGTACTTTGCATCCGAGAGACCAGCAATTTGATTTCGTGCCCAGATATCGGTCGACACTCCGGTTAATAGATCGATCATGGTAATTACTCACGCATATCACTGAAAACGAAAGGAAGAAGAAAATGGATCGGTAATCGTGATGTCGATAATGATACTGTGAACTTCGTTGACAGTAAAAGTGAAAGAGTAGACGAGTTCGAACGCGCCAACAAGTGTCGCGACACTCGTTCGAGCGCAAGTATGTTAGATCGATCGTCAGCCGTCGCGGTTTTTCACGGTCTTCCATTGTACGGCGAAATTTATAGGGCACTTTTCGCGTTTTCGCCTCCCCCACTCGCACTTCTTCCTCTATCTATTCCCCGGTGTGAAACACGGTGACTTGAGAGAAATGCGCGATCCAACGAAACGCTCGAGGAGACAGAGAGAAGTCGTAAAGCTTCCTCATCGCTGTATCGCAAAACTCATTCGAGTTTATGGAATACGTCCGGCGGATGAGCACAAACGGAAGAAGACGGAAAAGTGATCGTAATACGAAAACATAGGCGAATTAGAAAGGAAATTACAAAAGAAATTTGTTTTAGAAAGTCAAACGTCCTTTAAATCACATTCCATTTGTTGGATATATTTTGAAAAGAGATTAATAAATATCTGATTTTTTTGTTCATGTATTTTAAACAAAAATTGTTTATAATACATGAAGATATTTATAAGTATCCAATATCTGAATCATTCAATTGAATAAAATGAGAAATGTATGGACATTCGATCTTCAAATCATCAAATCAACTATTTGATATATTTTGAATGAAAAAGATTTATAAATATTTGATTTTTAATTTAATTTCAATGTCTATTTTTTTTATGTATCTTAAACGATAAAAATATTTTTTAATTAAATTTTTTAAAAATTAATGATATATTGCAATTAATTTTTCTCAGAGGTCGTTAGTATGAATTTAATCCACTTTCATTTCGCTCATTTCTCGCAATTAATTCTTAAGGAAGCATAAATAACGAACGATATGCTTAAGGAATTTCATGCATACATTATGTTCTTGACGAAAAGTTGTATTTTGGAATTTTTTTCTCAAAGAAATAAAACAAAATAAAATGGAAAACTAATAATTTCACTTAATATTGTTTTTTCCTTAGTATTGTATTTACATAAAAAATTTTTTTTTCTGTTGAATTGGGTTACATATATGCTCTGTAAAATGCAGCCGCTGCACGAAAATCAGAGCTCCATATGGATAGCATTCTAACTTCTTTTTTTGTAGAAACACAAAAGTATTAAAATTCCAGTTGTCTTCTAAAATAATGTTGTAGTTAAATTTCAACGGCACATTTTTTAAAATTTAATTTTGAATATTTTTCTAATAAGTTTAAAAATTAAATTTTTAACAAAAAATTGATACTTTTTTCAAATAGTCTAAAATCTTACTTTTTATATACATTCAAAAATTTGAATCTAACCCTCAGCTACAGCATTATTTTAGAAGACAGTATTGGAATTTTAATATTGTGTGTCCCTACAGGAAATTAAAGTGGAGTCTGGATTTTCGTCAACGTACAGACGTTGACACTGCTGCATTATGGAGCCTATATGTAATTAAATTGAACAAAAAAAATATTTATATAAATAAAATATCAAGAAAGAATTATTAGTTTTCAATTTATTTTACTACCTTCCTAAAAAAAAAATTCCCAAAATGCGTCAATTTTTCGACGCTGAGAAGAACATATATAATCCCTTAATGATTTTCTCTTTGACAATACCGCAAGGATCTTGTGTTTGCACTGGATAGGCGACATGGTAAATCGCGCATAATCACAAGACATCTCCCTGTTCTCCAGACAGGTGAGCATCTAGGTCAGGGCGCTAAGTTTAAGGGTTACTACTAAAATTTGCATATCGCTTGAGTCCAAGGCGCAGAACTCTCGTCTCCTCTCGGAAAACCGGATACAGGCGAACACGTATGTGCGAGCGTGCCTACAATTGCAAGTGTGAAATTGTACAAACGTATTACCGAGAGGTAATACGCAAACATACCTTGAGATCGTAATACTGAAGTTCGTTATTGACTCCTTGGTCGCTATGCGTTTCGCGCCTTCATAACGATCGATGCTGCTCAAATTTCCTCGTATAGCGACACATAAAGACATTATGCTCCTTATGCTTTTTAAATATTAATCTGCAATAAATTAAAAACAATTATTGATCTATATGATATTAAATCTGCATAAAATTTTTAATAATTAATAATTAAATTTATGTAATATTAATTAATGATTTATATGATATTAATTAAAATAATATGTTATTATTTTCCAAACAGAAAATAATATCATAACATTTATCATGACATTAAAATAGTGTCAAAACGACTCCAAAATAATTAAAAATTACTTTTTTATCTATTTTAACGTCGAAATGACATTATCACTTGACTTGTTATACTGTTTGAGTTTTCATGTATATATTTAGTAAATATCAACAATAATGTAATGACATTATAATTTCAAATTCAACAATATAAACATAATACAACACATGTTGTACATAAGAGTTATATTATTAATAGAGTGTGGAATTATAACATGAATGTTATACTACTTTCAGTTGATGACATGTCATGATGATTTGTGTTCGGTTTGAGTATTTAATAAACGACTCTAAAATAATGACTAAAAATTAATTTTCATTTATGATTTATTTTAACGTTATCGCCATTTTGACGTTATCGTGACTTGTTCTGCTGAGTGATAATTGTTTCACTTACTTTTTTTTTGAAGAATCACTCTTTGAGAGTGAAAAATCACTCCAAGCGAGTCAATTTTCAATTTTTTTTGCGAAGAGTGAATAATTTCAATCTCTGAAAGCAGAGACTGAAGGTAAATGTTAAATTTAGCCCCCCTATCCAATCTTGACGAAATTAGGCTCATTAGATTCATATTTGTTTTTGCACAAATTTAGCGAGAAATGTGTCCCATACAGCACAAAATTTGCAGCAATATCGTTGCAAAAACGCTGCAATATTATTGCAATGTTGCTGCAACTTTTGTGCTGTAGAGGATCGCTGTGCCTCGCAAAGCGAGATATTAATCATTAAAATTGATCTTTTAGAAAATTCATTCCTTGAAGGAATAAAGTAAAATTCATTCTTGTCGGACCGATGCAACTATCATTTTTCTTGGAGTGAGATTTCTCACTCCCAAAAATTTAGAGTGTTATTTTGCATAAATCGAGCATTTGGCGATAATTATTGCGTTTTCGAGAAATAAATACGCGGATCATTGTGCTTTCGAGAAATAAATACCTGAGATCGCGAAGTGCATAATAGCAATGGCGGTTTTGCGCGTCAATCGCGCAACGGAGGTTCGCGTCGTTCGCAACACTTCACGACAGCTCGCAACAATCGCACGCAGGTGAATCATCTTGTCGAATGATCGTAAGAAACACTAATTGCGAATCATGCGCAATCCATCGTGATATGTTCTATAAATACCTGTGATTCAGAATCCTTTCCCGAAGAGACGCGGCGATTTGGCGCCATTTGGAAGGATTGACGTGGAATGTAAAGTGAAGTGCGTTCAAAAAATAAAAGCATCTAGCGAACTGACCAATCACAGCTGAGGGTTTCGAGACAGCTATCTCTCACGGACTGTGATTAGTCGACTCGCTTCACTACGCGATTCAAACTGATTAAATTCCAGCGGGCTTATTTAATAGTTTTTAAAACAAGGTAAAACTTACAAAAGTGAGCAAACTCATTAGGTATTGACGAACCAATAGTCTAATAAATTGTTAACCTTTGTAATTTTATTTCATTTTAAGGGGGTCAATATATTATGTATCTTGAAATAAGAAGGAAATTATAAATATGAACAGTTTCAATAGATAATCGTTGTTTACCAATGAAATTATAATATATAGGGAGTTTTTGCAATATCGTATATCCAGATACGGTATAAACGTTACAGTTTCTCATTATTAGTGCGCAATTCGAAATAACATGACTTTAACGTTTACTTGTATCTGCTGAATACAGGGTATTGCAAAAGTTAACTCTATTATTTGAGCGAATTTGTTTACTTTTGTAATTTTCATCTCGTTTCAAGATACACAAATCAACTCCAATCATCGTAATAACTCAAATAGAAAATAGTAGCTATGTTAATGACTTATAGGTTTACAGCTCAACTTACACGAAATTATAAAACATCGATGTTATGAAACTAATGGAATGACTAATCACAATCATTCCATTTTTCAGAGGAAGAGCTATGATTGGCAATTTTTATAACATCGATGTTATAACACTTCGGCGTAAATTGAACCGTATAAGGGTCGGTTGTTTTGACCTAAAGGTAAATCTGGCAATCCGCGCATATAATTGGATAATCTTGCTACTTACCCAACAGGTAAAATTTACCAAAAGATGAGCCTAAATGTAGTCATTAAGAACATCATCATGAACTTAGCCGTGTTCCAATATGCACTGCCAGTATTGAAAATCTATAGTTTACGCTACATATACTGTAGATTCCCAGAAAAAATGCCGCGTTTAGCAAAAACAGCAGCTTTGCAACTGTTGTAAAATTCTTGAATATGATTAATTTATACATTTAAATCTAACGAGAAACTAAGGGCAAGACCAATCATATTAAAAAATTTTACAACAGTTGCAAAGCTGCTTTTTCTGCTAAACGCAGCCAATGAACGAGTTAGAGAACGTTTATATTGTAATAATATAAACGTTCCCTTAGGCTGCGTTTTGAAATTGGATTCACAGTTAGGTGAGTGCTCGCTGCTATTGATGTATTCTTTCAGATCTAAAATGTTGATTGGATAATCTAAAAGAATATAATATTGGATAATCTAAACGAATAACAGCGAGCGCATACTCAACTGTTGAGTCCCCTGAATGCAGCCAATGATGTCGCTCGACAAGATGTCGCGCAAGTCGCGATTTCATGTATCGACGAAAGTCGACGGCGCGGCCATGTTCGAGTTCTTTTCAGGTTGGTTTTACTAGCAGCACGTTGTCGGAACGGTAAGCGTGACACTCACTTTTGCACGGTTCCTTGTAACTGCGTTTTTGCTTATCGTTAAGTCTCGCTGTAATAAGCTCAGCTATTTGTATTATTCGCTTACAAAAAAATCCAAATAATTCTTGAACAAAGATGGCCTGAAAAACAAATGCGACGCGTGACGACTTTGCGTTGTTAACGTCGAAGTCTGTCGGGCGTTCTAAATTTTAGTGTTTTTTTTTCTCACGATTCTGCCTCCTCTCGATACAAATAAATTGCAAACTGAAAACTATTCTGAATTCATCTCGCATTTTCTTGGTACTCTTGGTTGTGTTGAACGAGATTGTTTTTACGTCACACGCATGTGGATATCGTGACGAAAGTTCACGGGCTGATTTTGTTACAATTCAGATAAGCCACCATGCAGATCTTCGTGAAAACCCTCACGGGTAAAACCATTACCCTCGAGGTAGAGGCCTCTGATACTATCGAGAATGTCAAGGCTAAGATCCAGGACAAGGAGGGAATTCCGCCAGATCAACAGCGACTCATCTTCGCCGGCAAACAGCTGGAGGATGGACGCACTTTGTCCGATTACAACATCCAAAAAGGTGTGAATATGTACTTGATATTAAATAGAATTTATCGAATTTGGCGAATTTTCAAAGTAAAGACTAGATTTTATAACGCATCAAAAGCTTGTTCTAGGAATCTTTTGCTTCATCTTCTTTTTCTTTTCACATTGGAGAGAAAAAAGATAAAATATAATTCATGCAAGTTCAGAGTATGGAAAAGAGCAGGCCAAATGTGGCATTAAATTTAGAAAAATGTATAAAAATATAAAAAGGACTCATTATGGAGATGCATGAAAATGACTTTTATTTTTTCTTCTGTAGAATCGACCCTCCATCTGGTACTTCGTCTCCGAGGAGGCGTCATTGAACCCACATTGCGTATACTTGCACAAAAATATAATTGCGACAAAATGATCTGTCGCAAGTGCTATGCTCGTCTTCATCCACGAGCAACTAATTGCCGTAAGAAGAAGTGTGGCCACACGAATAATATCCGACCAAAAAAGAAGCTGAAGTAAACTAGACAACAAATTCCATTTTCCATATTATGGAAATGGAAGTATATGTTTCTTATATATGACATCAATAAACTACAACTGGTAAACTGATCTTTTGTACTTTATTCTTCTCGTACACTTGACAAAATAAATTAAATTTTTAATATAAAATAAATATACAAAGAGCTAAAGTATTATAAGTTAATTTTATATATATAATTGCATATATACAATTGATACTAAATTAATATATTAACAATAATTAATATTTGTAATATATACAATAAGTTTAATTTATAAAACATGAAATTGATTTGGTCTTATCCTGAGCACGTAGGTTTCATAAGTAATTTGTATTGAGAAGCATAAGCCTCATACAAATTCATATCATTTGGATTTGGTATCGTGCCACCTACCTGCAAAATATTCATAAATATTCATAAATATAGTTATACAATATTTAATTGTGCAACAAATTTACATACTATGGCTCTTTTCACATATTGCTCATATATGCTTATGTTTGCGTCTTTAATACTAGGTAACATTATAACAGCAGCTGTAGATTCGTGAAAAGATGTTTGTTGAATTAATTTCAAACGCAGTTTAGTATGATCTGTAGAATATGTTGCATTTCGTCCTATTAGAACAAATCTGAAAAAAGGAAAATATTGAAATATGTAAAATTATTACATGTTCGTAAAAACAAATATATCATTACCTTTTATAAAGAATAATGTCACTCCGTTTTGGATATTCTGGCTCTATGCCATATACTTCCTTCATAGAGGGAAACAATGATTCAAATGACATTAATTCTGAACAGTCTTTAGAAGTAATTAATTGTGAATCGTCCATTTGTTGGTGGCTTTCATCTTCATCTGAACTTGAATCCTCACTTGAGCTGCAACATATAATCGATATTACTATTAATTAATCGAAGTTAATTATAAATATACTAAGTAAGAGAATAAATATTAATATATTAACTATAAATAAATATAAATATTAATTTTTATTTATAATTAACTCCGAAAAATAAAATTGATAATTACAAGACATACCTTGCGCTAGATGTTGTACTACTCGTACTACTCTGGCCAGTCATAGATGGATTTTTCATGTTTAAGTTTTTACTACCTGCTTCTTCTCTCCGTCTGCCTGGTCGTACACGAACAGCAAATGGACTATAGCAGGTAGTAAAATGTGGCATAAAATCTCTGACAGAGTGACTTATTTTATATGCATACACCTCAGATAATAAAGATAATTCATATGGCCTAAAATATTTATAGTTTTTCATGAAACATGAATTGATGATACATACGTATAATAATATGTATAATTATGAAATAAGTGATGCTACCTGTGATAATCATAATAAACATCAATCATTTCTTCTATTGAATTTTGCACTTGTATCATTTCTGAACAGGATTTAGTTACTTCATCAAGTGCGTAAGGAAGACATTTCAATACATTTTTATCCCACCATTGTGTCAGAAGTCTTCTTTTACGCGAGTAATGACAAGCTGGTAGATGATGGAGATAATAATCTGTTAGAATTTCCCATATTGGAGGCTTACCTTCTTCAGGTATGAACAATCCTAAGATATACGCATATTAATTAACCTATAATTATAGATTGTTTTGTAAAGATTAAATAGATATGTGATATTATTTACCCAGAAATAAATTAATCGTATGCTGTTTTTCTTGATCACTAAATGTATTACTGTAATATCTGCTTAAAGTTTGCATAATATCGTTACCCTGACTTGTCCATGGAGCAGTTTTTCTAAATAATAATTTCGTATAATAAGAATTATTTTAATTTAATATATTCCAACCACATTCTAATGTAATAACATTCACCTGTATGTTTTAATTCTATGTACTAGCTGTGAACCACCATATTGCAAGGCTAAAGTATCTCCATGATCTTCGTACAATTCCTCTAACATTCTTACGCAATCAGAATCAAATTCGAGTTTAGGAGACTCTAGTACACCCAGAGCACACAACTGAAACCCTAAGGCACATTTCCCTATTGCAAATTGAGCTGTATTTGTTCGATCTAAACAATCTACACAATTTGTTCTGATAATTCCAGTTTGTACAGTTCCTCTTTTAGCAAAACATTCCTTCACTTTGTTTTCAATTTGATTTAATTCATTTGTTTTATTAATTTCTATATTTAAATCAGAATCATATATAGAACTTGGTTGTTCATTATAATCCATTTTAATTGAAGTATTAATAGAGCTTTTGGTGTCATTTAAATTAGATAATAAGGTCGAATTTGAATTTATCTTGTGGAGTTTTCTCGTACTATTATTTTGTGGTGAAAACAGATTTCTTTGATTGTAATAAGGATTTTGAGACTGATAAATACCAGTCTTTAATACAGCATTGTGAGCAATATTTCCTAATCGCCCCATAACGTTCACTTTTTTTCTATAAAAAAGAAATTAACGAAAATTAATTATAATGAAATTCTTATTTCATATACAGAATGGGGCTAATAACTTTGTCTACCTTGAATATTTCCGCTATTTTTAGAGATATCAAAATATTGTAATTACAAAAGTTGTATCAAGAAGACCATAATATATAATAATCATTTTAAACAGACATCACTTCGAACTTCTTGAGATGTAAATCATTGTTTTACTTCTTTATGTAATGACGAATGACCTTTTGTTATAAGTCGTTGAAATCGTCTAAACACCCGCTATTACACTAAGGTTAAAAAAGTACAACATACCATTTAAAAAAATGGAGGTGACCTTGAAATCTCTGGAACACCTCCACTTAGAAAAATTATTATCAGCATATATTATGGTTCTTTTAATATCGTATAACTTTGGTAATTACAATATTTTCTTATTTTTAAAAATAGCGAATATTCAAAGTAGACAAAGTTATTGCCCACTCTGTATTTTAATGTTAATATAAACTTACCTTTTGCTCATACGTGCCATATCAAAACTTATATATTGAATATGATGTTCCGGAGGTAGAAACTGATTCAAATATTTCACAGCCATACTTAATTCTTCGCTTAATGTACTTTCATGCTTCTTCTTCTCTCGTTTTTTAACTAAATTTAATATTATTATTGGTGATCCATATCTTTTCAATAATTGATTAAAATGCGCTCCTAAAAGTATGTTAAACGTACTAGAATGAAATAATTTCATATCAGAATAAAACAATTTATCAATTTTTATATATTAATACCTGCTGTTTCTACATAAGGATCAGACAAATCACAAGTTATAGTCGGTTTTGGGACCATCTTACTAACATCCTGGCTCCAATGAGCAGGTACTGATCCACGCATTTGTACAAAAGAACTGAAACGTCCTTTACTTAGAGAACTCACGCCAGAATCATGAACGATTTGTTCCGTTTCTACTTCATTCGCGACATCTCCCTATATTCATATATAATCATCAGTTTATATATCTATGAAAAATATGTATTATAAATGCATCTGCACATACATCAAAATTTGCACCACGTTTCAGAAAACGTGTTCCTGCATATTTGTTACTTCTTCTGGCAATAACGGTGACATACATAGATCTTCCAAAAATGCTCACATTTGACTGACCAATAAAGCCATGTATTATATACAATATCCATTCAGGATGCAAATCTTTTTCTACTGGTTTTAAAAGATGGGAATTCCATACAAAACGACGATGTGGATTACTACGTATACCGTAATCCATATAATTCTCGCCTTTACTATAAATGCATTTTAGATTTTTATTTATTATCTCCTTATTATAACTATATTTAAATACAATATATATCTTTAAATTTTCTTAATCCGAGAATAGTCACTTGGGATATTCTTCAGCGGCAAAAAATGTGAATTATTATAAAATATTGTATGGATATTGTTTAATAAATTTCTTTCTTTTTTAATAGTTATTCTTTATGAATAATTTAAATATGTAATTTTACCGAAAACTCGCAATAAAAAAGCGTTATTTAAAAATTTTTTTTTAATATTATATAATAAGCTACTTATGCTCATTTTATTTAATGTTTATTTAGCTTTTACTTACTTTTTTTTTAGAAAATTGTAATTAAATCCATATCCATAATATTTTTAACCTTCCAGCAGGTGCGCACGTGCTTTCCATACACGCGTGCCGGTTTTTTGAAGGAGATATAGGTAAAATCTATTTTCTGGGTCTTGGCTTTCCAAGGTATTCCTTCAGCGTCTTTCGAACTGTCACTTCTACTTTTATAATTTAATGTGTCACAGATATAAAAACATAGTGTTTCTGTTGATCTGTCTATCCGGAATTGAATTTCAATTGAATCATTCATTTTAGATGTATGTCTATATAACGATAAATATAAAAAATGTTCTTTATACTCCATTTAAAACTGATTACTTTGACTTGACTGTCGGTAATGCACTGTTCCATTCTATGCTGTCTTAGGAAATATATTTGAATACTCTGTGTGTGATTCGTGTAATTTAGACTCTTGATAATTCTTTTTTGTTTTGCAACTGCTAGTTACCTTCTGTGATGATGGTAATGAAAAAGTCACACAATATAGATATCGATATCACACAAGACTTCTTTTTTCGACACTCGAATAAATTAAAACATGAATGTTAATCATAATTTATTAATCTTTTTGGTATACGACAAATCTTTACTTGTGTTCGATCTTAACACAGTTTCATAGCTGGTTAAAGAGTTCTTTTTCAATGTTCCAATTGTACAATTAACTCAAAAATCCACGACTTAAATTTATTATTATTGTTGTATACGCTGATAATGGCTTAAATATAAGTCGAAACGTTCGTATGCATTGTTAACCAAGAAACTGTATAAAATGATTACTTTTATGTAATAATTTTTAATAGATATACGATAAAGTTAACTATGTTTGCTGTCAATTGCCCTTATTTCTCCTCAAGACTTCTTCCGACATTCGAATAATTAACAGATGCAAACCATAGGAGTATCTATGTCGAATTCAGATCGTGTTCTGTTAACGTATGTTGTTTATGTAGAATCAATTTTTAAGATATCAGGGCATTTTTTCAGAAAAATGTTTCTGTAATGGATACATAGGAATTGCTTAATATCGGTGAAAAGCGAAAGATTTTACAAGTTGTACAAAAATACAATCACCATCCTCAAATGCAATAAATGTTTTCATTTTACTTGCAAAAAACATTCGACGGCAATTATTATTTGCAATAATTATACTACAATTGAAAGTGCATAAAACTTTTTTTTTAATTCATTTTCTAATAAAAAGTAATATTTATTTTTTTTAATAAATGATTATTTAGATATAAACTTTCATCGCATAATGTTTATTTGATATATTGCTTATTAGCAATATATATTGCTTATTAGCAATATATATTGCTTTAATTTTTCGAATTTTCATTCTTATTCTACGATGTTTTTTGTACATGGCGCGCTCGTTATGAAAGGATGCGTGCCTACTGGAAGGTTAAATACTAATACATTGAAAAATAACATAGAGAACGTATTTCATGTTATTATTTTTTTCTAAGTGGAGGCAGCAAAAAGATATAAAGATTATCTTCACTTCTTTTTAAAATGGAATTATATAATTTTTTCACGTAGTATGATAATCCTCTAATTATTCTACATATAAAAGTATTAAGATTGAGATATCAAAAAATCAATAGTTTACGAGATATTGAATTAACTTGTAGTTGCTTAAGGGTCGACAGAAGAGACTATGGAAATCTCTAGTCTCGTCTCTCAGAGACGAATTACTTTATGCTAAAATTATGACTAAAATACATGAATAAAATGCATGAATAACGTTTTAATTGCGATATTCATAATAATTTTAAAGTTACCTGAAAACTCGTATACAGAGTGAATTTTTTTTAAAGGCAAAATAAAAATTCATTCTGATATCTCGCCCGATGTGTACTAATAGTCTTGAGCTACACATAATTTTATTTATAACTTCAAGAATCCATTTGCAAAATCGGCTCTGTACGCACCTTTGCAACTTCATAAAAAAGAAGCTGACTTTTATTTATTATAATATTTTTAAGAGCGAAAATTTAAAATTCTGCTTTATAATAGGCATAGCTGAAATATAAGTCAAAACGAGTTTCATGGCAAAATATTTCTTCTACAAGTCAATATAATAATGGTAGAATCTGATAAGAGTGCATATATGCAGCTGCAAATGGAGTGTAAAGAAGTTGACTTGTCACTCCTGTCGACTCTTTAAAAACATGTAGACAAAATAGATAACTTTTTAAAATAAGCAATTACGTGTTTTTTATATCAATTGATTCATTTCATTATTCACACATAAAAATATTAAAGTATGATAAAAAATTAATGATATTTAAATTAATAGATATATTTAACATTTTATGTCAAAATAAAGTATAAAATATCTCATAAACTATTAATTTTTTGATATCTCTACCTTAATATTTTTATATACAGAATAATTAGAGGAATATATATATCATGCAAAAAAATCATAATTTTATTTTAAAAAATGGAGGTAATCTTCGTATCTTTTTGACGCCTCCTAGAAGAAAAACAACATGGCTAAAATATGTTTCTCTCGAAATCAGTCCATTTCTATCTAAAACATTTTTTTTTGTATCATTAATAATTTCGAAAAAAATTGATTGTATTGATTAAAATGAACTATCCTGTTACAATATGTTGTTAATAAGAATAATTTTAATTTGAGACCCCAAATGATTGTTTACATGTAAACATTCATATGTAAAAGAAGTCAAGTAACTATTCCCGAATTAAATAATATAATTATATGAACTGAGCATTGAGATACTATAACATACTGTTCAGTCTGCCAATCTTTTCTAAATGCCCACATGTTAAAAAAATCTTCAGAATTATCTGATTCTTCAGATTCCCTTTGGCTAGCGGACATGTCAGTGAGAACATCAGATTTGATACACGTTGGCGGTGCCATATTACTTTGAAAAGTACGTGATATATCATATGAATAACTGAAATAGAAGTTACTGCTGAGATCAATACTTTGAAACATTTTTACATATCTCTGTTCGTCAGGATGGAAGATTCGTACAATGTCATTTGGTATGTATATCATTGATGTATCTTCTATTTTATATATTGTATGATGACCAATAACTGCAATTCGGCGACGTTTTGTAACTAGGATTATGTAATATCCTTCCAAAAAACGGATAAACCCTGCATCAAATATTTTTTTCTAAAATATGTCTGTAACTTATCACTATAATTATTATTGTCAATTATTATTGGATATGCTTTATATTTTCGCTATATTTCTAAATCATTAAAAAAAAAAGTTGGATATCGAGAACTTGCTTGCATATTTTATACACATTCATAAGCACTACTAGTTTGTAATACGTAGCGCCCATTATCTGTGTGTTATGTGATATCCATGCATTTAGCCTAATTACATTACATGTGAGAAGTATGATATATAAGTAAATATCACACCATGCATGCGGGAGGATATGTACATACCATGATGTACCATGATGTCTGATTGCGAATATTAATTCTGTTAATCATATAGTGTTTATTATTCTAACTGATTGCATATTGGCCTATCAAATACCAATTCATTAACCGAATAACTCTGTGTTGTATAATCAATGGTATATTGTATAATCAATGTTTTGTCGTATATTCCTTTAAAATTAACATTCAAAATATTTTATTTTATACCAATTAAATTATTTCGCAACAAAGTTATTCCGTTTATCATAATTATATACGTCTACTTTCGGCTTTGTCAATAAAAAGCTTTATGCCTTACCAAGGAGAGCAAAAGCTGGTACTAGCCTGGGGAAAGTGTCTCTCTGCCACATACTCGTCCAGGTAAATTTAGTTTGTGTCGGTTTATGCAGTGGTTTTTGTAATTCTTGTTGCTCAGGCTCCTCTGATATACTCGAACTAGGTGCAGGTTCTTTACTATTTTTGCCTTTATTAGCAACCAAATGTAAATAAGCTAAGTTTCGTATAACGCAATTAATAATTCCGATAAAGTGATTTTAGTATCTGATAGTAATATAAATAATATTAGTAATAGCGTGTAACAATTATAACAAGTTTTATATATATGTATATATGATACAGGATGTGTCAAGTGTATCTGATCATCTGCAATCGGAACAACATTACACACTACAAGATTAAGCGTTTTATCCCAAATCTGTTAAGCCTAATAATTTGTCTAATATTATAAACTTAATATTATTAATAATTTTTTAAAAATTTGTTTGAATGGTTTATTAATTACGATCAACAAATTATTAAGTTCAATAGATTTGGGCTAAAATATTTAATCTTATAGTGTATTCCGATTGCGGATGATCAGATACATCCTGTATATAGGAAAGTTATCATATCAGGACAAAGCTTATAACATTGAGGAGCCTAAGTTTCAACATTTTTACTAATATTAGAATGAGAGAGAAAGAGAGAGAGAGAGAGAGAGAGAAAGGAATGTGTATATACCAGGTTCTAGATGTACCATTTAAAATATGTACGATTACATAAGTAACTGTTTATGTTTTAATACATATGCGAAAGCTTATGCATGCAGTTATTATTAAGTTCGTATTTATTAAAGTGCAAGAGAAACGTGTGTAATGATCTTACCAACAATCCCAAAGGCGGATACGACACGTGCAACACCACCCACGTTGCTGCGTTGTCCTGCTCGTGTTCGGTTACCCATGTCAATCATATTGACGAGATCTTTTATTTCGTCTTGAGTATATTCCCTCTTGTCGTCCACCACGATCAACTCTCTTGGTTCCATTCTGTCGATTTTCAGGACTCGAAAACGCGTTAACGTGTTGTTGGATCCCATCAGGTAAAACCGCTGTAAAAGTGTAAATCTTGAAATCTTTGATAAATTAGATGCAAGAATGTCACAGTTAAAAACTCACAGATTTTGTCTCGTACAGAGCAATTTTCTGTATAGAGGAGATAATCGGATGAAACACCATCGTTGATTTTCCTTGGTCTTCCATGATGATGTAGCGTTTATTACAATTTTATTCTGAGACATACGATTAACTTTAACAGGCTGTCATTGATATCTCTACTGTTCTCGGCTTTCTCAGCAGATGATATGAAAACATAACCTTCAAATTGTTGTCTGATAGCGTTTTTTCACTAACAGAACTGATGCACACTCAGTGCGCATTAACGCTATTATACACTAATCTAATCTGAATGTGAGATGTCTCAATTAATAAATTATGTATATTTTATCAAATAGCACAATAAAATGTATTGGGGATTTCGCAGTTTAATTCGTTTTTATATTTTTAAACATACTATATTTATTAAACGTACATCTTTACATCGATTTGTATACAACCAGCTCTGCCAGTGAAAAACGTCTATGACTTTTATTCCTATACTTTATTCCTTGTCGAGAGGATGCTAAGTGCATGCAAGTTTAGAGTAGTTTAGGATATCGATTATGTATCTTTTTTCCTAAAGCGAAAACGTGAAAAATAAAAAATTTATTATGATATGTGAATGTACATATACATACATGCATACAAAAAAAAATTTCACTTTTCACATTTTCAATAGCCTGATGATACATAATCGATAGCCTGAACTGCAATGGTGCAATAAGTTAGAGTGAGACAAAAATTAATGATTAGAAAAATAAAAAAACACGAGCAACGTTTATTGAAAAATTAAACTTCAAAATTAAACTAGTTTATTGCAACACATTAAGAATTAGACTATTTCATCGTTGGATAGCAAGGAAAAACAAAGTCCAAAATTAAAATATCTATTACTAAAGTCATCTTCAAAAGAAGACAAATGTTCCCGATTAATTTATAGATAAAAAACTAGTTTAATTTTAAAGATCCAATAAACATTGCTCGTGTTTTTTAATCTTTCTAATCACTAATTTTTGCTTAGCAATCTCGAGCTAGATATTTTACATATTTTAATTTAAAGTGTCAGTTATAATTTGTTTCACTCTAACTTATTACACTAAATTCAGAACTAGTCCAGAATTCTTCAAAAAAGAATAGATCTTTATGTATAACAGAATTATAAAAATTATGGTATTTTCTTACATCGTGATAAAAACTAAATTAACTATGGTTTTTTTATACATCACAATTTTTATAAAAATCTTATCTCCCTTACAGTACGATAAAAACTAGATAATATTATATAACATATCAAAACAAATTTTCTCTTACACAAAATCTACTTTTATAATTTCATATACAAGACTTTGAATATTCGAAAACGTAAAAGTGATAGAAAGTATAACAATAAATAAACATTTTAATTTAATATAATTATTTTTTATTTTTTTCTATCATTAACACTTGCAATGCCAATACAGAATCGCAATGCCAGAAGAGTCTATACAATTTATTATCTACATAATACCCGCTTAGTTTTTAAAGAATACTTCCTTTACAATAAAATAGAATGAGTTAGCTGTACAAAAACCAACGTATGCAACTACAGCTCCGAACACTATCCTGTCTTTTCTGCCACCTGCCAAGTATATTGGTACATCCTTTTTCAATGCTTCCTGCAAACAAGATCAAACGTAAATCTGTGTTTAAAATCTAATTGCAGCTGAAAATTATCGTTATGTATACTTACCCCATAATGCTTGTACTTTGCCCACAATTTTGGGTCAAGGGTGGCTGGTTTACTAGTGCAATAATCTGATTTAGGCGTAACCGTTAAAGATTTTGTCTTGATGGAATCATAAATTATTATTGGCTCTGATTTCTGTAAAGGAAGAGGAGACTGAAACAACATAAAACGTTGACTACTTATTTATTTTATAAGTATGTTTATTTATTGTATCCACAGTAGCACACAGTGTTTACAAAGCATTAACCAAGCGCTACTTGGACATATACATTGAATGAAAATATTAATGGTTGCATTCAGCAGAGAAAGCAGCTTTGCAACTATTGTAAAATTCCTCAATACGATTTATTTTTGCTTTTAATTTGTTATAGATCTAAATGTATAAAACAATCATATATTACACGGCATCCTTAATCGAATTTAATAACATCTGTAGTTATGAAACTGACGAATCATAGCTATTTCTGTGAAGAATGGAATGACTGATTAGCTAGTTTTATACAGATATTATTAAACTTAACTAAGGGTATAGTCGAGTTGCCACTACGAATGCATCAAAGCATTTGATTAATCAATCGGAAAAAAGAATTTTACTAATTGATCAATCAAAAAATGCTTCGAAGCATTCGTAGCGGTAACTCGATCGCAATCTAAGAGAGTGCCACATAAACATAGTTATGGTTCGCCATGCATAGTTGAAGAATTTTACAACAGCTTGTAAAGCTGCTTTTCTGCTGAACACAGTATGTCAACTATTTCAACTAGGATCGTTTTGTTTTTCTCTTTCTCTCTGTCTTTTTCTCTCTCTATATATTATATTCTCTATATTCTATATATATCTAAAAATGTATTTATAGAATATAGACTTTTTATGTATTTATATGTAAGACACTGATCATTTTGCTTCCAAAGTATTAAGGTTAACGTATGATAGATCAATTTAAGATAATATACAAGCTAGTATAAACTTCATTCATTACGTTAGTTAATTATAGCATATTATGTCAATGCAAGCTCTGATAAAGATGTTACATGAACGCAGGTACTCGACATGGCCGAATCACTGCTCTACGTTCGATAAAATCGGACCTAATAATCAAATGACGATCGATCTGAAGGACACACTCAAGAAAGCAAAGCGAGCACTGAGATTCCACAGAAACAATGAAACGAGCAATTTGGCGACATCCTCAGACAGAGATGTACAGAAATCGAGCAGTCAATCGATGAATTTTTTCGTGTGCGAGATACAGATTAGGTGCATCCTTACTTACAATAGGATACAGTGGCTGAAAATTGGTGGACGGCTTAAGCTTGCCAGTGAATGAATTATATTGATAAAACGGCATTTTTCACAATTGCGCAACCAACAATCACCAGACGACTTCGTTGTGTCTCTGTACAACTTTAGCGGCCATAGATTGTCATAGATTGTAGATTCTGCAACCGCAAGTGGCGTAGCTGCAAGCGGACATAATTCTTTGGCGGGAAGACAAACGATACAACATTGATTTCAGCAGAGGTAAGAGGTTAGTATTGAGAAGGGACCAAAAAAAGAATCTTAAAAAAGAAGATTTCCTTATTTAAAATTAATAATTTTCTATAAAATCTTCCATAATCTCTTTTCAACGCATAAAATGTGCACCCTTGGAATTCTATTCGGCAAAATGAAAAGAGTTTCAAATATTCCGTAGATCAATGATTCGCGCAACCTATTTAAAAGATGATGATTTTATCGATAAAAGCACGTTTTATCTCTAAAATTCTATAATATGCATGACGTAAATTATAGCACGTTAGCGCGCTAACATCGTTATAAGCGCGTTCTGAATACGGCTCTATGTTTAAAGAGCCAGTTTTAGAAATTTTCGGTTCACATATGACTGCGGTTTATTTGATGCTTCAAACACTATAAAGCATATCTAGCATCGCCCAGTAAACGAGAATGGATTAAAATGGATTGAAATTTTTTTCTATCCGAATGCGTATTTTATATATATAAAAATTTTATATATATATATAAATAGCGAATACTTTTTTTGGATTTAATTGGATTCAATTGGATTCAATTGGATTCATTTGGATTGAAAAACTGCATTTCCTATTCAAAATTTTTAATTGAATAGTATTCACAATGTTTGTTGTATGTGTTGCACAGAAAAAATTAATATTATTTTTAGATTGAAAGGCATAGAGATATGCTCCATGCAATTTCTATAAATGTATAAAAATGCATTCAGGATTGAAAAGCATACATTTTAACATTTGTGAATCAATATTTCTGAAAATCCGAATCCATTTCAATTCATTTCAATCTATTCTCGTTTGCTGGGAAGAGCAAAATGCATTCCTAGCAAGAGGAGAGAAAACGTAGGATGGGAGTCGTTTTGCATGGAAGTCGTGCGTCCCCAAGCAGGGGGGAGGTGGAGTGGAAGTCGCTTTGCGTAGAAATCATGCGTTCCCAGGAAGAAAAACTAAGGTCTGTTTCCACCAATGTAGATTAACTTTAATCTCGATTCAACTTACTCTTCATCTTTTTCTAGTTCTAAAGATTAAATGGAGGATTACTCTTCTGATTTTATGTTAGCCAAAATGGAGTGCGTATGCGCGAAATAAATAAGTAACGCCATCTAAACTTCTATATCACTTCTTTCTTTTTTCGTTCTCTCTTTCAGAGTCATTTAAATGTTAGAATAGCTGAAATACGAATCAGAGAAAAACATAGAAGAAAAGAAAATCATGATTAATTTAGTTTAATTAGTTTAATTTAGTTTTGCGAAGTTTTATGAGAAAAACTACATGTTAACAGAGTAATAGATAAAATATGATACAATAGACTATAATATGATACAATAGACATAACAAAATAAAATACAATAGTCATTAGTAGCTTGCAAATGATTAGGCGTCAGCAAAATTGCTGTTACAAAACTCATTAGCAACAAAACCGGAAATAAGACAACAATTCAATGAGAGGTGAACAATTAACTGAAATATCACACGCACACAGACCTAGTGCAAAGTTTGCATACCTGCAAACACGCTAATTTCAGTCTCTTAAATACTGTGAGTGATATATATAATTGCTGGATTGCTTTCGTTTTAGCTAGAAAATCTGCGTTCTATGTGATGCAATTCTAATAATTTACTAAAACACAAGCAATCTAACAGAAAAACAAGCATCGTGTGTCGCAGTCGTTAATTAAAATATTTTTACAATATTCGTATCATACAACATTTATATAATTTTATATTTTTTCTTATTTTTGTATTTTTTTTTATTTTGCAATGCATTACAATTATGAATCTATTTCTTTTAGTTTTATTACATTTAGATTAAAAAAAAATTTCATGTGCATATAAACCGAGAGAGAGAGAGAGAGAGAGATAAAGGAAAAATAAAGAGCAACTGAGAAAGAAATTCAGATGGCGTTACTAGGGAACTTACTAATTTCGCGCATGTGTATTCCATTTTGGCAATACTAATATCAAAGGTGTCGAGAGAGTTGCGCTGCTGTATATATTATAATTGCGTCATCAGAATCGAATCGAAACTCGAAAGTGTAGAGATTCTCTAAGTAGAGATTGGCCAAAGCCCCTGCATGATGTGAAACTGGAAATAATATTTTGGAAATACGTACCCCACGTTTTTAGAGGATCTCTAAGGTGCGGTGGGGAAGATACTATCAACACTATTTGTTATTTTATCCTTCTAATAAACAACGAAGATAGAATGATAGAAGTAGCACTAATAGTGTCTCCCCGGACGCACCATAAACGCACATTTCCAAAACACGTCATTTCCGGTTTCACAAGCCGGAGTTTTAGCCAATCTCTACTTAGAAGATCTCAAAGAAGGTGTGTATTCTTCTAGATCATCCTATCAGACTTTTAGCTTAGTTAGAAGAATACATCAATAGAGTAGCTCATTCAACTACTGAGTTCGCTGCAGTTTGCTGAGTGTTGAACGTAGTCAATGACACTCTACTGTTGGTAAAACGTAGAACATGTAACATCATCAATCTATTGCCACGCCAGCCTAAAACACTGTTAATTCGCTTGTTATAAAAAGTGAGATTATAAACCTGTTATACAATAACTAATTCATCAGTAAGTATGTCATTATCTGAATATAAAATATCTTGCATAATTTTAGACTCGGTATCACTTGTGTAAAAATGGAAAGCAACTTGTAGTTATTTTTTTTCATGAAATGTAATTACAGAAAATATAATTTTGTATTTTCAGCTATGAAAATGAGCCTGTCGATCATGAAACCTATTCAATAATGTGTTTTTGATTTCTTGTTTCTTGTTTTTTTGCTTTCTTATATCTTGAGCGGAATCCATAGACGTTGCTCAAGATTTGAGATGGCTTAAGTTAACGTATGAACCAATCAGAGAGCCTATTAGTATCTTAAGACATTGTTTGAGATTAAAAATGGACTATGGACTCTTGTTTTTTTATCTCTTATTTCTCATTTTCTGTCGCTCAAAATAAAATTTACAAACTTCAGAAGAAACATGGCAAGAAACATTCTCGATAAAATAATCGCAAAGAAGTAAAAAGCAAGAAAGATAGAAAACAAAGAGGACATTGTATGATCGGTTTAATTAAAAAATTCACAGGTGAATTGCATTCGGCTTGCAGTTTCGCATCATTGTCGTAGGTAATAAGAAAAAAAATTAATATCTGGAAAGGGTCTTATTTTACTACAGAAAAATTACCATAGATTGAGATCTTGGAAATTTTTAATTTTTCGTAAATACTTGTAGTGGAACGTAGAATGTAGTCTGTTTGTCTTAGAAATTCTTATAGTTTTTCGTAGATATTCGTAATCTGACGTAAAGTGGCGTTGAGGGCAAAGGATTTCTTGGTTTTCCAAACAAATGAAAGTGACGCCATTCTACGTCCCATTATAAATATCTATGAAAAACTAAAAATTTCTAATATCTTGTTTCAATCGATGAGTTTTTCGTAAAAATTTTTCCGCCAATCTCATTACTTTGTCCTGAATAAAAAAATGAAAGGATCAGAAAGAATTGAAAATATGCGTTAATAACCTATATAATTTATCATAAATTATTTTCCTTTATTATATAATACATTATTCTAATATAAGAATATTTATTTTGTAATGATAGTAGCGTGTGTCCCTGACAATACTTAATCGATATGTATTGTTATAAACGCAACTTTATTCATTTTTATAAAAAAAAAAAATCGCATAATTTGTTCGTTATTATATCCGATATCTGAAACATTTTACCGAGCCAATACTACGTCTCGTGCACTCGTGCTTCTTCGTGTAAAATGTTAGTTTCCCGAAACTAGCGCACTCTAGCATATTACGAGGTTAGATATAGTTGCAACAGTTGCAGGTCTCCAAAAGTTGCAAGTCTTTCGTGTGAAAAGGTACTAATTACGTTTTATAATAGTACTTTTTTGTAATCTAATTATAAGATATAAACAGGACTTTAATAGAAAGATTATGTCAGGCTCTAATATTAAGAATTTTAGTTTCTTACATATGTGGACATGGCACATATCTCACTCATGATTCTTTTCATTGAGATTGTGCCTATATTCATAGTGAAGCCTTATATTTAAGGCTTCCTTTATTATAAATTTATCTTTAGATAACCCTATAAATTATTTTGTTGACTACTAAACATCTCAAAATAAATTTAAGAATGCCTCAAATATAAGGTTTATTGGTCTGTTTTCTGTTCCTGCACTAGAACTCTTAACAAATATCAAACATATACCTATCTTACCTTTCCAAAAGTTTATTCAATTCAGTCACAGAAAACAGACCTTATGAGTACAGGCATTATTTCACATTGTAAGAATATATTCACACAAACTTGCATATCCGCATAAACATATGCATAAAGAAAATTACTCATTTGTATTTCTCTTACATAAAAGTCACACATAAAGTGCGATTGGATAATTTTCTTTATGCTTATGTTTATGCAGTTATGCAAATTTGTATGGATATATCCTAACGAATATTTATGCTGTGGGACATAATATTAATAAATAAAATGTTATCTACTTTGTTTCAGGTGTCACGTGATATCATGAGTGAGATATTGTTAATGTAAATGATTGTTTAAGGAAAGCAAATAACATTATTCAATAAGTAGCTTTAGTTTCCATATTTGTATTGCCAGGTATGATACATATTGAAGGTAATTCTCTCTTTTTGGATGTAATTTAGATTGTTACATACAAATATGTAAATATAAATATATTATATAGATCCAGTCAGATTTTAAGAACTGTAAACTGTTAAATGTCACTTAAATACATACCTTGCTAGAAATAAATCTCTGAAATCATTGAAAATCAGTGAAATCTATATCAATTGACTCATTTCAGTTTATACTGAATTGGGTCAATTGACATAGATTTTAATGATTTCAGTGATTTATTTCCACCAGGGTATCAACACTTTACAGTCCCTGTAGAAGATATATAAAAATATAAATCATCTTTTAAACAATTAACTATATTCACAGAAATGTATATTATATATTAACTTAATTAACTTTTTTTGCTTGTTGACCGTAATTACTTATTTTATTACTAAATGTATGTTATATCTTGATAGTATCCTAACTTATTTATCAGAGCACATGCATCCAACTGTAACAAATTGCATTATGAAACACACCTCTAATATCCCCATATAAATTTCAGGATCTTTGGATTGAAGGATTTCTTATTTGGATTTACTCCAATCAATAGCACCATAAAAAATTCAGTGATTATCCTGTGAAACCAATGGTATTGATCTCTACATTACATTATTATATCATGCTAAGTTACAATGTAAAAATTTTCATTAGGCTGCATAATTGACATTAATAAAATATTAATTAACGCCATAGACGTCTATGGCTAAATCGTTGTGACCAAGCACAAATTGTTTCAATGACTTTCCACTATGGCAGCCCTATCATGCACTATTTTATCGACAGAGTGCTTACGTTCAAGAAATCAAGAGACATCATGGCTGAAAGATATACATACATCTTGTGATTTGCAGCAATGTGTTAATTCATTTCATTGAATTCCATATATAACAGATATGCTATAACAAATATCTATGGTAAAAAATCAAATATATGTAAAGACAAAAGAGAGAGAAAGAGAGAGAGAACAATATGTCAATTTTTTTATTGAGTTGCATATATGACAGATATGCTGTAACAAATATCCATGATAAAATTGGCTTTAAATTCCATAAATAAAAAACTTGTGCATTCATGGTGTTGATTAATAGAGTTAATAAATATATAGGGGGAAGCCTATTCTAGTATCTTATGTAGTGATATTGTGAAAACATTGATCATTGTGATAGTTACAATTAATATAATCTTACAGGATTTATTAATATAAAACTATAAAACTGTATCTCAATATGAAAATGATATTTAATATCTTTTATCCAAGATAGACAATTTGTTTTCAGGATCGCTTTAGTACACGGTCCGTACGCATTGGACCAAAAGTGCATAAGAATAAAAATGTTGGGGACAAATGGGGACTAGAATATCACAAAGCAATACAGGATGTTGTATTTAGCCAGCATTGTTTACCTTTCATGCCAACAGAACCACCAGCATCCTTGAGCGAAGATATTGTAGAATCTGGTCCATTATATGTGTGCAGACATTGCAAAGATTGGTGAGTTGAAATAAAGTATTTTAACAATTGCTAAAACAATTGTTAAAATGCGATGGAATTTTATGATTTATTTTATTATATAACTATAACGCGTGTACGGATGATTTTTGTTTCAGTTTTCGTTTTCAAAGCAGTTTTGAGGAGCACAATGCACGGCATTGTTGGATTTTAGGGCTTTGGTGTCGTTATTGTTTCGATACAGTATGTAATCATCCAGTCAGGAAAGGTTATACAAAATGTTCTGAATGTTTAGAAAAAGATAGTAAAAAACGCGCATATTTAATATCAAGAGGTAGTATTTCAAGTAGGCAGTTACGAGTGGGAGTTATAAAAATATTCTACAACCAGTGCCAATTTATTGATCACATGAAAATGCATCAATTAAGCATGGTAAATATGGGTGATTTAATGTTAATTCCTCTACCTATTGACATGAGCAGTGATTGGTCTTCTGAATTTGAGATACTGTGCGAAGCACTTATGGAAGTGGCATTTTTGTTACGCATACATATAATAGATTGGTTAAAGGAGCATAACTTGCAAGATAATTGGTGGAAACTGGTTAATGGCAAAAGTAATAACGCTAAGATAAAGGAAATTGTCGATAAGTACCAAGGTCGACAATTATTCAAACCCTCCTATAAGACAATTACCGATATGTTTACGAATTCCAATTCTTCTCACGTTACGTATAATATTAGAAATTCCTCAGATATTGAATTTATTGATAACGATTCCACAGATAAAAATATAAATAATTCTGTTGATTTAATCAAAGATAAGAATATCGTAGAAAATGAAGATAATCCATGTACATCAACTGATATTGCTTTTGTGGATTGCGGTCCTACTTCACAATATTTTGAACCAGAAATACCAGTAAATTATAAGAGTACACAACAGTTAAAAACTTATCGCTCAGCTAATACTATCAAAATAAATAATAAAATGATGTATGAAACTAAGGATCGCAATTCACACGAAATAAATATGATTCATGAAAATGTTATAAAAAAAACTACAGAGAACATACTTAGTAAGTCTAGTAATCCTAGTAATATAACTAATACTAGCGTTAACACAATTATGAACAATTCATTTAAGATTAGTATCCCATTTTCTGCTAAGACAAGTTCAATAATTAAGACTAATCAGTCTACACAAAATCTTCAAACATCAAATAATAAGATATTAAATGTCCAAGATCCAAAGAATATTACAATAATTAACCAATTTCCATCTCATCTTATTTCCAACCAGAAAATAGTTCTCGTTGGACAGAATTCATATAATGTCATATCTCACAGCAAGAATGAATTGACTACTAAAACAAATTCAAGTAACTCAGTAGTAGATAATAGCGATTCCAATACATCAATACAGAAGAGATCTTATTCCAATGTCAAGAAACAAGAATCGAATGAAAAAATTATAATAAGTAACGGACAAAAGTACGTCATTAAACGTATAAAAAACACCACGAAAGTTACGAAACAACTGACGTCTGAACATAACATTTCAAAGCAAAATGTTTTAAAGCCTACTAATTCTAACGAAGTCGAAAACGGCACACAACAAACTACTTTATTTCCCAACAATATTTCCATCTCAACACCTTCGCCATCTCCTAAATTATCCAATAATGAATCACATGTTAACAAAACTTCAATTATGCCAAAATTACAAAAAATGCCTTCGCATTTAATTCCAGTATCTGCCATGCATCCGAGATATATGTCGGAAATAATATCATTGATTAAAGAAGATAATGGAGATCTTTATATGGATGTAAAATTAGTAGATCGTATTGCGAAAGAAAGCCTTCTTGCTGTGTGTGATGTAATAACAAAATATAGACGAGAAATGTTTAATGAATTTTATCAAATGAATAGCTTGGAATTGAAAAAACGGCTGGAGCATTTACAATATATTACTGATGAAATGAAAAATGTCATGAATTTCATATCAGACCACGTTTTTCAAGAAAAATTAAGAGCTGTTAATGCTATCAAATGCTTATTAGAAGAATGTCTCAATAAATCTAACAAAAATATACAGGATGAGAAAATAAACGATGACATAATTTTAAACGAATGGGAAACGAAGGTAAATCGAGAACATAGATGTCTATCGTGCAATAGATATAGGAAACCTGAATCATATATAGTTGGCTTTTCAAAATTGGCTATGAATGAGAATGATTATTGTTCTTGTTATAAAGAAGTTTGTCAAGATTGTCAATCTTACCAAGGTAGTGTTTCGCGGTTTGTCGCGCATCAAAACTTCCATAAAAAGAAAAAACCTTTTGTTTGTCCAGACTGCGATTCCAAGTTTAAGTCTCCTATATCTTTAGAAGTCCACACATGGACTGTTTGCTTTCATACATTGAGAAAGATCACATTTGCTTGTAAAATTTGCGAAATAGATGGTTTTAGAGATTTAGAATCGATCACCAGACATTTTGTTATCATGCATTGCAATACAAAGATCGGTTGCGAAGTTTGTAATCGGGTATTTGCCTCATATAATGAGTACATACAACATCGTACAGAGACACATCCGATAAGGACACAGCAGAAGCCAGTGCGACTAGTAATATATAAATTAAGTAATGTAATCTTACGTTGCGAGAATTTCATGCCATATTTGGAGAAGAACCCTGTAATTCGAAAATTAGTATGGTTTAAATGCCCTTTTTGCCAGTTAATAACTACAGATAATAAACATGTGGCGATGCTATTGAACACTCATTTACGAAACAATCATGCAGAATCCTTATCAAAAATTCTTAGCGATAAAGCATTTACTTTAATTTTTGGTTTTAAAATGACAAGAGCTCTAATTTTAAATGCTGAAAAATCTCTTTTGAGTGGTACCATAGTACCTAAAATCGTGAATACTCAAACTATTAGTTCAGAAATATTTGAACGTGGCTCTCAAAATATGGAACATATATGGCCTACAGATACCAAGAAGGTTAACGAAAGTTCACAAGTAGTGAAGAACATTGATGATAAGGAAAAAGGACAATTATTGCCAAAAATAGTCAGCGTTGTATCGATGAATGATTTAAAGCCATCCAAACCTGAGAAAGCAATCACAAAAATTTTAACTGAAACGAAGGCGAAGTCTAATTCTCCTTTTTTTCAACTTATAGTTAATAGTGACGGAAAAATGGTCCCACATGAAGAAACAGTAATGGAATTAAATGATAGCAAATCTAATAACAAGAAAAAGACAACAGAGATAATAAAGATTGGTAAAGATACCGAATTGATAATGAATACTTCACACATCTCTGAATGTGAGAAAAAGCCTTTATTAACGGACATAGTTGGTATTCCAAATTCGTCAATTGTATCAAATGAAAAAGTTTCAAGTTCCATATCCGAAGCAACTACAGATAACTATATAAAAATAGTTGATGTTAAAACAATATGTAAATCGAACATCGAACCACTCATTAAAGCAGAAATGTGCGATACACAGACAAAAGATGAAAATGCAAGCAACATGGGATTTATGCCAAAACCTCCTCCGCTTGCCAGGATTCCACAGCATTTACTTAAACCTACGGAAATTAAGTCGGAAAATGAGCCGACTAATGACTCAAATTCAAGATTGAAATCTTTCGTCCAAAGAACTGATAATTCAAAAATGCGTATCGCTCTAGGATCGCAAAAGGAAGTTGTTGATTATCTATGCCACTTATGTAAAGAACGGATTAATACTTCTCAATTCATAATGGAGACGCACTTTCGTGAAAAGCATTCAGATGAGTACAAAGTGACGATAATCACTCCACGATTATCACGGATGTCACATAACTTTATTAATGGCGACTATAAACAATTTATTAATAACAGGAAACGGAAATCGGATAACACTTTATCTGCAACTAAAAGAAAACGTCGATGGACGCAGAGAAAACATACAGAAATAAAGGATACAAACCCACCAGTAGGATTATGTGTCAAGCAAGAAACGGCAGAGGACGATGAAGGTAATTTTATATGCAAGAAATGTGGTCAACAATGCTCTGACATATCCAATTTGAGAGAGCATATTGCTGCCAATCATCGACTAAAGGGCCGTTACCTGATATGCTTAGAATGTGGCGAGAACTTTGTGGTCGCACCTAGCTTGCAGATGCATCTTAAAGCTTTTCACGGCATAGAAGATCCTCTCAATTATATGAATCAAAATCCCTCTTACGCTCCTAGCCTTGACAGTGACTTGCAAACGGAAGAGAAAACAACGGTAGCTAATCAGTGCTATGTCTGTATGGCAGTTTTCGAAGATAAAGCTGCAGTAGACAAGCATTTAAGGGTGCATGGTATGGCTTTCTTGAATCGTAAGAGGATAGAGGCGAGAAATGCTTTGGAAAAAAAGGCCAACGTGGAGGAGAGTAAGCAAAATATTAAAGATTCAAAGGAGACTGTAAAACAAGACAAACCGGTGGAAACCATCTTGGAAAAAATTAGTGTAAGTAATTAAGTAATTAATGTAATTAAATTCTCATTTATTGAAAGTGACGTTATTGATTTCATAATTATCAAATTATGTAAATGTTTAATTATCAATTATGTGATTATTTTAGGCGGCAATATAGTTGCAAAAGATGAAACGTATAAAAGAAAGAAGATATGTAAAAGGGAGCAATGTTGTAATATGATGGATTCATTAATCTTACTTATATGCTCATTTCTGTATATTTGTGCGCCAAACCCTTCATTATTATCACTAAATATTGCATTAGTGAACCATTAGAATTCTTTTTTTATTACCTTGTAATATATTACTTTTTTTATGATACTATTTAGGTAAGCAGGTAGAAAATGATTTATTATTCGTTAAGACGTAACGTGAGCGAAATAGTAATAGAATATTAGATAATAGATAAGTCTGACAAAAAGCAACAAAAAGCTTGATATTCTAATTTATCATTTTTTTTGTTAAATAATATTTTGCTATGTTATATGTATGTATGTATATTTATATAAATATATATATAATATTATATATAGTAATATATATAGTATTATATATAGTATTATATAGTATTATAAATATTTATATGTATAAATATATCTACATATACATATATACATATACATTTATATATTTTATATATCCTTCGAATTTATATTAATATTTGCTGTAAGTTCACTTATTCTGAATAATAATTCTTATCATAATTTTTATGTTTTTTTAAGTTTTAATGTAAGTATTAAATATATATAATTTTATGTAAGTATTAAATATTTGACATATGTAAATAGACATATGTAATGTCCCGAAACGTTAAACTACTGAAATTTAAGACGACAATGTGTTTCGTAAAGTTTTACAATAATTCCAAAAATTAGAGCATAATCGAAACAATATCGAAAAACATAATTTTTCGGGACATTGCTTGTTCACCAGTTAGTAAGATCTATTTAGTCTGATTGATTTGATATTCGAGATACAATCTCTCTCCTAATTCAAAGTATGATGATTTATATAAGATATAAGAAAATGTAAATAATTGTAACGGAGTATAATGCATTTACGGAGTAATACCTTTTGTATTATATTTAATTAATTAAATATTTTCTGACTTTGGTATATAAGAATGAAAAATTCTTATATCAGTGAACATTTATCGCATTAATCGTCTCTTATTAAAGGACTGTGGGATGGATGCTCAATGTAATAAAACAAAAATGAATAGAATATATATAGTTCTTTATATATTATATCATTCTTATTTGCACAATGCTGATTATTGCTTAATCGGTAAAGTATTTTTTATTGATTGACACATCAAGATATCCGAGTTACGAAACCAATCGGATAGCAAGATTTTGGAAGGAAACCGTTTCCTCACTACTTGCCTTATCTACATATTTATACGTATATACTCGGTGGCATGAAAATATCGGTACGTTTCAATACATGTTCACGTATGTTACAAATAAAATGTGGCATTCTTATTTTAAATCGCTTTTTCGAGCAGATATATTTTCATTGCACATGAGCGCAGGTACTAGAGAAAGGGTTTGGGGCACTGAACACTTTGATTGCAGTCCCGTAAGGGTATTTACAGTTTGTCCTTTTTAAAATACTTTAAGAGTTTTAGAGTTGTAAAAGTATTCTATGTTGGAATATCCGATATGAATATATCATTAATTACAAATAGAATATTTTAAAGTGATGTTGAAGTTTCCCATTTTGATCTCTGTTACTCTTCTTGCTTATTATAAAGTAAGGTAAAACTAGTGCATTTTCGAAAACAATCTTTTTTATGACACAGTTATATCAGAAGGGGGCCAAGATTACTCAATTTATTATTCCATTACAAAAAAAAATAGAAGGATATCATAGATGTTGGTCCCTTTTATAATCCTCCAAGACAAACATATACTCTTACGGGTCTTAAAATTTGCTATTCTTTTCTTTTTTCTCTTTTTTTTTTGGCACAGTTACTAGCGAACACACATGTTTAAGATTACATTGCGATTGGTTCATGATCATCACATTTAGTTTACACATACGCCACTTTGGAGAGTCTCCGCACAATCATGACGCACTATTCCGCTTATTGATTTGAGCACGAATAAAGTCAATTCTCACGTCAAGTTGAGCCGGATGTTCATATTGTCTTTTCCCTTTGGTAATCTATATTGCATTGACAATGTCGATTTTATATAGCGTTCCATTGCACAGTTTCCGACTGAATCATATAACGCTTAATAAATAATTGTAACGTTAAATAACATTAACACTATTTAACGTTGGATTTTGAATTGACTATCGAAAGATCTACTCAGTTTTTGACATATTGATTTAAAGCTAATTAATGTATGCTATATTTTATTATTATTATTATTATTTATATTAGGTGTTGGAATTAATTCGTAGCGTTTTTTAATGAAAGAATGTTATTTATTTCACATGAGCATTAAAAAATACATTAATGAAAGTACTTCCCATCACTTGTAAAACGCTACGAATTAATTCCAACACCTAATAATTTTCATACTTTGCACAGACTCTGTTACGAAAATCCTAATATATAATGCTTCCCTAATTACTTTAATTATCTCTTATCATGCTGCATGATAATTTTCCTTCATCTATCACATGAAACATCTAAATAGAAATTTTCAATTCGTGTTAGATTGTCTAAGCGGCTACGGTAATTAGGAATTTTGATAGAATCGCTGCCCCACTTTCGGAAGGACTTTGAAATATTGTATTAGATGTTGTAAGTAGAACATGAGAAAATCAATGTAAGTTTCTCCCTCATATATCTTTTCTCTTAAACTTTAATACACTTTATATCACTTAGACGAAATTGTTACGTGCACAATATTTTACGTTACAGGAGTCGATCGCTTCTCTTCGCAAGAAGTACCGACATCAGTATTCAATTCCTCCCCTGGGTTATCTATATCGATTACCGAGATCACTGGACTCGTTGGACGAGGCTTTGATTCTTGACGGAAGTTCGGTACGGTATCGTGTTGAGTCTCTGGGGTGGAATCATTCTTTAAGGATGCAGAATCACCGATTTTCATGGACGAAGAGGACGACGAACTCGACTGCATCGTCTTCAGTTCGTGTTCAGCGGGACTGACTGCCTCTTCGCTGTCGTTTTCTCTGAATAGCTTTCTCAGATCGCTGCCCAATCTTGTATCAATTGGACTCATCTTTGAATCTATGGGGATAGTTAAGGCTAAAGAATCCGGTGGTTTCTTGACTCTGACAGTATTGGCCTCGCTGAAAGAAACCTTGACCTCGCTCGCGGTCCACACGTCGGAATTGGGACTGCATGAACCACGAGTTGTTGTTTGGGTAACCTTCGGTTTCGTCGCATCATCCATCGAATGCCAACGATGCGGTCTCGTAACCGATGTACCCTGTGCAATGGCGCTTAAACTGTTCGCTGGAATTATTCGATGAGGAAACCGAGGTGAGCCGCGTATCTTTTCTCGAGAAGATGACTGGCTCGTGCTCGTCTCTGAAACACATTTAACATCGCAATGTTTGAATTTAGAAATTTTCTCTTCAGAACGTCTTTATGAATTTACACAATTTTATTTATTACAAGATACATTATAAAGGCAAATAAATGAAATAAACTAATGGAAATTAGTGTCATAGTAATTGCGCTATTATTTCATAAATCAAATATTATAAATGTGTGTATAAAAATATAGAAGTTTTGGCTAATCTTTTAGTCATCTTCAGTATAAGGTTTCAAAAAGTCGATGATATAAGTTAACGTAAATGAGTAGTCATGAGGCGAATTCTTCCATGCAATCCCATACCAGTTAGACAGCTGGATAGTACCAGTCGATTGATTGATCTTTAAAGACAACGAGGTCAGAATTTAAAACGAATGAGATTAAACATAGAAAAATAATTAACTCACTTCACTGGATTAAATTACATTATATTAGCCGCATACTTATCAAGTACATTGTACCGATTGTGATTGTATAGTCAATATATAAGAACAAATAGTTTTTAATAGAAAAATTGAGTTATAGCGTTATAAATTGAGCGAAGGTGTGAAACATGTGAGACATGCTCGTTGTCAAGATTTAAACTAAAGGAATTATAAGCATGAACATTAATATCATCTACATACTTTTTGTAAAATCATATTGAAGCATCTACACATTTTTTGTAACGTTATACTGAAGATTGCTAAAAGATTAGCCGAACCGTCTATATTTTTATACACAAATTTGTAATATTTAATTCATGAAATAATAGCGCAATTACTACAGCGCCAATTCCCATTAGTCCATTGTCTCATTTCATTTATTTACATTTGCAATTTTGAGAATTTGTTTCTAACATTAATTGTTTCAGATATATTATGCAATAAAATAGACATAAAAACCACATCTTTTTTTTCTCTTTTTGAGAAAGAAAACGATGTTTTTGTATCGAAATTGAATATAAAATTTAATGAATAAATATATGAATTTATAGAAGCTGTAAAATTACAACGTACGTGATATTTCTGTAAAGGTAAAAATGTTTAAAATAAAATGCATATTTAATTAAGATAATATATTGAAAAGTCACTTACGTGGCGGTAGACTGAAATTTACTTTAGGCTCGCTACTTTCCTTGCGACGTAGTCCTACTAAGCTTAACCTACGGTCTTCCTCGCTAGTAATGCTAATTATTGGTCCTGAACCGCATCGTGTATGAGGCGAATGAGTGCCTTGGGCATCGACTTGGCAAGTAGAGGCAGCTTTCGCGCCGGGCACTAAACCAGCGATGTAGCCCATATGGACTCGAAGCGCTGATGCAACCCCTAATGAAGGTAATATAAGCAAGATAAGCTGCATAGGTATATTAAATATGTGGATGAATTATAGGAAATGCGAGAGCGAAAGAGGAAAACAAACTGCATTTATCAAAATATGAAACCTATATATGCTATATGTTATATAATACGCAATAACCTCCCTTCCTCTCTTTTCCATCAATTCACGAACGATGGACCGCAACATGAATTGAATTCAAATAATTTACATTTATTTCTCGCAAGCATTTCACGACTGAACAAAAAGAGGAAATTATTCCTATACAATAGACAGACGGACCCAATTCCAATTTTAACTTTTATTTCTTTCCGCAGTTGCAACGACGTGCTTTTGTAAAAATGTTCCTTTGTGAGAGAAAACTCGCTTCTAACGTTGCAATATACACACTATATCACATCGCTTTAAGGTGTAAAGTGCTTCTATTCTTTCATTCTTTAGCGCTTTCTCTTACCGGTGAACGATGCTGTGGAGGTCTTTCTGCTACTCGGTCTGCTGCCGAAGAGACTGAAGAGTCGTTGAAAAACGCCCAGCCGATTTGGACCCTCGGTCTCCCGGCGACGGTGTAGCTTGTAAAGGTCGGCCAGGCTTTGTCTGGGATCGCCGGGCTCCAGATCCGGTTGACTGCTAAATGCTACGGTACCGCGACGTATGCCTAATTTCAACAAGGGTCAAATTCGTACATGACGCGGAACCACCATTATGGGTCGAGCGATCATTATGATGGACATTATTAATTGAGATCTTGGTTTCTATCTAGCTGTCGGAATTCCGCATAAGCCACGAAAGCGCGCGCGCGAGTTTAGACTACATTTATGTGGAAGTGAGTCATGAATCCAATGAATATTCGCGCTCGCAACTGGAATATTCCTCCATTATTTGAAAAGAGACATCCATCTCTAATAAATGCATGATAATTCAGCGAAGTTACCTATGAATCAAGAATTTTATACCTATTTTGATCAATTTGCGTTTATTTAATGAAACAAACAATGTGAGTATTCCAAATTTTTTCTCTATATTTGGCGTTACAAATGCTTTGAAGCTTTTGATTAATTAATAAAAAGAATCGGAAGAAAGAATTTTACTAACTGACCAATGAAAAAAATGCTTCGAAGCATTTTTTCATTGTACCATCAAGTGGACTGTAGTCATAGTGAGATTAGTATTTTTTTTTTATTTCCGTGCTGTTCTAATCGATTTACGACTGCAGGTTTAGTATGAAAATAATCTTCATAGAAGCATGGTGGAAGGAGGTGTCTTCTTCCATCATGAGTAGAAGAAGAAGGAGGAAAAATATGTATATATGTGTCTCTCGTAATAATAAAACTTTAAAGCGTATCTATTATTTTCTTTTTCTAAGTATTTTTGAAATAATATAATTAGCTGAAATATTCTTGAATATTACTATTATATATATATATATATATATATATATATATTGCAAACGAAATAATCCTATAAAGGTATAATATTATTTAATATCAAGCAATACTTTAGGCATATTCTTATAATATTAAATAATCCTAAAATATTAATGGATGGTTATATGTCCACTTCTGACAATATTACATGATTATTAAATGTAACATTATTTAAGCACAATATTGACGCAGCATATATTGATAAGATATTTTGTTACTAAATTGTAAATTCAAACTGCTAACTAATATAAAAATAATTAATATTAATAAATATTTTAATAATATTTCAGAGAGGAAATGTACCAAGATATTTATATACATTCGATTAAATTTGATGTTCGTTACACATAGCAATTAAATTTATGCAATTTTTATGTAACACCTTTTTCGTTATTGTGAATTCAAATTGCATTTATATGAAAATAATATTAATAAATATTTTAATAATATTTCACGGATATTAAAGGCATAATATCAATGATTTTATATAAAGTGGACACATTACATCTATAAAATATTTCTATAATATTAAAAAATATATAATATCAAAATATTTCATTATTTTAATTTTTTAAAATAATATTTATATAATATTCATAATTGTCACTCAAACTTTGTCTTAGCCGAGAAGATTTAAAAGACTAATAGTTAATCGTAAATTGCGTAAATTCAAAATAAAAGCGTATAATTTGTATCTTCAACATAATTTGCGAGGGATGTTTGTTATTCAGATAGTGGTTAACAGACACTGCGATATGCGGCGAGTCATATATCATGTACGCAGTGTGTAATTTACGTAATGCAAAGATGTATAGGATATACTATATACTATCATACTATCAGCAAAGAATATTTTCGCGTGACAGTATTATGATAGATTAGAAACTGAAATTTTCCAGAAAATTATGACTACAATTTTTTTCTTAATTCGGATCATCTTTTCTTAAAAATTTTAATTAAAAGCATTAAAAAATTTTAATTAATTTTTATAAATAAATTAATTTAAAAAATTTAATTAATTTCAATAAATTAATTTCAATAATCGCATATTACATATATAAGATTCGTTTAAATGGAAAAGATATTTGCAATTGGTCGCGCTCTCTTTCTCTTTTTTTTTTCATTTTCTTCAGAAAAATTATCTTCAAAACTTTTCAGAGTCCACGATTTTCCGGCAATGATGGTGAAAGACACCCCGTATGCATGCATACACATAAACCAGCGTCTTTGACCTCGTTCGATCCGGTCATGGTAGACATTCAGAAATATTGGGGTGGAACGTGCAGTCAGCGTGCAGACTTGTACTTGACGTATGTTATCGTGTGCAGAATTGTTCGAACTTATTCAAGGGATTTGGGATTTGCAGATACAAGTCGAGGGTAATGTGAAACTCGGAACGAGAATCGACATACATACAGAAACTCTTCGCTCAATGAGCTCTTACTTGTTAATAATATTGAATGGTATTCTCGCGATCATGGTCAAGTTGATGCTAACGATAATTGGTACACGAAGTACTCGATACATGTCTTGCGCCCCGGAGTCGTCGATGAATTATCGGAGCGTAAATATGCATGTGCATGACAGTTGAAAGCGGATATTCCGCGATACAAGCACACGATGTTTGTGCTGCAAATGGCAAAGTGAGACAATGAGTTTTCGAGGAAAGTTTCCCTTTGTTAATGTGCTCGACAGATAGGAATAAACAAAATCAATTAACGAAGCGCACGTGTTTCTCGACTCACGAATGAAATAATTGCGAACGATTATCGCATTTTCCATGCAATCTGTAAAAAAAGTACATCAGTTACAGTGATGAAAAGGGATTTATTTCTGCAAAATTGAACACCTACAGCTATTCAACGTGGCCTCGTACAACGACGTGACCTGGTGACCGAGAGTCTAAAGTTAAATAATTTCTAAAACTATTTTAAAGAGGATTGTCCATTGCTACTTTGTTCTGTTAGGTAAGTTTTTTCTTTGCATTATATACAAAGCTTTAGGAATATCTTCATATAAAACGTTTACAACGAATAATTAATGCACTATAATTAAAACTCCTGCACTGCAAATTCAAGTGTATAAAAAGTGATTTCAATAATATTGATGTGTGATTAGTTTATCATATAAAAATAATATTATATATAAATTACTATAATTCACACAAATATGAATTTATACTTTAGTAATCAAATCAGGAAAAACAATCCCAAACTTTTTTAACTCTTCGTTCCACTTTACAACGCACCCCAAATATTGTTCCAAATTAAAAACATAATTATAAATTGTTCCTCTTTTGAATTTAAAAATAAAATGTGAAATAATAAATGAAAATAATAAGTGTGAAATGTTTTTAACTAATATGTGAATTGTATGATTTTTAAATTTAAAAACTCAGATATTGTTCATAAAATATATTCAGTAGAAAAGTGCAATTTTAAAAAATAAAATGTGATCTTATAACTTGACGTAATTTTGTGTATCTCATGTTATACATTAAGTATTATTAGTTATTTACGAATATAATATGATATTATTTATGTTTTTCATTAATAATTATTTGAAAAATGTTTATCTTTTCAAATTTAATTATGACAATTAGTAATATTGAATTTTTTTAATGTCCTCTTAAGGAGTTGGTCATTTAATTTACACATTCAAACATGTAGTATAATGCCATTTTTACAAAAAACTAAACACACATATATTGAAATTACTTTTCACACACTTAATTGGGTCTGCAGTGTGCGACAGTATCTCGAGTACTAAATTTATGCATGCATATGTTACTTTTCTCTGTAGAAGCGATAACCGTTTCTGCATAAATCTAATTTACAAAACACGTAAGAAACATTTCGAGAAAGGGTTTTAAAACGATTTTTTTCTCTCCTACACTAATATCTTCTATAACTCGAGCTCTTCTCACGCTTCAACTCAGGCAGGCGAGCGTGAGTGAACGTTTTTCAAGCAATTACGTGCAATAAAGGGATTTCTGTCACCTTCCTTGGACATCTGATCGACGGAAAAAAAGAACGACGAAGCGAGAAAAACATTAATACTTATAGTTCCTTCCTTCTCTCCTGCCATAGCAAAGCTCGATTCGTCGTGCAAGCTTTGACACGTCTATTCCTGCCTTTCCGTGCTCTTGTTTTGATAATCTGCCAGTCGCACTTTGAGTCAAGTATTTCCATCAGCCAAACTTTGATTTCACGCCTTTAATAAATGATATATTTCGAAGGAGGTCGTTCCTTCATAGAATCAATGCGAACTTTAGCTTCCAAGTTTAGACTAATGAAAGCCAATCTATCATTTCGTGGAATCACATGTACGAATCTGTTCTATTGGCTGCGATCAATATTATGTTACCTCTTTCGTAATATGTAATTAAGTCTTAATAGCTTTTACTGTCGCGATTTATTTAACTATTGTATCTTGAACAAGGATTTATTCAACGAGGATTAATTGATCAATTTCTTCACCTCTAGATAAGTTACTGATAATTTTATCCATGGGAATATCTTCCAGATATCTTCCTGATATCTCATTATCCATGGATAATGTTATCTATAGAGATGAAAGAATTAGGGTCAGTTGTTCCATATTCGGATTAATTGTGTGATAATTTGTATTTTTTTTATCTAATGGATAAATAAAAGAATAAAAGAATATAAGAGTATGAAAGAACATCAGTTTTTAGAGTAAGTGAGTAAGAGAGTGAACTGAAGTTTATCGAAAGATGGAACAACTCAGCCTTAACCATAAGCATCTAAAATAAATCCAAGTGTTTAATCAAGTAAAAGTCGGAATAGCGTTGTTTTGCACGGCGGATCTACGGATCACGACGTCGATTTATACTTACCGGACGAATCTGCGGAAGGCCAGCTAGCTCGAGGGATAACCGGCGGCAGAACACTGAGCAACAAAAGAGGTAAACCGCCTCCAATACTTGGATTTCGTTGTGGGATCGAGGCGCTTGATGAGGTGTGTGACGGCTCTACTGGCTCCTGGGCCAACTGTTTTTCCAATCTAGCCAATTCCAATTCCAGCTGTGCCATCTCACGACGATAAACTCGGTTTTGCACCTCCACACGATATTGTAGTTCCCTGAAATAGGATTCTTTTTAAAGGAATGTCAAACTTTAAATTATTTAGACAATTTCCACTAACGTAAATATCATTTTCATATATAGGCGGCCTATTGCGGTTTTGGAAACGAGGTGAAAATGATAAAAATGAATAAATTCACTGTGTTGATCAATGAAGTTATAAATAAGTTTGTTTAATTTTGTAATTTTTCACCTCGTTTCAAGAACCGTAAAAGACCTCTATAGTGTTTATATATGAACTGGAGGTCAATTTTATAATTTTTTACGTGAAACTTCACATTTTATTTTTTACTTTTTATTTTTCATTTTTCACTCTTCGAGCTTTCACATGAAGCTTATTTCGCATAGCGTGATATTAATTATAAGTATATGTAGCTTATAAGTATATGCGCTAGTTTTTAAACTGGTAATCATAACCGTTTTTATTTTATAAATAAAAATATAGTAATCCATCTCACGAGATAATAAACTATCGCGGAGAGTAACACGGTCAGACTACACTTACTCTAATTTTCAAGTGTATTTATTAATTCTCTAGATTTCTATCTTTCAACCATCATAATTCATAATGAACAAGTTCACGTAAATAATTTCACATTTTTACGGTTGGGAGAGTTACATGATCCCGCGAAATCGTAGTATTTACGCAAAACTTTTCACGTTTCTTCTCTAGGGAAAAAATTATATGATCGACCTTTCGATGGTACAACCGGAAAAAGAATGATTCTATATAAAAAAATAAGTTGAAGGTGTAGAATAAAATTTTTTCATATAAGATTTTGTTTTTGAAAAGGTCAATTTTAAATATTCTCTGGGTATGGATTTTATTGATAAATTAAATTTTAAAATATCAGAACATATTAGAAAACATTCATTGTAGAAATTTATTTCGAAGAATAGAATTGTGTATTCGATAGAATGGGCAACATTTTTAATAATTTATAAATTTTTTAATAAAATTGTGCGTGAACATCTTGTATTTTCAATTACCTAGATATTACAATAATAAATACAAACATGAGCAGAGATAATAGCATACAGTGAGATTTATTAAATCGAGACATAGTTACATAAATGCATCCAGCGAATATATATTCAAAATGTTTTCGAAAACAAAGCCTCATATGAAAAAATTTTATTCAACATTTTCAATTTATTTTTTTATGTAAAATCACCTTTTCCCGATTGTATCAATTCATGAATATCCTGTATACATATGTCAATATATATATATATATATATATATGTATATATATGTTTATATATATATATATTATATATATAAATATATACATATATATGCATATAAATTTCAAAGCGGTAAAAGCGCTCCCGTTTTACTCGGGAGAATTGGTCTACATTTATTCAGTAACAAATAACACAACAATTAATTGCTTTTTAATTTCATTTGCAAAATGAGTATGCTCAACGCCACAAAATCGAGCGAGGTAATGTGATTTCTCTTTCAGCATTCAGAAAGAACGTGAGGGAATTCTTATCCTATCTCTCCATAAAAGAATATTGCGTCTGGAGGTCCATTCGCTCCATCGATTATCCTCCAGTGACGACTTATAGGATGATATCAGGGAGTTTTATTATCTCTTCTCTCATTTTTTTTCTCACGTTTTAGATCGAAAAGACATCCGCTTGCCATTTACCTTCTGTCATCGGTGACGAATCTACGTGTGTTGCATTCGATCTTGAGACCAAGACTTTGCACGACCGGATCGGCTCTCTCTCCTGCCAGGATATTCGCCAATTGGGGCAAGAAGAGAAGCGTCAGAGTCGCCGTAGTCGAGGCCAGAATCAGGGCAGTGATCGTGACAAAAGCCAGGGTCGCGCGATCGGGCATCAGATTGGCTAGCACTACGACGATACCCGACGTGATTACCACGAAATACACGCTCATACCGATGTATTGCGAGTCGTTTAGGGCTGGAATTTTTACGTGCCTGAAATCATAAGCCATTCACTTATGTATAGTGTGTTCACTTATGTTGTGCAAACTGCCCAAAAAACACACCAAATCAAGAGAAAGACAAAATAATGTCAAAATGACGATTTTCGGTTACAAAATTTAATTGTTTATTGACTTTAAGCATTAGAATAAAGTCATTTTGATCTTTTATTGTTTGTGTGTTCCTTGGGTGATATTATTCAACGATATTATTCAACGCAATCTGACTTATTATAGTTAACTCTACGGGAGACACATGACGGAATGCCTCGGCGAACTGTTTTATTTAAATCGCTTACACTCAATCAAGAGATAAGCTAAGCAGGATTATAATAATATTTCCTGTGGGAACAGATATACAGATATTTGAGAAATTAATAGTGGGTTCACTTTCAAAACGGCATATAGTATGCAATAGATTATCTCTATTATCGGGGGAGCTGGCCTGCTTATCATGCAGTATCCGCAGACTTGGAAATGTCTTTATCCCTAAGCTCACCTTGTTTCCCAGGCCATGTAGACTCCGACTACGAGTAATAAACCTTTGTAAACGTAGAGAGCGCTTAACCAGCCGTTCGTATGCTGCGAACGGCATACCTCCACCTGCAAAGGCAAATAAAGGCACGAGTTAATTGGTTGCAGCTCGTTAATATAGTTCCTGTGGTGTAACCGTGACATTCGAGTCACAGCCGTCGCCAGAGTACTTCGCTTGAGATGGCGAAACGAGTTGGACATGAATTTCATATCAGTTACCTGAGGCTGATAGACGACCCCCCGGTCCTGTGGGCTTATTTCTAGGGTAAGATTTTGTAGGTGACGTTGCATCGGGTCCAAAATTACCCATAGGGTCACTACGACGATATCGATCACCAGGAGCATGCAGATCAAGAATATCAGCTGCGTATCCTGAAGCAGCTGTAAAGCACGAAGTGATAAGTGCGATTTGTGTGTCTGGTCAGGGCATCGATTCCGCAAGCATGCGGAAACGCGTAACTTTTCGATATTCTTTTCCTCTCGAAAAAATAAATATCAGTTTCGCGTTAGGTCACGTTTACCGAATGAGGAAGAAAAATTGTTTGCATGTCACTAACCTTGTTCTTAACGACTCCGCTCCGGCTTCTGGTGAAGATTCTGTGTACCCGATAAGTCTTCGTGAACATCGAGCCAAAAGCTAGGGAGAAGCCAGCTGACAGTAGGTACACTCTTGCCTGTGGATAAGAAACGTATGGCATATTTATATTAATTCTTATTTTTTAGGAAAGAACACTTATTGCAATCAGGCGAAACACTATAGGGATGAGCATTTTGTGATAATTGCATTTTGTAAAAAAAGCAATTTCAATTATCGCGCGTTTGTTTGCCAAGCCAATTCTGGATAATAAATAAATAACTACGCTGCAGTTCTTATTACGTATTTTAATTTGTAAAAAAATTGAGCTTTTTTGCAAACTTCAATTAGTTTTTTTTACAAAAAATTCTTAGATTTGTTTTAAAAGGATGCGCCTTCAATAATACAAGAGGTGTCCAGTATTAATGCGGAACGTGCGTATATAAATCAAATCGACGCCGATAATATTGATCACGTCGTCGAGGACGCAATATTCCTTCGTAATAGATGTTAATCACCTTGCACACCGTAGGATAATAACCATCGCTGTCGGGAAGTGTGGCGTCGTCCAGTCCCAAAAGTATAACAGCACCGTAGACCAGGCCACAACCAACGGCTGCCATATTATTTAGCCTCGGGCTTGAAAGTTTTATGCTTCTGCCAATATCCAGGAATAATGGACTTGAGTGATGTATCGTGACAATTTACATACAGATTCTTGGAAATCTAGCAAGCACGATCTTCAAGTAAGCTGTCTTCATTTATTTTAACTCGTAAAATCGACAATGTCATGTGTACCTACACTTACTCATTTCACCAATTTCTTTTTTAAGAATAATCAATAAATATTTGAAGATTGCATTCACGAATATTGTAAAAAGTATCCTCTGAGAAGAAAATAGTTAAAAATTTATTTTTGAGATGTAATGTTTATTTCACTGGATTAAATTCTTATTTAAATAACGCGGCAAAATAAAATTTTATTCTTAATAAATAAACCATTTATTTTAGTTTCTTACAATTGATTGATAAAATTTTATATAAAAATAAATAAAATATATATTTCGTCATCACAGTCAAATTTTTTATAATCAATAATAATCGATGAAAACGTCACGTATAAAATTTTCTCGAGAATATTTTTACTTTTTCAGTGTAAGAAAAAATGTACTAAATTTTAATAAATATTTGTTTGAATATAATCCTAGGCGAATTTATTAAATGCGAACTTATAATTCTTAATACAGGAACCATTAACTTGATTCAACTGTCCTTTTTTGTTTAGTAAATATTTATTTATCATAAATATAGGTGCTAAATTAATATTCAAACAAATATTTATTAAAATTTAGTACATTTTTCTCAGTGTATCACTTAGAATCTTAGATGTTCGCTCTTTCATATTTTCTACTTTATCAATTACATGAGGATTCATAGTTTGTATTGAATATCGAACTTACTTGTGCTTGCGAAAGTGAAGATTAAAGGCCAGAAAAGCGAGTGCCAAGGTAACACCGACGCTGGCGATGCAGGTGATAGCGAGGAACGCGGCGGGTGCAACTGTCACCATTCGTAATCTGCGTGCAAGAACAAACTCGATCACTCGACCTGCCGCCCTCGAGTTTGATGAATTATCGAGTTCGATGATGTTATCGAATGGGCGTGTAAATTAATTCAACACGTTATTATTCCATAATGTTATAATTGCTACCGCTCTTGTTGTACAATGCCTTACACTAACTCGCTGCAAACAGTAATTATCTGCAGTCGAATTATTGTCAAACGCGTGTCGAAACTAGCTAAATATTTGACGGTGGTAATGATTCGAAATACTCTACAGGTAACGGCGATTATTTTATTAAATAACATCTCGCTAGACATGAGAAGATCATCAATCCTTATTCTGAATTATTAAATCTGAATTGTAATAATAAGAGAGAGATCAGACGTAATGAAAATATGTGAAAATATGTGCTACTTTCAGTATTCTATTATTCTCAATCAAAAACTTTTCAAATATGATTCAAAACTTTTAAATATAATTACTGAAATATTTAGATTAGACATATCAATTCATTAGTTTGCAAATTAGGATGATCAAGACTTGATTTACCTAACAATAATTGAGCAGATCAATCAAGTATGATAACGTTGATAACGTTGATAATACGTACCGAAAGACCCTGCGAGCTGCTGGTACTTGCCCTTCGGGCCATCTTGTAGCCTCACATCCTGGACAGTTCATTATCAGTTTCTCATCTTCAGGAGTATAGATAGCTATTCTCTTAATATCGTGTCCTGTAATCGAAAAACTTTACTATCAGCCTCCGGAAGCGTGTCACGCTATCAGATTGCAGTTGGATCGATTAATAAAATTTCATCTCCGTGAACTTTTGACAACACAAAAATTAATATTAGTCATTGTTTAAGATTAATTCACTGCATGATTTCTAATTCAATATTTACTGTGTGCTTTTTATTTAGATTTCAATTTTTGAAATTCATTTGGATTCTACTTTTTAAAATATAAAAAAAATTGTAATTATTGGTGAAATAGCAAATAACAGAATTGCAAAACGAGACAGGAAGATGAATTTTCTAGGGATAAAGGCTATCGATTTTTACTTCAAACTAAATTTTTTTCTCTCTGCTCTATTCCGATTTCTCTTTCCTTTCATCGTGAATATCTAGTAAAACTGTTCCGTTAGTGTGTCAGAAAATAAGTAGCGAAAAGAGATCGAGACGTCCAAAGGGACGTTTATTCACGTTGGGAACGTAATTTCCTCTTCCTCTCTTTTGTTTGCACACCTAATATTTTCTTCTTTTTATTGCGGACAATTTTAAAGAAGAAATTAATTATCTTTGTAACATTTGAGACCGCGGTGATATATACAAAAATAGAAAAGAATTTAGAGTATAGTCCGTGCATAAAATGTCAACAATATTAAACAACTTAATTGTAATTGATCTTTCAAGCTTCATGCCAGTAATATTAATTCTGGCAAAACAGACGTGACTTTTTCCGAATGTTGATGATTATCTTCTTATTGGGGATAAAGTTACAGTGCACGTCGAAAGGGCAACGTTAATCAAACCGAAGCTTTAATTCCTTCCACCTCGTCGTTCGATGTCCTTAGAAAATCCATTATCCGCCTCCTTTTCTCTCGTATTCGTTCGACAATTTATCGGTCGATGTCAGTAAGCTTGGATATTCGCGAGGCAGGCAAAAGGTAGAGTGAAGCCGTGCGAACCTTGTCAGCATTGCTTTCACCACACCTGAGGCCGAAGTTTCAGTGAGAAACCTATTCGAATAACGGATTAAGCGCTATTCGATTAAGGTGATTGCTTCTAAAAGCGATCGTCTTACAGCAAAACGTGACACAGGGAAAATTACAATGTATTAATAGACATACACATACGCACAACATACATTACATAAAAAAAAATTTTTGTTTTTTAAAATGATTTTAAATCTTCTAGCGATAGTTGAAAAAATTAATTAAATTCTTTTACGCATCACATTTACATTAACATCATGTAATTATGTTATTTTATATATAATAAAAAATATACGGCAGAATAATATAACGTTAGCTAAGTGTAATAATTAATTCAATAATATTATGTAATAGAAAATTGATAATCTCTCTGTCGAATAATTCCGGAAATATAGATATTATCGTATCGCTCAATCATTATAAATGCTACTCATGATATTATGCAAATCGATTTGCTGACAATGCGATATCCTCCAAGTTGTCTTGTTTCGATGAATTAATGCATAATTAAAATAAAAATAAATTAATTTGATATAGGTGCTGTTGGAAGTAAATAGAAAAGTTGTAACTAACAATAAGCAAAAGTTATAGTTTTCTTACAGCATACAGTAGAAATACCGATGTCTTTTAAATTTTTAAGCAGACTTCTTGTGTTTGATTCTGAAATAAGATCTCGATTTCGATTTCTTGCCAAGTTCTTAGAAGTACAATCGATTATTGTGTTCTTTTCACAGTTACAATCAAAGGGAATTAAAGGAGAAAATGTCCAATTATGAATCAGATCGACGACTTCGATCCTCTTTCGTATCAGGATTTTTTATTCCAATATTAATCTCCGATACATTATTAAAATATTATATGATGATTATGGAATATCTCATGTAGTAATCATTTATATTTTCTTAAGAAATAACTTAGTATTATTTTGGGATATTATTTTTTTGTGTCTTGAATTACTTTGACGTTATACATTTTTTCAAAACAAGAATTAAATCAAAATAAAATGTATTCTGCACATTTTTCTCTTACAGTATTATTTGTGTATATGTATATATATAAATAAATATTATATGTAATATATATATATATACATATATACACTTTTTATACATAACGAATAACACTTTTCTTCATTAATTCACAACAAGAAAAAACGTATTCAAAGTTGGTACAAGTATTTAATAATTTATATTGAGCTATTTCAAGACGTCATAAACTGTATACAAATCAAAAAACCAATTGGATAAATAAAGATAAGATCGCTCGAGTTAAAATACATATTCTAAATTTGTCTTTAGATCATAAACCTTTTATGCAGATTTAAGGTTTCAATAAACTGTTTATCATATAACAAATGCGCAAACCCAGTCTTTTTACCAATTTGTTATTATTTTCATTATACAAAGTGTCTTAAAGTATCACTTTGGAGTACTCTAGTCGAGGATTTTCTCTTACAGTACCAAGAACAGTTAGCTGTGTCGCATCAAATTTAATTGAGGAGCAACAAAGAATAGTCTTGTTACATTTATTCTTTCTACTAGAATCAGCAAATGCTCGCAATTTATACTATCCATGCTGCCTTTTATTTCTCTCTGTCTCCACGTTTATGTGGGTTTCTGCCTCATGCATCTCGCAGCGCTTAGATTCATTTTACATGAACTATAATTCGCAATTGAATTCGTAACAGAATTTTATATTCATAATTCTCTTATGCAAAGAATATCTTTAAAATAAAAAATTCTACGCAGTATATTAACAAAATTTAGAATAAAATTCTATAGTGGATTCTCTCCTAGAAAATTCTGTCGCGCATTTTAAATCGAGTAAAATGGCCTTTATAGCTCCCTGCATACAGCAATTTGTTTACCTTTCAGCGCGTCGCATGAGCTTGCTTGCTGATTTCGCAAGTTCTCAGCGCGATTATCACTTGGTAGCAGGAAAGAAGAAGTGGCGAGCGTGAATTTTATTACGGTATAATAAATTGTCGACCAATCTCTCGGATTGTTCGCCCGGATTACGTTTCAGACGTAAATGGTAGATAAAGGGATCCGTAGTCCACGGTTTTATGGACAGTTTTATCTTTTTATTTTTTCACGTCCGTCATATTCCGTCAACATCGCGACGCAATTTCTCCAGCGAGCGCACGCGCGCTATAATATTTCATGATAAACCCGCGCCAACGGACGCAATGACCGCTCTTTTGCGTGCTTAATCCCGTGTGCAAATTGGGCACCACGAATTTCGGATTCATGCCGCACCAGCAATGCTTGCTCTATAGCCGAGCAAATAGATCGATAGAGCACCTCTCGAAGCACAGAAATTGCGTCCTTCTCGAGCGACCGCGGTTACAATAAGGTAAAGAAGTAAGGTAGACGCGAACGGCGGCCGATAGTGAGTAATGAGAAAATAGCGGAAATGACAAAGTGAAATAAACGACACGATAGATGCTGGTGACGTAATCGCAATTGCCTTCGAAACAAGCGACAAATTTATTTGCTCGATTCCTACTTCTGCATGATTGCCGAGGATAATCGGACAACTCCATTACCTCTCCGTCGTAATAAGTAAAATGAAGTTCAATTGTGCGCTGCCCTTTTTTCTCCCTTGCATCTGATTTTTTCACTTCATCATGATATCAGATAATTTGCTTTATCAAATTTTCTCTCAAAGATATCGAATCAAATCAGTATTCGTGACAGCTCATCGTACAAGAATTTTTTCTATATCACTAAGTTCAATTTTCTACGTAACCCTCTCATTGGCCCTTACAAGGTACTTCACTATTCAGTTACTTCACCCCATCATCCTTGATGTTTCCCGCCTTCGTCTATTATTATTTTCTCAAGGATACGATGTCAATTGATCGACGCCATTTGATTTGTCGTACAAAAAGTAAGTATTTAGTTATTTCTTTTTACTTATTCCTTTTCGTCTATCCTGCACGATTGCAATATACTGGGTTAAAAGTCGCACAAGTCTCGACAATGGGAGGTTTACTATTTGCCAGAACTTGATAGATTGCGGCAGGATTTGACACAGTTGAAAATGAGTGTACGGCTAAAAGAAACAAAAGAGAGAAAGATCGAAGACAAGTCACAGGTGGTATAAACGCGATGGCAGTCGATGCTATTTAATTTGTCCAAACAGCACCGATCTTTTGCACTGGTCCTGTCTGTAGTTGCCATTCGCGTCAGTTCATTGACTTTATCTAAAATCGATGTCGCTGGAACGATCCTAAAAAAGAAGTCGTTTCTTTGCGCGACTCCGAGTAAGGGTTAACGAGCTGGGCGATGAGTCCATAATGTACCACAGACGGCGGTCGTGCTATCAGAAAGGCGTGAAAATGGCAAAAGATTCTCGGGTTCAGCGCTCCCGAAAATAAGAGAGAAGTTAGTGGTTTTACGCGAGAAAATTGGTAAGTTTTTAACCCTCCTTACATCACTCATTTCTTAATAGAGAGAATACTTCTCTCCTTCGCGATTGTTTTTGCCCCAACTGACACGTGACTAATGATTTCTTTACTGTGATATACGAAGTGGAAAATAATTCTCGTGAGTTTCGAAGAGTTTTTTATCGTGAAGATATTGCATGAAAACATTGCAGGATTACGAGCCCTGAAAATAAAACGCTTTGTGCCTTGAAATATACGAACGATCTTGTTGGAGAGAATAAAGAGGAAGAGAAAGAGAGAGAGGGGGGGGGGAGGGAGGGAATAACATAAACTTTGTGGTATTATGTATCAAGAGGGTCTCAAAGTTTAACAAAATATTTTGTACTACCTGCCTCTCAGTTTCTTTTTGTTAAACTTACTACAATGAGAAGCGATGTTCTAAAATTTGTTACGCAAATTTCGCATGTTAAGATATAATTAACAAGTTTCTGTAATGGCTTTTAATTTAATTAACGTTACGTCTGTTAAATTAACAATTAGAAATATTATTGTATACAGAATTTATAATAAATTTTAAGCAAATGATGAAACCTTCGCATATGTTTAAAATGCAATTGTAGAATGGAAGAAATATATTAAATATATGAAATATATTAAATAAAATATATATATTTCTAATATATTTTTAATATATTTTCGAGAAAATAGACAATATATTCATACAGTATATTCATATTTTTAATATCCAAAAAATGTGTTCATATTTCATATGAAGACAAAAATACAGAGGATGTTATCTTCTATTATTGGAGCTTTTAAGAGATTGTTCGGGCATGGCTTTTAGTCGAACAACAGGCAGGTAGAGACAGAAATGCAGAGAATAATGAATCGCGGCCTCAATTCTGAATGCGCATCGAGGATATGTGAAAGTGAAGCGATACTACTGGATATAGGTGACACACTGCGGAAATATTTCCGCCTATTATCCGCTGCATGCATTGCCGGGGTGCGAGTGAACACGCGTGCCCGCGTTATGCTGCGAGGAGGCTTGATTTCGCGAGGAATTCTATCGTTGGAATCGTGGGAATACCGGAGATCGGTGCTTCCATGGACTACTCAAATTATGCATTGGCATTGTGTGTTGACCGGTAAGAGAGAACTCTTGACCTATTGTTCGTCGTCGACGGTGGATTTCGGTTCGCACCGCGCTGGCTGTGGAATCCCGAACGAAATCGCGTATACATTTGCACAAGACGTTTCTATTCTCTTCAACACACGAAACAGGGCTTATTTATTGATTATAAGTAAGCGACATATAAATCCGCAAACGGAAAATATTGCGATGAACATACATAAAATTTCATCTGAATTTTGCGCACGTAAACTTTCGTCGTTGCACCGTCCCATAAATCTCGTTTTCCGATGCAGATTTTCAAGCACATTTGTAGCTTCACGTTTTGGATTTACAGACAAATTTGTATCTATTCAAATTTTTCACGCGTTTGTATTTGTGTACAATGCACTTAGTATTTTAACGCAATTTTTAGTTAGCGTTATGGAAGTTATATAAATACGTGACATGGAACACAAACGTGTTTCTTTGATTTATCTCAGACGAATCTCCAGTCGTATCTACTAAATGATTAGCCCGGTTGAAATTGCAGTGCAGTTTGGTCGGTGGAGCAATCTCTTTCTCTCTCTCTCTCTCTTTCTCTTGCATGAAATTAATTATAAAATTTCGACGAGGACATGTGGACATCTCCCGTGAGAATAATACGAAAGCAATTACGACGGCATTTATCTTGGTTTTGTGCGGCACCGTATTTTCCATTATTTGACCACAGCACACGACGAAAGGTAGCTGACGCACACGTTGTAATTACAAACGCATTAATTACCGTAACAGCAGCCAAATAGAACAGATTAAAAAAGGTGAATCTTCAACGTAAAATTACTCGTTAATATCGGTAATATTATTAGCGCGATATTTTCTTCTTTTGTATGTCATTATCATCGCTGCCGGCTATAATTTGATAAACATATGTCGTGTCTTTATATAATAAAGTCGACTTTTGACGTTGAAAAAAGTATCGATTTAATCAAGTGATATTATTGAAAATATATCTCATTGTCAGCTCTCTCTCTCTCTCTCTCTCTCTCTCTCTCTCTCTCTCTCTCTCTCTCTATCTCTTTCTCTTCGTGTCTCTTTGATTTTGCATTTTTTTTTATCGATTTCGATGAAAGTCCATCCTCATTAATAATGCATTGACTTTTTGCTAACGTAGAGGATCGTCGATTCGATAAAATGCCAAGTATTGTCAATCGCATTACTGCGGGATTCACGGCAACTCCATTTCGTAGCTCATATCTCCAGACGGAGACTACGATTCCGTCGTATCCGGGCAAGTATACATAAATCGCGACGTTGGCCAAGCTGATATTTACTCTGCTCCGTGTTCTCGCAACGCGAAACCTCTGAAAACCCCTTACGAGCATTAAACTTTGGCGCCGAGACGAGGGATTTAAGCGGTTCTTTATTTTCAGGATTTGTTAACTCTCCGCCAACCGCCACGGGGCGAACCTACCCCCAGGGAGTTCTATATATGCGCGACAGAAAAGTGAAATCGTGTCGAGATACTGTTCTAACGTGACGCTGCAAAAATTAACTGAATATGCAATTCGCCGTTTTTATTTTCGTCCCGTTACCGACTACGGCTTGTGCTTTAATATATGAGAATTTATGATAACCGCGCAATAACTTCATCATAAGCGGATTTCACGCGTCGAAGGAATCGCTTCCGCTTGCATAATTTCGATTAACTTTCGTCTTATTTTATTTGCTTATCAAGTGGTCAGTATTATATCGATCAGCGGCATCTATTCGTAATAATCCTGTACGGAGCAGGAATTTATTGTGTAGAGAAAAAATTTTGTACATTTTGTGTACGCAAATTATAAATAGGATGAGAAACAGAAAGCATGAAGCGAAAAAGTTGTATAAACACAAACAGACTATCGAGGGGTTGTAAGGGGTTGGTGGTGAAATATTAGTCAATTTATACTAGAAAATAAATTCTGCAGGAACTTTTTCTCACGTTTCGTCAACTCCATGTAGGAAAAAAAAAAGGAAAATCCATTAGTTTTTGCCATTAGTGAAATATCACGTGGTAAATGGCTGAATGTATTAAAAGATTTAACATTATATTGGAAATCTATACGAAGATTTATTCCAAAGCATTTAGTGTGATCGTGATTGATTGTAATTAAATATTGAGGCTAAGGCAAATAAATCGATTTTCACGACGCAATATATCTAATAATACAGTCGATTATTATAATATGTTCGATAAATATGTTCGTTTAGAACCATAATAATAATATCATTCCCAAAAACACGCATTTATGTTGAATTCATTTCAACATTAAAACAATAATAAAATAAATGTTATGAAAGAAAACAAAGCGCAGTATAAAATTAAAAACAAATATTTTTTTGGCAACAATATCGAGAAATAGATAAATATTGTCTATATTTTTGGCAACTGCAATAACTCACCTGTTTAATTGATTTAATCCAAAACGGCGGGATATAAGAGATCGATATGTATTGATATGTGTTAAATTATTCTGCAGATTTTATTCGATTTCTGCAGGAGACATTTGGTTTCCCATATTATGACATTTCGTTTGTATAATAAATAGTATTAGAAATAACGAATCGTGATATACAGTATTATAATTACTATCTTGATGGCTGAATTATAAACACGTACATTTTTTTTTAAATTAAACGTTGTGCCAATTGTGAATATTTAACTTCGAATTGAGTTTAAAAATATAAAAAAGAAGATAAGAATTCATTGATAGTGTCACAAGTGCAAGAAATGTCTGATTGCAATTTTGAGTACAAGAGGCACTCAGTTTTATAATTTAATACCAGTTTCGTAAAACGCAAAGTTAGTAGTTGCACGGTCGTGTTGCGTCGAGTTAGTAGTTTGCGAAGTCTATGCGATTTCTCTCAGGCGTTTCGGACGAATGGGAATGTCGTGGGAGTTTTCATGTCGATTTGTTAGTGGTACAGCAGAATGATGACTTTAGCTCACGATATAAACATGTAATAAAATCAACAGTTATCTAGGAATTAATATTATTTAAACAATTTTATTCAATTTTTATTTTACAAACCAAAGGTTTGAAAAAATGTCTGAATATATAAATAACATAATTTGTTGAATCATAAGGAAAGGAAGATGCAATGAGCCGATATTATAAATTATAAGTGCGTAATTTTGTAATTAACTAAATTACATTATTATCAAGGAGTATATATACATGTAAGTTAAAAATAAACAAATGTTTCGATCAGCAGGTTTTGGTCTTCCTCAGTGTTCATGTAATAACAAAAAAAAAAGACAAATTTACAGAGCAATCATGATAGACGCTCTAGATTAGTGTTACAAAAATCGAAAAAAACATATCTTCATCAATTTGTATGTTATTTTCAACATAATGCGGATATTAGAGATAAACAATCCGAAAATTGTAAGGTTTCAATTTGAACGTAGGCAGCAAATTATAGATACAGTTAACTGTAATAGTTATAAAAACGGAACGTAAGATGTTGTAACTAATATAATGAAGCAGACAAATTAATTTTTATGTATTAAATGAGGAGAAACTTTCGCAAACTTGTCATACTAATAAGCCAACCGTACCGTAAACAAGTCATAGACATAATTATTGTTGTAATTAAATTATGATAAATTAAATCACGCTGAGAGTCAAATCAGATGGTGGTCATATAGTTAGACAGTTCAAACAAAAGTGATGTTAACTGTTACAGCAAGTACTACAGCAAGACTAATATACACAAAGAATGAGATTCAAATTAAATAACATTAAAAGTAGCGTTTAAATTTAAAAGTAAGTACATTATAGTTTATATTATGCCAATTAAAAAATTTTAAATTGAAATTATAATTACGCATTAAATGAACGATTAATTTCAAACTTAAATTACAAATTGAAATTAAATTAAAATTGAAATTTAAAGATTATAAATTAAAATGAAAAAGCATCACAATTTTTTAAGATTATTAATTAAATCATTATATAAAATATTTAAAAGTTTACAGTCGTTTTGCAAGTTCAGGTCTCTCCTGAGATTATTTAGACACTAACCTAGTTAGAACATTTATATGATCATTTTGTAAAGTTTTTTTTTGTTATTACATGAGTAAAATTAAAGACTGAGGAAGACCAAAAATGATGATCGAAACGTTTTTATCCTTGACTTATGTACACTCCTTATTAATAAAGTAATTTGATTAATTACAAATACGTGCTTATAACGGCGTCGGTTTTCTTTCCTCGAATTTATTATCACATTACTGACCCTTTATTACTTCTAATAATTTGCTAAGTCACATGAAAAATGAAGGAAAAAATAATTACAAAAATAGCTTATCTTTGGTGACAAATATAAACGAAATTGTGATAGATATATTGTAGTACATTATACCTACATTCGATTCTCTTTGCGCACTTTCTATACATATACGATTAACTTTATTTATGCATATGGCATATTGGAAAAGGTAGTATTTCGCTGAAATAGAGAGAGAGAGAGACTTTATAAGTGCATATTGCAATTAAACAATTATTATGACAGTGTTAATGAATAGAATTTCCATTTCCAGTGCGTGGCTGTGGACACATTTATGAATAACAGAGAGAAGAAATGACCAGGAAGAAAAGTAATCATCGCGACGTCTATCAGAGTACATCGCGCGGCACGATTTCTCAGCTAATGTTTCTCTGGATTAATTAACGTTATATTCGAGCGTGACAAGTTACTGTAGCGTTAATGATAAAAGAGAGAGACTAATTTTTAATTTAACGTAAATGTCAGTGTCGACTTACTGTGCACGATTATTTTTAAACGCGGCCGTTTGCGCGCCCGTTGACAACAGAGTCAGAGGTGGCGATTACAATAAAAAATGTAAGATATATATTTTTACACACATTTTGGTGATATTGCTGCACATCAATTTCAGAGACTCATATAGGTACATGTACGGGATATAGGCAACCCCTAGGGTATAATATCCGAGGTATTCTACCTGAGGGTATAGTCAGACTACTAGTCTCTTGAGGATATAAATAAGGAGACATGCGTAAATCACATATTCAAATCGTACTCCCCCATTTACTAGAAATGAGAAATCGTAATACACAGTATTGCAGCTCAAGCGCTACAATCACTCGAACAAATCACCTAAGGATGTCGAAAACTTTTCGAATCAAGATGTCAGGTGTTTCTTGAAAATTTTTCAGTGTGTCTGTGTGTGAAACTCTCCATATATAATCGGGAAACGTAAAGTTTCTCCACATCGAGCGTGGGACAAAAAGATTTTCTACAAAATAAATACAGGTGGTGGATAAAGAGTAAACAAAGTTTAGACATTTCAGACATTTGGAAATCAAAAAAAGAAGAAAAAGAAAAATACGTTGTCACGTACTCATATTACTTTTATATTTCATCATGACTATAGTAATTATATAGAGATATATATACTTCATAAATCAATCAATAATATTTGCTGCGCTCAATGTACTTTATTAATACCATTCACTTAAGTTACGTGCGTAATAATAACGCGATTAATTCCCAATATAAATTGCCCGATATACACAGCTTAGTACATGTAATTGTCATTGGCGTTCATTTAAATGCATAAGATACTTAGCGGATCATATCACTTGCAAAAATTGGAGCAATATGCGCAATATCGATAACAGAGAAATCGGTATCTCTATATCAAAGCAAGAGACGAATAATCTTGTTTCAAGATACGTAGCGATCACATAGCGTATAAAGCGATTTCTGAAAAGAAGATTACGTTTTCTGTTCGAGAGGACGCGTACTATGTGACGCATGCACATACGAATTCGCAATAGTGATAGACCGAGATAGACTTAAACCACAGCGTGGAAATGCTCGTAAACAAAACGCATTAGCGAGATGCTAGACGCGCAATTCATAATAGAAAACTCATAAATTGGATTATACGCGCGTCCATGCGTCAGTTGTCCTCGGCATAGAATATGCGATATGCCGCATCGTTAGAATCACGCCATTGTCTGTGCTAGTTGTATCGTTTCATCGTGTACCCTAGTGTAAGCTCTTGCTGTTCATTGTACGTTTAACACCGTTATTGACATTTGGGCAGAGTGGATGAAGCGTAAAGTCCAGAGAATACAACGAAATGTACTATGGGTCGTCATTGAAGTTTCGATTCGCGTCAACAAATGGTTTATCGTATCAAAACTTGCTAAACCGATAATTTCCTGATTCCTTAATTCACGTCGGTTGATTTATTAAATTCGAGAACTCTATTTGGAAAGAACAATTCTGAAGATAACTTTCTTGGACCGCCAAAATAATTATGTAGGACGTTCAAACTGATTGTTAAAATGTCAAAACTTTATGCAGCATTGCTTAGAATACTTGAGATTCTTACATAATTGTTTTAATGGTTCAACAAAATTATTTTCTGATCTGTACTTTATAGTTTAATTTTTAAAGTACTTCAATAAAGTCGTTTATCTTTATTTTTTAAAAACACATAAAACTTACCATGCATCTGATAAAACGCTGTGATGCCAACGCGATCTGCATCGTCGAAGGAAACCGGACCCTATAAACACAATAACAATAAATATGAATGTATGAAAGTACAATTAAAATAACGGGGTGTCATAAAATATAAAAGATAATTACGTTTTATTATTGAAAAGTAAATCGAATCACGTATTCATTGTAAGTTAGTTATAAATAAATTAATCACATCGTTATATTGATATTCAAGTCAGTTAAAGGATCTCTTCTAAAAATTTATCGCTTTTAAAAAAAAAGAAAGCTAAAATAGTCACGGTCTACTATTATTTACAACTAATCTTGATTTTAAATTTAGCCCATGTTCTTCAGCTTAACATTCGTTAAAAGTTCTTCATCTTCGATTATTATTGAAACTTTAAAAATCGCTTGATATTTCTCTTATGAGAAACTTAGCACTGAGTTAATAAAAAAGGACCTACAAATAAAAGTACGTAGAGTGTCCTGTATATACGGACTTGTGTGAGGTAATTTTGTTCACTTTCCCGTGACGTTCTTCAAGTTTCGTGGACGTTCGAACATACGTAATAAACGGCCTCTCTTTCCATGTTTTATTTATTCTTTGGCTGTACGGACTCACCGAAACTCCGATAAAGCGCAGATCCTTAAGCTGCTTCAATAAAAGCTTGGTGAGGTCCTTCCTCGTGTGAGCGTACTGCGCCATACTCTCGTTCCGTCGGTTTAAAAGGACTTCAGTTTTGGCGAGGGCGAGTGCCATGGCCCATACGGCATCATAGGTTTGACCCGCGAATTTCGAGTGTACGACGCCTGTATTATTCAGCTCCGAAGTAAATTTTTTGCTGGTCTGCAAAATGAATGGAATCGACGCATAAAGCGTTGTCGGACGGCTCGCAAAACATTTCGCGTAGTCGTATAATTAAAAAAGAAAAAGTGGAAGAGACGGGACGTTTGAATCGACTGACGAGCGAGCGTTAATTTAATTTGTCGTTCGCGTCAACAACGCGTGTATTCCATTTGATAAAAAGCGTGTTGCAAACGTAAAGAAAAAAAATATGTTGTCGGTCGTTAATTTAATTTAAATTTCAATAATATCGATATCTGCAGGATACTTACACAAAGAGGAAGAACGAAAGAATTTTAATTTTTAATAATGTTATCTTTATTTGAAGCGACGAAGCGCATCGTAAGCCGGATTAGTGAGAATGTCGCAGTACGATATTCATCGGAATAAATTTGCGTAGCAAGTAACAAGGATAGCGAAAACTCTTATTCGTTGAACTTGCCGCAGCAAATCTGATTAAACGACTACAAATCACATTTTATTATAGATTAGCACACAGTAAGCACTCTTGAGCTTTTCTATATGCCACATTAAATTTACTAGAAAAACCAATCGAATTACTATTTTCGTAATACCCGTTGAAATGTCACGTGGTGTGTTCTTACATTTATAATTTTACGTTCAGAAGTTAGAGAATTGCGCACTGTGTATGAAAGAGAAAATAATACGTCGAATCTTTCCCTTTATGTTCCGCATACTCGAGATATTTTTCCAGCGGTTTAACTTTCGGAACGCATATCTCCTTTTAGCTCGTAGGCTGAAAAATTAGAACAATTTATTCTTGAAAAAATGTTAAACTTATAATTCTTTTTATACGTTACTGACTAATATCGAATATATTAGAACATCATATTGAACACACAATTTATATATTATTATTAATGATACTTTTAATTAGATTACGTGGACTTAAATATATATTTTGCATTGCACTTTGAACTTTTCATCGATTTAAATGTAGTTTCCCATGTTTTACCTATTTCTAGATTGAGGACACGGAATAAACAAGTGAATGGTCGGATTAAATGATTCAAATAATGGAGGATTATAATATATTGACCGCGTATTTCTAATAATTTGGTATTTTTCGCAAAATTGCGTTTAATATAATTAATATTGTAATAAATGTTGAGACAGTGGATATAATTTTTTAAACTTTTTAATCGGAGATAGATAATCTTATATTCATTAAAAGTGATATAGTCTTACCTTTCCAATAAGAAAAACATCTTGTTACATTTTTTCTACACAAAGATATTAATAATTATTGACATATGATTTTGATATAACGAAGATAGCGAGTTTTTCACTCGATATATTGTTTCAAAGCACTTGTATTACACGTGTTTTTTCATCTGTTTGTTTTTAGAAACGTGTTTGTGCACCTATTAAATTACATTTTAAAAAAACGCGCAGCGTTCTTTCATGATAACAGTAAATTTTCTGGTGGTAAAAGGTTTTTATTGTAATATGTCTTCTGTCTACCAAAAAGATACGCTTCCTTATATATGCTTATTTAGCATCGTAAAAATTATTACTGCACATAAAAAATCATTTTTTTTTATCACCCTGTCGTGTGGAGAAATTACTCCGATATGCGGCGAAATTATTCATGTTGATATCGCGGGAGGAAACGTGTCCCAGAACGTACTCGGGACAGATATCTATATTGGAACCGTGTTCGGGGAAGACGTCGGTCGGATGTGAAAAGTGTGATGTGTATAATCCACATACGGCGTCGCAACGCTATTTTTGCGATTTGTTATTTTCGAGAGTGCTCAAAATCGAGGATGACTTTTGACACGAATGTCGATTGCGGCGGCTCGTCGGTCGTCATTAGGCTGATTACTCGCTTCCGAAAGGTGCGAAAAAACGTTACGATCTAGTGGATTTTTTTTTCACTTTGACGATTTTATTGCGCGAGCCTTTAATGGAACAGAATGGAAGGCACGTCTATAGCGGGGCAAGACCTCTAACTTTCTTCGTTGCATACTCTAATTTCCGCTCGTGGGACTTCATTTATTAAGTGTTAGGGATTGTAGCAGCAACCAGCTAGGCGTTATTATTGCAATGGCCCTGCGACTAAGCTTTCTCACATCTTCGCTTTCGCTTTTATGGTACGCGGAATTCTGCAATTATCGCTGCCGTTAACAGTAGCGGTGTGAAAGGATCGTTATCTATTTTTCTTTTATTAAATTTGTTGCCTCATAAACGTGGAATGCTGTAAATGTAATTGTTGTTCGGGATAAAACTTGTCGAAGAATACATATAAATCAAAGGAAGCAGCTGGAAACTTGGAAAATTGTATAATGTTGAAATTAGTTTGTGACAATATTGACAATTCAATATAATGCAGTTTATTTATTATTTATTAGGGGAGAAAATCGTACAGATGATTAAATTAACTTCCATTAATTTCTTAATAAAATATTTTCTTTTAAGTAACAGAAGTGACGTTTAATATAAGTTTTCGTGCGATCTATCTAAGGCCTCCAATTTTATAATTAATATTTAAACTCTTTTTGAATACAATAAAAAAAAATTAATGAAATATTATTGAATTATATTGTCAAAAAGTACAGAGAATTGGATAAATCGTACTCTTATATTGTACTTACATTTAAGATGAGATACGTAACATGTTAAAATTGAACAGTTGAATAATATTTTATAATTGTTATTATATTTTAATGTTTATATAAAGAAAGATATATTTGTATTAAGTCTCTCTAAGGTAAAAACTTATTAAAAATTATTCATAAATATTATTTGTTAGGTTTGAGAAAATTTAGATCTTTTATTGTAAAAATTTATAATTGTTTATCTTAGAAGTACGATTTAGAAACCCAATGATACAATTTAAAGATCTCCCTAATCTCCAAATGATATCAATTTTGTAAAAAAAATTGTTCTTTCCTAAAAGAAATATGATTTAAATAGTAAAAATAATGTTTTTTTTTTATATTACCAATGAACCAAAAATTGAGATATAAGGAAAGAAATATTCCAATATCTTGCGACTTTTCTCTTTCTTATAATAAGAAAGATGTAAACGGGCAGAAATAACATACCAGTCCCGAGGCACTGGTCTCATTTCCTACAACCGTGGCGTGGCTCTTGACGATGATTAAACCATCCAGAGTCTGTGACAGTTGAGAAGGCGAACACTCTCCGACGCCGACATTCCACCAATTGCCCGTTATCCCTAAGGAATCGATGGTTTCACCTGGCAAAATCCACGCGTAATCGCCGCCGTGCATCCCGAGTTTCCAGGCCTGCAACGAAGGGAAGACGTAGATTATGAAAGATTCGCTTCAATCGCAATTCTTGAGTAAACGCCAGTGATGTTTGCTATTTATCACGATATAGATGAATACGCCGGAACTCAGGCGTGAGATTAAACACGGAGCTTGCAAAAGAACATTGTCCCGGTTCATCGTATTTGCGCAAATAATAGGCACGAACGCACAATGCATTGCGATAGCGATGCCGCATTATCGGGATCGATGACTGACATGATTGCATCGTCAAGGCAGCCCTGAACGATGCGACGTGATATACGCGACGGGTTGCGAACGTATTCGTTTCGCTTATCGATCGGTTTACTTCTCTGATTTGTCGAAGGACAGAAGCTTACAGGATTACGTTCGTGATCGCGTTCGGTCGAATCTCGACCACAGGATTGGATAAGTTTTTTTTTTAAACTAAATTAAGTTAAAGTTAATGGCTTATAAAAGTTAAATGAACAAAAACTAACTCAATTAAAGTCACGTTAAACTTCAATTAATTCAAGTTAAATAAAAAGTCAATTTTGCAAAACATAATTTTTATTAAATCAGGATAGCGAGCATGTAACTTTTTCTTTAAAGCGGAAACGCGAAAATTTTTATGTATAGGTATTTATATGCATATACACACATACATACAAAAAAATGTTTAGTTTTTACCATGTTTCCATTTTAAGAAAAAAGTTACATGATCGCTACCCAGAATATTCAAATTTTTATTAAAATCAGTTTAGTTTAAACACACACAACAAAACATATTGCAATATAGACCACACACCAAATTAATTTAATACTTTATTTGTAAATTATATGGAATACTATATAACAAAGATATTTTTTGCACAATAAAAATCTGACTTTTAATATTGTTACATAGATATTTTCATATTTTGAAATTCATATAATAAAAGAAAAATAAAATGTAATTTTTAAAAATGTAAGTAATCTTGTATTTCTCCTCGTTACAGAGAATCCTGGCTATACCTGCACGTTCTTGGAAAATTAGATGTAAATAAAAAATTTTTTATTCTTTTTTTATTGCTTATTAGAGATAAAATCAGAATGGCATAACGCAGTAGCACTAATAGCGTTCTCTAAATACAGATCCAACCTATGTTCATCTTTGACCAGCGCCCTTTACAAATATTGAGTTTTTTTAAACTAATTTTCTAATATTTAAGATTTTATAAAAAATATTATATATATAGATATTTAAAGAAAAGAAAAACTTTAACTTAAAAAGAAAAAAGTTAATAAATTAAGATTTAAAATAACTAAAATAAGTTAAAAATTACTTAATTTGAAATTAACTAAATCAACTTATTAAAAGTTATTAACTTTTTAATTTTTTATTTAACTTTTAACTTATTAAAATAATTAGTACTCAATCTTGCTCAACCATGATGAGATCTTCATTGGGAAGTCGCGAAGATGATTGCGGAGTCGAGTCAGAAGAAATTATTTATGACGATCGCATAACTGTTTCGTGTAATAAAAGAAGAGATGAGGGTAAAAGGATTATTCGTGAATGTAAATATATCCTATTATGTGTCTTCTTCATCTTCTTGTTATCTTTACTATTGATTATCCCTCTCACCATAATTTTGTCTTCCGCTCCGGAATTCTGTTTCCGCTCTTTTAGTTTTATCAGCTTTGCCAGATGTGATACTTTAAGCATTGTAATATCTGCCTAAGACATTTTGTATTATGTTCTCTGGTCAAGTTAGCGGATGAAGTAGGTCATCGTTATGAAATTGTACTTTGAGAACACTTTCGTGGCCTTTCGGTACTTTTGTACTCTCTGAGATATAATCAATTAATTTCTTCCGAGAGAGATGAGATTATAATGAATTTGTAAACGCGAAATAAATGTATGCTACAAACGTAACCGTGATTTATGTAACATTTATTATGCCATTTGGAAAAGTTTAACAGTAAAGTTTTTATTTAAATTTGAATAATCTCAGTTAAGCTTAATTTCTTAATAATTTTAATGTACAATCGAATCCATTTTGAATTATATCTATATATATAATTTAAAAACTTTTCGTTAAACTCTTTAAATAATCTTTCCATTAAAAAAAGTTTTTAATTATTGACATTTTGTTTAATATTTTAATTACTAATATTTCATTTATTAAATAATAAATGAAATAACAGAAACCATATAAAATGCCGTATAAATTTATCTGTAAAATTTTAATATGAGGTAAATATTATGAAATATCAATTAAAATATTCCATTTGATTACTGTATCTTGTATTTGTATAAAGAATTTATAAATTCTGGCGTCATCTGAAACCATATGTTTACTGTAATATAAAAACATATGTTACTTTTGCTAGTAGTATACGCAGATATTTTGTTGCAAGAAAATGATACACACGTTATACGAGAACACGATGTGCCAAGATTGTCAAGAGTAAAGAGCGTATCAGTTCTTAGAGACTCTAAGAGGAAACGTCTGGAAAGTATCGAGCATTCTCGTAAATCAGGTTGCCGCGTTTCTTTACAAGAGTACAACGGCTAGTGCACTAAAAGTGGTAATAAAAAGTTGTTACCCAGTGTACAAAAGGCCAGCACATGGTAGCACAGTTAATGGCTGGAATTATTTGTGGTCCGGCACAGAGACGGTGGGAACCGAAGGTGGGAAGAGTAGTGGCACGTTTCCGCTTTACTCAACGTACGGCTTTTCGATAACGTTAATACAGGTGATCTTCGCGACGGAAAGAGATAGGGAACTTACATGCTCATTAAAAAATATTGAACGACGAGGTTTTCATCCCTTTGCCTTTTGTGCAATTCTCTTCGCGGCGTACGTTCCACTCGTTCCTAATAATTGAACGAGCATAATCCGAGTTCTTAATTTAAACCGCATCAGTTATTCAGTGACAGAGCGCCTAGTTTTACGGATGATGGCACGTGTAGAGATATACTCTTCCTCGAATTGATCGATTCTTCCACGTGTGCGTCAACGTCGCGATTTAGATTTACATTATTATCTATTAATTTCTGAGGCAACTTGTCACTCAATACAGAATAATAGAGATTTGTGGTCCGGTCGTAATTCGACATGCTCATCGCATCGCCATCGGCTTATCCTATTCTCCATGATTGATCAATAGATTGAAGATTTGTCCGTTTCATCGGAAAATCGTGCGTTCGTTATGTACGCGTCATCAGCGAATATCGGACGGGGGGGGGGGGGGGGGGAAAAAAAAAAAAAAAAAAAAGAAAATAGGATTAAAATCGTGCTTGTAGAACGTTCATATATTGTTTCAGAAGAAAATTCTCGCAGAAAAAATTACCGAACGATTACGTAGTACGCCTATATGTAACGCGTTATTTTTCTATAAAAGAGCATTATTTTTTTTTTATTATATACGATCAACTGGCCATTGCATTATCATAAAAGATTTATAGTAAGGGTTGCACATTTCATACAAATTTTATGTTTCACGCAGCTGTTGCATTATTGCATTTATGGGAGAATCAATAATTATGACTTAAATAAAATATTTAATGTATTATTATTACATAGTATATCGATATAATATATACTTACATAATGCGATCCATTAAATAAATGTTGTGTAACCACTGAGAGAAAGTATCATAATTACTTTAAAATTATAAATTGTGGCTACATATATTATAAATGTATGAAGATATATAGGTAAATTTAAAAGTAAGATTTTCAAGTTTTATGTACTTTTAACTGCTGCAAGAAAATATAAGAAAATATCAGACGGTATTGGTACTTTTTTTTTTAATTAAAGATATTCGCATTTGACATAAATCCGCTGCTGCACAATGACCATGTCTACAACGATCTATAAGAGCACAAAGGAACAACCTTTGGTCCGTTTAAAATGATTTTATCGATCGCCCTTATAGAAATTTAATATTAGTACTGGCCAGTTAATCATTTATTTTGAATATTAAAAGTACTGTGAATAATACTTTTGGTCAGAATTAATATTAAATTTCTATAAGGACGATATATTGATCTTTTTCGTATTATACTATTTTTTCTCATTTTGTTGTATTCTGCTGCGTGTCGGTGGAATGTGTGAAAGAAACGAACAATACCTGTCCCTCTAGTAAACGGTACAAGCCCGATCTATGAGTATTAAACGTCATGAAAACGTAACGACCGGTTGAACGATCGGTTGAAGAAAAGCATGGTTCGATACCGGTCTAATGGTCGGTTCCATCCAATGGTGACTACCGGCATTATTGAATCGCCAGTATGTTCGTCCAAGATGTCATCCCTTTACGAAGGTTGTCTCTTACATATCCGGAAATTTATTTTCACGCACGTTTACATAATTGACCCACATTGAAGAATATTCAGGACCATGTCCAGGGATCAGGACCATCTCTAGGGAAACACATGCGACGCATCGATCGCAGATATGAATATCCTTAATGCGATATTAATAATATTTATTGAATGTCTCGTAATTTTGATGTTCCAATAAGGGTGATACCAGGAATACTTATATAATTTGAAATCGCCCCTGTATACGACGGTGGAAATTTTACGTGAGGTACGATCATGACAGGCGAAAAGAAATATGTATGTGCGGACGTTTAAAGGTGTCATGCGTTTCATGTAAGATGTCATGTATGTTACGTGTTGGCTCGAGTTAACTTGTAAGGCAAACCGATACATACACTTCAATGCAAACGTGCTATACCGGACACTGACGTGGGTACACACGATCGTATTGTAACACAATGGCCTGTCCTTCGGTTGCGTACAACAGAGAGTATGTGATGCCTGCTAAATGAGAATGAGAGTCTCCGTGACTTATATACAATACAAGCGCAAGCGAGAACATTTACATATGCATTAGCCGAATCATTTTAAATGAAATATCTCGCGATTTTGAATTAATGAGATGAAAACGTATCTCATTTTTTTTTTATGAATAAACATACTTCATGTTTTAATTTCGAAATCATGTATGTTGTTATTTCATATATATATTCGATACAATTTTATTCAAAAAAACTAATTTTTCAAATATTTTTTGCTCTTCTAAATAACGCTTTTTTATCGGGAGAGAATAATGGTGTTAAAAATGATGCCTATATCATCGTTAAAATGGATGAAAAGTTTCGAATTTTTCGAAATATATGAGTTAATCTTGCACGGGAACACAGCTGTGAAAACATTGTGTGCGTACCTGTGAAATGAACCGTAAAATTCTGGAGCACTAAACAGCACGATTTAAAGCATCACGCGCAAACGGGTTGGCAAAGGAAGAGAGATAGAATGGGGAAAATGGGGAGACTTATTGCAACCTTGGTAATTTGTGGCAAGGATACGAGTAGCACGTATATTCCGGAACGCAACGAACCAACTGCAATTTCAACTCGATGCTTATAGTGATGTATATATAGAAATAGGATAACCGGAAATTTAATATGAAAACGATACAGCACGCTGGCTATCTCCCCGAAGATATTTTGCTAATGAAATTTGTATTATTCTCTTCACTTTTTATGTCTATATACGGTCTAAATTAACTCCACAAAATGGCAATTACGCGTTCATAATGAAAATAGAGTGAGGACAGAAATTATTTATCATCCGATATTGAAGGAGGATTCAACGAGGGACGACAGAAAATGCCTGATATAAAGTATTTATCAATGTTGTTTTATATCTGGCATTTTCTGCTATTCAAATCTATTTCACTTGTAACAAAAAGATTTATCAGTAGGATTGGTTTTATATCAGACATATTTCTCTCCTTCAGTTTCCTATTTTTTCAGAAACAGAATGCCGATGTTTTGCGTTACATATGATATAGTTTTATTCTACTAGTTTTTGCCATTAATTTCTTAATTAACTTTCGTGTTGAAAATTGAAACAAATTGTCGCCGTTCTGTTATGTATTTCCGACGAGATTTGTAGCCGCGCCGAGTTGCACATTATATAAACAAGAAATTGCAATTATAAAGATCCCCCCAAGAAGCAGTTATTATGTACATACAACACAAAGAATCGTGCTATGAAACTTCCACCATTTCCTTATTGTTTGCTAAGTAGTGATAGTAACTTTACAGAATTCTTATTCGCCCTATTAAAGTTAAAACAATCTCTTAGCGTTCCATATTTCGTATTTATACAACATTTACGCAATTTAATAACAACTTAACACGCACACACACACACACACACACACACACACACACACACACACACACACATGTGTATATAGATTGTGTATATAGATCTATATATATATATATATATATAAAAGTTTTTACACGCAAAATGCAAATCTACTAATTGTTAACATTGATTTTCTTTATGATAACTTGGATAACGATTTCTATGGATTATATAGACCAAAATGCAAGGGTTTTCTCTCAACTGATAATATAAATCCATTCGTTTGCTTACGTATACTCCAGTGTCTAATCTGCATGTTCATCAGTTTATCACTATGCGAGCTTGATGTGTACTTCAAAATTCGCACGACAAACAAGACTCCGAAAGCTCCTGCGGTCGGTTCGGCCTCAATTTACAAAGGGAGAGTGTAAACTTCGTGTCCTACTTTGGTATCAGGTGCTTGTGCTTACGCGATATTACTGACTTGATGCATATCTGTCTGATTGTCTGATACGTTTGATATTTTCTTTCTGTTTATATACGTAAGCTATTTGACACTCTCAAAATCACGGGTTTAAATTAACCTAATCGCGATTCAAGATAAATCTAGCTTTTTGCGAAGGAGGGTTGTCATCATAAAAGTAAAATTGCTTGTAGTTAATCATAGTTATTCATAAAAAGTCATAAAAATTTAAAACTCCACGTGCAAATCTAAATTAACTAAAAAAGAAGAACTGTCAAATGAGTAAAAAATGGCACAACTGTGGTTCTAACGTCAATTTAATAAGCAATAGGAAAAAGAATCGCTATATTACGTAGTAATACGAGGACATACGTGGTATATGCTCTCTAAAACTTTTACAGTAAATCTCACTCTGAAGAATAGAAAATTGATCTGCTCTTTTTCTAAACTGGTTCGATTTTCACTCTTAAGAATGAGATTCCACTCCAAAGAATTCGGAGAGTATTCACATAAAAATCAAAAAACTCGGCTCAATGATTTATTAAGCGTACATGGAAAAAAAAGATCAGTTGCCACAGCTAAAAATTAGATTTGACAGCTAATTTAGTAGCATTATATGAACCAACGTCGTGTCTGCGAGGTCTAATTTCCATTAACTGTGAGACCTAAATATTATCTTTGTAACAGACAAGCATTTTGCTATTATGTCGATGTATTGATCATTGCAGCAAACGTTTTCTGTGTAGCAAACAATTTGGTAGCAGGTACAGTTTCAGCAAACCATATTTAACTGGTAGAGGCAATTTTCTTTTATACGGACATATTCGATAACTATGACAACTAACTTCATGTTGCTAAATAAATTGATCTGTAACAGACATGCATACTTTTTGCTATCACGTTCTTATATTAAACTACAGCAACAAATTCTCTGTAAATATTAGCAAATTTCATAGCTATAGTAGCTAATGCAATTTCAGTTAATCAGAATTAACTGTAGCCAAAAACAGTTTTTTTTCCATGTATAGAGGCTCATTGAAAATTTTATAACGTCGTGGAATGGAAGCATAAACGTTTCGGACTTTTTTCATCTCAGTTTTGTAAGCGTTTGTGAAGAAATATCACTATTGCACTGCTTCTACGTTCGCAAGCGCTCGTAAAATTCGAAAATACTGCAAGGGATTGGCAGAACGCTTTCCTCTTGTAAAATTCGAAAGATATTGTTGATTTACTATACATCGATAGAAGTGGGAATGAGTCCTTATCGTCAAGTAGACATAATAAAATTTGATTTGTATAATAATTATGCGTTTCCATAAAATATATTGTGTTGTTTTTATAATACTTTTTTATAATACTTGACATGAAAGCATTTCCATGTTCAATTTCCGTATTCAATAACGTGCTGAATAATCAAACGAGTCCGAGTGGACATGTGTATTTATCTCTTACAGTTTGTCAGATTGTGTAATTTAAATGTCAGTACATCGTTATCAGATTTTAAGAGAATTTCATTTGGGAGCAGTAGAACGTATTTTGAAAGAGAATTTCTATATGTATCTATATGTATCTTTAGCAACAGGAATTATAAAAGAGATAAAGTAGATAACGTTGCTACGAGATAATTAATCGAGATAATTGATAATGACATTTGAAATGATATGAGCGCTGTGAAAGTTAAACTTTTAAACGAATTTTACAGTCGTGGAGCATGCAACAAAACGCGTGAATTTCTTACAAATAAAACGAGACCAGGGTTTATCTGTTTACGTTCTCTCGCATTTCTTCTACTTTGGCAAAAACTGCTACTGTTCTAAACTCGAACCGGCAAACGTGGAACAACCACAAAATTGTTTCTTCTTGTTAGCAAGGGTTTTCAACTGAACCGGTGGGAGTTTAAAAAATGAATGAGTAGTTGAAATGGCGACCTAACTTTGTCGAAATTACACGGACTGTAATGGGAGTTATTAAAAGCGTCATTAATTAGTCCGTAAGGATGTGGACGTAGCTGTTTTTTTATCACGGCGGTGGGTACTCGCGAAAAATGGCTGCAAGTTTTATCCCCCTTATTTGAACAAAGCTTATTTTATGGTAATTACGAAAATGTCTAAAAATAATTTCTCATTGAGATTTAAATTTGCTTTTTCTCGCAACTCACCTCACAGAAGACACGTTGCGCCAATCGCGGCGAAAAACTTCCAATAATGATCCTAGTGTCCAATTCCTGGAATGGTGATACGTGTATCTTTTATTAAAAAAGGTTCCAGTTTCCATTTGACGAAGCATCACTAATACATATAAAATGCGATAAATGATACTAATGAAGCAAAAGAGATAGTGATGATTACGAGTTGAAAATTTTATCGCGTCGCCGTTTCACGTTAATCTAGATTTAATTTTTATATCGAGCTTTTCGCTAAATATTAACAAACGACGTTTTCCCAGTTATCCTTAAAGCACGTCCGAATCATCATTTGACCAGATATTGAGTTAATTCGCACACATCGTACGCTGCAAGTGTAATCTCGATGCATCTATATTGCGTTTCCAATCGATACCTTGACGTTCATTTCACGAAAACGGATTTCGAATTTCAAAGCAAGCGAATTACGTGAAAAACGAAAGATTCTCTCGTACCATCGAATGAGCTTGGCTGATTGATCGAATTGATCAGCTTGATCTAATTGCACAAAATGATCGCTACAAATTCTCGTAAAGACGGACGAACACCCTAAATTTCTTACAATCTTAAATCTCCCTCCAAGAGAGTGAAAATGCAACCATCCTTGAAAAAAGTGAAAATATTTCACTTCTTAAAAAAAATAACGATCTCTTCTTTTTAGAGTGAAATCTCACTTTCTTTGGAGTGAGATTTCACCCCTTCGAAGTGAAAATTCACTCTAAAAAGAGTGAAAATTGTCACTCTTTTTCAAGAAGTGAAGTATTTCCACTTTTTTTTCCAAGGGTGATTGTATTTTCGCTTTCTTAGAGTGAGATTTCACTGTAAGAAATTTAGAATGAAGGTGAGAAAAGAGTCACAAGTCGACATTTAAACGGCTTTAAGCGACTTTTTACCTTTAAAGTTCGTAGCTGCTCCTTGTAATCGTTCTCGGCGAATGTGATAGTTGCGGTGCACGTGATATTCGCCTGCTCCAGTTCCGTGACCAGATCATTCACTGCCTGGAACAGAGACGCGTCATACGTGCGACGTGTGGAAGTGCGCGCCGGGGAGCCAAGCGTAGCGGCGGCAGCGAGAAATGGCAATGTGCCGTTCGTTTGTCTCCCGTTCTATTTGCGCAAAACAAGAATCGCGTGTGTCACCCTTACAAATACGCATCGTACGTCATGGTGACGCGACGGAAGTTCCGTTATCCAAAAAGGATATACGGATTGCCGCGCCGCGCAGTTACATTCGTTCCGCGGCCGGTTTCTTCTCGGCGAACGCGTCGCTTACGTCACGTAATTTTATTGGCGACATTCACAATTCTCTTATCATTACGTACATGCTTCATGATGGAGCGAGTCGCAGGAATATGGTGTTTCCCGAATCGCTCGTACGTGTGCGCGTTCGGATATGAGCGTTTATTTCGAAAGTGGTTTAAGCTAGTTTGGGAACAATATGAATTTTAACGAGACGTGGATGTAAACTGACACGTCGATTTCCGCAGAATTTCCGCAAACGCTTTTACATCAATTTCGAGATAGATGACATACGTTGCGCGCGCTTTATTAGAAATTTATCGAATTAAACTTCTTTCCAAAGAGGGAAACTCGGTTTTTAAATTGTGAATGAATATATCGGGGAAAAAAAAATACGTACAGGGTGTCCTAAAACTGAACATATTTTAAAGACAGATTCTTTTGACATTTTAAGACAAAAAAATTTTAATATGAAAATAACAAGGCTGTAATGATAGAATTTTTTTAAAATGGGTAGTTTAGAAATTACTGACAAAATTAGAATTTCGCGAGATTCAGGGATGGCCAGGGTGAACATGCTTCTTCAAACTCTTCATGCCTTTGACAATAACAAAATTCAGTACTTTTACTGGACTGACTTGTATCTGAGCGCATAAAATTCTAGCCCTGTCATAAATAATTTTGAAACTCTTTCCATTTAAAAATCATCATAGCCTCGCCATTTTCACATTAGACCTTTTGTCTTAAAACGTTAAAAAAAAGAATCTATCTTTAAAATATTTATTGTTAATTTTGGGACATCCTCTATATAGGATAAAATGAGATAATTTAGATGGGGATTAACAGAAATTTTTTAATTGTATAGAACAAGGTCGTGTAGTGTATTCAAACATACAAAACACTATTTGATGCAATAATGTATGTTTTGTATGTTCAATTGAATACACTGTGCAACTTCAATCTTTCATACGATTCGAAAATTTCTGTTGACCTATATTGAAATTACTTCGCTTTATCCTAACTTTTCTTTCTACTCGCACAACAGTAAAAAGAATTATATTGCTACATAAATTGCTTATTGTTTTGAAATCCTTGCTTGCTTCGAAATCCTGATACTGCGACGCCCTTGGATCCATTCGTCACACGTATATTCCTAGGCTATATTAAAGCCGGATGTGACGTGTGGTAGCTTCCGTTACCAGTGTAGCGACGGAAATTGACCGAGAATTAACCGAAACGCGATACCGAACGCGCGGCGCTCTAGTTAACTACGCGTGAGTACAAATCGAAAGTTAATTAAAGCCGACATAACGGGAACTTCATTGTATAGCTCGCACGTCACGCCGGGCATAAACGAACTTCCGCGGTGTAGCTCGCAATTAAACACGCGGTTACGTAAAGCGAGACAGAGACAAATATAACGATGGAAAATGTCCTCGCGACCGTGTTATCGCACACATTCCCTCCGTATTTCGGATTCCACTTCATCTGATCTCGATATTACGGTAAAAGCAGCGATTGCAGGAAATATTGGATTTATAAGTGGATATTTTTTGGCGCAAATTTCAATCGCGATTAAATCAACGTCAACTGCAATTTGAATGCCACGCGTTCTTTATGAAGGAGCCGATTTCCAATCCATTATCAAACATAATTTTTCAAATAATCTCTGTGAATTTCGATAATGTTTCATACTCGCATTCATTTCATACTCCATTTATTCGAGAATGTGAAATTAGAAAATTATATCATTTAAACAGTAAGCGTGTAAATTCCACGCTTACATTTCTACGCTTATATTTTCGCATTACGCATTATGCAATTTGTATGAAAAGACCGATCCCAAATTTAGCTCATTTTGTGGCTCTCGAATTTCAAATTGAACTGTATGCCAAATAAATGTTATATGGTAGAACATTAATCTTAGAAAAAAATTTTAATAAAATACTTTGAGTACAATCTCGAAGAAAAATTGCACGACGCCCATCAATATTGCGATCAAATTATTTCCGGTGCGGACTATTAAAGTGACAGGAAGTGTCGCTTCAATAAATTCGGAAAGTCGATTTGCGCGACGTTCGTGTTCCTTACGACCTACTTACCAAGGAGTACATGTCGCCTGTTTGCGAAAGCGCGGTGACGGTGTCCCATCCGAAGTGTTTGATCAATGCTATCCTGGCCGGATTGTGACTCGAATCCGGCGCAACGGTTCGCAGAAATAGGGGGAACTCGTTGGAATCTGAGAGTGCTGGTGCCGTCGAGCCAAATGATACCTGGATCACGTTCCAATAAGGAACAATTTTGGCCAGAGTCTCGGTGACTTCGGAACAAGCTGTGCCGAGCAGGAACGGCATCAAGTGCTTCTTCCTCGTTGAATACAAGGCGTGAAAGAATCTGTCCACAGCCACTCCAGAATCGCACTAAAAAGTAAAGGATCATTGAAATTTCGATATGAACATTTTAAACTAATCGCGTTATATAATAGTCAATAACTTATTACATAGAGTACATGTCTCGAAATTAAAAAGAAAAAATTCACTGTTAGAGAACGCAATAAATATTGTACATTTCCTTCAATAATATTAACTTGACATCTACAGGGAAATAAACATATAATATATTCAATAAAAAAAAAAATTATTACGTAAATGAAATTAATGGCTTTTGTACCAAAAACATATTTATATACATGTAGTAAATATTAAAGTAATAGTATTCAAATAAATATTTATTAACATTTAGTACATTTTTTAAGTGTATTAATTATTAACTCTTAGGATAATATATTGTAAATTATACATTGATACTGAAAACTTCTACGTTCAAATTGAATTCAAAACCTGTTAGAAACAGTTTGTAGAGCCAATGTCAACGGAATATTGATAAAGTTTGCCACTTAAACAAGATGATCGATTGCAATTATCATTACGAAGAAAGCGTCTCACGTTGTTTGAGCTGCGAATGGTGTTGTATTTTTAAAAAGCGAGAAGAAGACCCAACCCGTTATAACGAGCAATTTATTCAAAGCAAGTAGAGACCAGAGCAAACTTGAATGCATGGAAAAAATCTCGAGGGTCTTCGTTTAGATGCAGGACAGCAAGTTACGAGGAAATACGAGGGACTTCCCGATCCAACTTTTACAACACGAGTACTATCTACTCCACGTCTTGTTACGATTTCATTGGATCTCGATGAGAGGACGCACTCGAAAGTCGAAACTCGACCAATCATTTTGGAAGAAGAAATTGGAGTCTCCATCTGCTGCCGTTCAACAACTTCGTTCTAAAAAATTGTATTAGATACTGAGTCATATTGACCTGCATGTCTGTTATCGTTTGTTGTAATCAAAAAGTTGTAATCAAAAGTGGAAACATATTTATTTTATTGAAAGAACGACATTGAATGAATGAGATTTGGCAAAGCAAAATAGTGAAATCTTGAGAGAAGAGAGAGTGTGTGTTTTATAGTAGAAATTTGTTATTGTAAATTATGTACATGCCGAGCAAGTGTTCATCGTCTTCGTATCACGTTTTGAGAGCTATGACTGATATTCTGAATGCAACTACTAGCTTAACAAATGTGGTGTGACATGCATATCCATGACTTCGCGACATTTCTGTTTACGAGGACATATAACTCGTGTAAATTCTCATTCGACGCCGTGCATCGCAGCATCAGCTGAACTTTCAATCCGCCTGTTTCCACGAAAAATAAATCAAATGATAAAAAATTAGCACTTATAATACGATTACAGAGCTTGAAACCTGTTGCGTATAAAGTATAGTCAGTATTATTCAACATTCGAGAACGAATAAATGCAGATATAATACGGATATTTTTTGCGATGAGAGAGAAGTCATATTTTTAATTTTCATCTTTTTTATTTTTTATTTTTTTTTAAATATATTATGTTATAAATTTAACAATAAAATTACAATAAAATGTAATTAATTTATAAGACAATATAATCTTGATTTTATGGCTTGATTCTGATTTAACTCAATTTTGTTGCAACATAATCTATTGAGATTTTCATTGAATTGATAAGTTTAAGATGTTACGCTGGCATGGAATAGCTGGTAGTAGTTTTCAAAGATTTAGAGCAACAAAATCGAGTTGATCAAATTAGCAAGTAAGAAAATCGGAAATAATTTATATATTCCATTCTATCGTTATACAGATTATAATTTTAAAAGTAATACTTCTTTTATTTACGTTGCAGTGTGTATTAATGATTAGAGTTGTCGATATCGAATAGAAATATCCATTATGAATATATTTATTATCAATTAAAAAACTATTTATATTTAACCTAAATGAATAAGCATTATATCGAATATATGAATAATAAATATCATCATAAATAGATTTTGTTTGGACTAATCAAATTCGATATATTCGATAATGCTTATTCATTTAGGATAAATATAAATAGTTTTTGCATTGATGAATATATTCATAGTAAATATTTCTATTCGATATCGATTTATTAAGAATTAAACCTTTAAATATTATTATAAACTACTTCGTTTAATATTATTTTTACTATAATATTATGGTACCTCTTTAAAAAATACAAAACTTTTTAGATATTCAATATAGACGATAATATAATGTACAATCAAATATTGTGCAATAATATGATTGTCTAGAGAACGCTTTATTCTTAAAAATCTCGTATCTTTTAGTGTCTCGAATCTGTCGGAGGTGAATATCGCATGCTACGATGGATGATCGTCCCCGTCCGTCTATTTATCTTTTATTTCGTCGCTATAAAGATTTCAAAAGTGGTGCTCGAAGCTCGCTCGCTTTTACATCGCCGCTAGTTTTTCTCCTCGAAAAGTGCACGTACCGAAGTGGCCGATGAACCATTCCCATCAGATAATTTATGCTTCGTGATCTCGCGTCTTTTATTCCGTCGGAAGTGATTATCGCGTGCTAATGAGGATTGAAAGTTTTGAATCGAACAACGGATGATTGCTTCGGGTGTCCATTATTATATGTACGTAGAATATTCAGTATTACGAAATGCATCGCATTCAGCATATCGCGCGTCAGTCCGTAACATCCGTCGCTTGCCTGAAAACGCTTCATTTCCAGTTGTTCCCAGTTTTGATTGACATAAAGATCTAATTGAAATTTTAAAAGGAAGGGGAGTGATGCTCAAGCTTTGTATTTTGTCTACGACGCGATTTTTTTTCTTAAAAAGTGTTAAGATGTAGTGTTAACGACAGTAGTGTCGATGCTGTCGTTGAATAGCTTTTTTACTGTGTAACATAAAATCTACGCAATGATAAGGTAACAACATCGATACTGTCGTTAAAAAAGTTACGGAACAGGAACTTTAATGCAGTAATTATGATTTTCACCAATGCTGCAATGTATAGACTAACTTTAATCTCAGTTCAACTTACTCTTCATCTTTTTCTAATTCTGAGGTCCAGGGTTTCACTAATATAAAATTAATCTCGTTTCAATTTAATGTTTATTTTTTTCTAATTCTTAAAATTAGAAAAAAAATAGGAAGTTAAACCGAGATTAAAGTTGAATTTACATTGGTGAAACCGAGCTTTAGAAAAGATGGAGATTAAGGTCTCGGTTGAACCGAGATTAATCTATATTTGAAAACGGGCATTAGCCTCGAGTACGAATTTCTTTTTACTTTTCATGATTTCTTGTCTTTTTATCCGTTGAAAATGAATATCGTGAACAAACGAGTCGGGAATGTCGAATTGTGTAATAGTCGATTGCCCCATCCGTTTGCTATATATCTACACAGAAAGAAAGAAAGACATACCCGGAAGTTGAAAGGAATGAGGTGATGGCGACCCATCGGTCGATGAGTGAGTTACTTGTTGCATCGGTTTACCGCTCGACCTCGATTATGGCATTTATGTTTTTAAGTTGTAAAATATTCTTAATTCTCCGTTCAGTTCAAATTTTTTTTATTGTTCTAATATATGCTTTTAAAAAATGTGGAAAAATTTAGAGTTACCTTTCAGTATTTTTATTACATATTACACCAAACTCTTTTATTACTTCACTAAATAGTTTTTTAAACAAATATTATAGGAAAGAGAATCGGACTTCAATCTCCATTTTGAAGAAATTTGAGTGAGATTTCATTTGTACCAAAAAAGATCCACATTGCAGATGGAGCTATCATTCTTATGGAATTTCTATATTTCGTAATATCATCGCATTTTATACCAGGGACTTGGACCGAAAAATTTCGATCCGAGGCTAAATCCAGATCTATTGGTTCCAGTTCTTTTACCGTAACGATTATCAGGACTGTTTGGATTTCAATGCTTTTCGATCATGTGTGCAAACGAAGAACGATATCAGATATATTAACCGATGTTTATTAAACTGACACAGTCACTATAGCACAATTGAATAAAAAACAAAATATAAATTTAGTGCTTTTTTGTTACTAATTTGTTACCTTTTATTCGTAATTTTATTGCTTTAACGACTAAAGCAATAAAATTGCAAATAAAGTAACAAAAAAAGCACTAAATTTATATGTACGTTTTATTGAATTGTACCGAAATGACTGTAATACACAAGCTTTCATTATTACTTTACAAACTTATATTTATACATTTATGCGTTGAGTCCGTATTTTAAATAGTGAGATAGAATTAAAGTCAAATAAAATTATTTTATTTGAAGTACCGAGCTTTAATTAAATGCGAGAAATGTTATTCGTTTCCTGATGATTGATGTTGCATGAATACTGTCCTTACATCGATCATAATTCATCTCCGATAATTAAGATGTCAGCTGTGTTTCACGCTACAGTTGACACATACTCTGGTTTTCGCATCAATTGTCAAATTAGTGATCCTGTTAGTTCGTAATGAATATCATTAATTGCACCTGTATGACGGACGAGTCACAATTGGGCCATAATGTCCCTTTATTCATAAATAATTTACATAATATAATATAATTTTATTCCCTTCATTTTATTAATAAATGAGAGCGACAATTGCGAGCGACAACAACTTGACACATTAAGTCCACACAAAAATTGCAAAGCTTTTCTGTCAAATGAAAATAAGAACACAATCACATAATCGCTGCAAATATTCTATACAATACATCACTGTTTAAATTTAAAATTGAGAAATGAAAAACACGAGAACGTCCACTACTACAAATATCTACTGCAAAACGGATTGTGGGTTAAATCCCATATAACATTTTTCATGTCATAACAGCTTTGCGGTTCAACAATGCGGAACTGTGTAACATCGTTGAAAGAGAGAAAGAAACATATGTTGACGCGCGAATCTGACAACCAGAATGACGCGCGGACGCTTCATGATAAATTACTATTATCTCGTGAGATAGAGAGGATCAATGATGAGAAAAAGCGGCATCGACACAGTGACGAATGGAAATGGATTCTTGAAGTGTTCGCGCAAATTCTAACATAAAATACGCGGACGACGCGCGATTTACGTACCTTACGTCGGTGAGACTAAGTTAAAAAGATCTCTCAGCGTTGGTACGAGACCTGGTTGGACAATTTCCAACTTACCTTTTCCGTAGTACCGAGTTTATGCACGCGGTCTGCGAACATTTTCCGCGGGACGAGTCATCGCAAAAATCGACATTGACCAAATATACGACCTGAATTCTTATACAAGTCCGTCGATGTATTTATTACATCAACAGAAATGTATCTCAAACGTGTATTTTTGTGTAGAGAAACTTTTACGAGCTAATATCTCCGAGATTCGGAATATGTAAGCATTCGACAAATGTTTGCAATACAAGATGCGTAAAATTTCGTTATCATTATTAGTTAACGAATTAGTGTAAATTAGTGAATTCTGCTGCAAAAAATAAATATATGATAAAATTTATATGATAAAAAAGAGGACGAGAAAACGAATAAATAAATTTTTATTTAGCTTTCTCATCTATTCGTAATATAAATATAATAAACATTTAAAATACAAAAATTTAATTTTTATTAATTAATATCTAGTTTTTTAACATTTGCAACACATGTCTGTTGTTTTCCAGCATGTCTCTTCTTCATATCCTTTTCTTTATTACTCTCAGTTGTGAAAATTTTTCAGTTTTTTAATCAGGACACGTCAACGATTCTCAGTTTCTATTATTCTTATGCTTACTTATATTCTTGATGGTTAGAAATAAAGCTTAACACAAGACTTACACGCCATAATCTGATGTTTTATTACTTTTCACAGGACGAGCATCGATTCATTGTCCGTATCGATCATTATTAATCGAGAACGGAGAGCAATAAGTGCTGACTATGGGCGCCAGTAGAATTACTTTCAAGAGGGTGCACTCAAAAGAATTCAAACTTTTGAAGCTTTTCTACTGAAAATGTACAAACGAAAACTCAAAATGTGCATACATATGCAAACAATGAACTACCAAATGATCTATAGAAATTTAATTTAACTTTTTTTAAATGTTGGGTGGTTAACTTTACAACGATAATATGACAAACAAAATTTGAGCAGCAACTAATAAAAACGAATACTACAATAGTTTTTGTTTCAACATTGATTCTAAAATGGATTTCTCAAAGTCTTATTACAAATGTTAATATTAATATTTGCATTGAGCTTCTTGTTTAATTGGAAAAGTTATTCTATATTATGCGACTTCTTTTTTTTATAGATTTTTTTCTTTTCCACTTATTTCATAAGCCAGGGATGCAAGCGCACCTTTTTGTATTCTCCTTCATGGTACTGATGAACATATCAGCACACATCAATACCTGTACTCACCTTTAATGTCTACCTGTCGTACGAGACTTCAATGCTCCATATAGAGAATACATTTCTCACGTTCGCGGATCAGTATATCCCGATTAGATAACACTCATCGCTAATCTCAGTTTATGCCACTAAGACTTCAATGGATATCCCGGTTAGATAACATTCATGGCTAATCTCGGTCTATGCCACTATGACTTCAGGAAGCTGCAAAAGTAATTTTTTAGTTGTTAAATAATAAAGGTAATAAAAAGTTTTAAAATCATAGTGACCTAGATCGAGATTAGTTATTTAATTAGGACCAGGGCTGGGCAAAATACATTGTATTTTGTATTCGTAATACAAAATACAAAATACTGCCAATCTTAATAATTACTCTAAATGGACTGCATTATTGTAGTTTTAGAGTAGTTACTAAGAATTAATACAAAATACATGTATTTTGCTCAGCCTTGATTAGAACATGCTGATCTGTGAATGTGTGTGAGAAGTGTATATTCTGAACATGGGACATTGATGTACGAAGGCAATAAAAAATTAGGGTTAAACTTCTTTTACATCCAAAATGTGTAATTGATCTTGGACTATTTGAAAAATTTACAATTGAAAGCAATAAAGAAGACAAAGCACCGATGAAAAACAGTAGAGATAAAAGTAAATAAAGATCATTTATTTCTTCTCTTTCATTCTCGTCGCTACAGTATTTGACACCTCTTGATTTCGCGCCTTCTCTTAAAGAGAAAGAGAGATTTATATTGGTGCGATTAATTATCGGAATACTCTCTTCCTAAACTTTCTCCGAGTTTAGTCCCTTGTATTCCGAAACAATAAATGTCGCTCGTCCCTGTTTAATGACTTGCTCCCTTTCTTGTTTTAACAAACAGCTCCCACGGGACGTCGTGTCTGTACTGCTCTATTTTCCATGTGTGCTTTTAAAATAAACTACGAATGATCATTTTGCGCCAGGTTTTACCGCTATTGAAATGTCAGGTGGAATATTCAGCACACGTGAATGAATTTATGACGTTTTTTATTAACCTTCGTATTTTTTTTTTTGCCTATTCGTCTCGTAATTTTTGTCAGCCATTGATTCTGGAATAGAATAATAAAACTTAAATACTTTTCATATATGTTTACAAGAATTATCTGCGTCGAGAAATAAAAACCTCTACAGAACTTAATATATTCTTCAGTTCATTCAATTTCAATTTTTATTAACTAACACAATTTCCGCTGTGATTATCTTTCACCCTTATTTTATTAGATTTGAGTAACCTACGCGAAACAAAATTTTTTTAAATCACTTTTCGACGATCTTTGTAAAAAGAGTCAGTGTTTCGAAAAAACCCTTGTAACCCTTGTATGGATTCATATCTTCATGAAATTTCACGTTTTAACAGTGCACGATCGTGATATTGTTTACCAATCCAGACATAATAATAATAGCTTTATTAAATGCTATGCGGTTAAATTGAAAGCAACACGTACATGACAAAACACCAAAAGCATACAATAGGCGTGGCTGCAGTTGGAGGGCTGATTTACCTAACCTGAATGACTAATTGAAAAACGATAAACATATAAAAGTAGTACAGTTTACTGAATGTGAGCATTCGCATATATTAATAAAGTATTAAACAAAGCGCAGATTATTACTTTGTAACAGTACATAACTTTTCTATCGTAAAATCAATATGTTTATCGAAAGAATTTTCAAGAAGATATTAGAGCGTCAAATGTAATATTTTGTGTTAGCCATCGTCCGATCGTTCTTCGAGAAGTGATAGAAAACTACTTTTATCGTATACGGAACACTTCTTCGGGCATACCATTCTCCTATCTGCACGACCGGAAGTCTCGGAAGAATACTTTTATATCCTTCGTTCGGTATATATCTGCTTCGAATAAGCCTTTTAGAAACGGCAGACAATAAATGTCTACCTAGTCTACCTAGTCTTCGGAGATCGTCGATGTATCGATATTCTGAAAATACAATCCGCCCCGTCCACCAATAGTTCCGTACGATATCAATGTTTGCAATGCGTTTATATACGTACGTGTATTTTACGTGTGAGTCACTACGACAGTATGAGAGTGCGCCTAAGTTCACTATCGACCAGAGGCTTTGAGAGTCGAACTGGTTCATGAATGGGGTGTAACCGAGACAATAGTCGGACGAGACGTTTTGTGCTGCGTATTCTTGCCGAGAGGCCGGACGTGTAAGACAATGATACATGGAAGTAGCGAGAGAAGACGGCGAAGAATAGGAACGAGAGTTGGGCCGTGAATTTCCGGAGATCGATGCGCTGACCTAGCAGGTGCGCCTAGCAGGGGTTGCTGTTCAGATATCTTTCTCTCTTTGGATGCTGCTCATTTGTACCGTCTCATTTCCATCGCTTTATTCACATCATGAAATCGCTGACGCTGTAGCACTTATAATGGGACGCTCGTGATGAGCCAAGGCCGACCGATAAACCACTGTCGGTTAGGCGAAATCTGTTCCGCGGTTAGACACTACGGAAGAAACAATCGGTATAATGAAATCACCCGCTGGCCGGTCGCCAAATCAGTTGAAACACGACTCGTATTTGTCTCGCTCTCCATGAGAGAGATCACATATGGTTTCGTGGTTAACAATTTGCATGAATTATGCAGGGTTGGGAAATATCGCGTTACTTGTAACACCGTTATCATTTGTGTTATTTTTTTCGATAATAATTATTACTTTTTTTATTTGTAATAATAGTCGTTACATTTTTATTTTATAGTAACGATAACGAATTCAGTCATTTTTTTTGTCGTTACTTTGATTCTTTATTATCTTTATAACTATTCAATAAATTGCATTATTTTTATAATTGGCTAGAAATATTTTATAATAGAAATTTAAATATTAAAAAATGTTTTATACTTCATAATTTAGGCTGCATTAGGTAATCACTGTAATACTAAAAATCTGTAGAATATATATGTATATATATATATATATGTATATGTGATGTAAATTATAAATTTTCAATATTGGCAATATGAATATTGAAATGCACTTTGAATAAGGCCATTAATGCTTAAAAATATTGTTTAATAAAAATTTTTAATAAAATCTGCGTTTGTAAATTACAAACTAATTTTCTAAAAATAAGCATATATTAAAAAATAAAAATATTAATATAAATAATTATCAAAGATTTATTTTCATAAGTTTAATAAAAATAAGTTTACTGTATAGAGAGATTTTTTAGCTAAGAATTTTAATTTTTAATATTGATTATTATAATTAATATTGATTATTAAATAATGTAACTTTTAAATCTAATATCTTACTTTTTTATTTATTTTTTTATTTAATGTTACAACAAAGTAACGAAAATAAATAACAAGTTATTATTTTCCAAGGCACGATAATAATAACGCGTTTTAATTTAAAATAATTTCAATAACGAGTAACGATAACGAGTATTTTTTTTACAAAAGTAATGATAAAAAATAACGGTAATCATTTTTATAAAGTTTCCTAAAGTTCTGGAATTATATAATTTAAATGTTTATTAGTTCTAAGCGGTAATAGAACGATACGAGAAAAAACACAAGTTAATTATTCAATTATTAAAGTTATTACATAAAAATTTTATTTTATGATAAAAGTTTGTTAATATAAACGTTACCATAAAAATTTAAGTGTAAATATGTAACTAGTTGTCCGCTTTTTCCGCGATATCGTAATTAATTTGCGTTGGAATTATAAAATGGAAAACGTGTCAATGCTTGTAATTCCTCTGATATAGGATCGGCGATTGAAAGAGTGGCAGGAAATATAAAAATCCGACACGACACGACAGGCGATTGCGAGTGGTTATTTTATTGGCTTTTTACATCCTTATTAGTCGGTAATGAACGAAGCGGAACAATGGTTCGATCGTTCTATTCAAAAAGACCGTTCTTTCCACCTCGTCTCTATATCTCTCCGGTTTTCTCTAAATGAGTTTTTTATGAGACAATTTCTTCGAGCGAAATTGTTTTGCGATCGTATCCCAAACGTCAATAAGACAAGAACAGAGAACGATAACAATGTGATTTTAAATCTATCAATCAATGTGTGCCACCATCTATGATAGATGTCATGGGAAAACGCCTGTGGGGAGATTCGTATAAAGGGCAAATATACAATTTTTCTCTTATTATAGAAAATAGCCTTTGCTTTTTATTTTTCTATTTTCCTCTTTATTCCATTGATGAAACCGATAATAATACTTTATTTTACGCGGTCTTATCATCATTTACAGATGATATATGAAATGCGTGTCTAGAAAGAAAGAGAACGGTGGAAAGGCTTAAAACACCAAATATGACTGACACAGACAGTTGTTGTTCCGCATCCGTGAATATCTCGATACAAAAGGACATCACTTCTATTTTTACCCAGCGATTCTCATCGCACGGTTGCATTTCGTGCCATTGTCTCGTTCTCGTTTTGTTTCAATATGCGCCTTTCATCGTCCATTATCGCGCACAGATAGTGTACCGTCTGTCAAAAGAAACCGGAGAGAGAGTATCTTATCGATGACGGTGCCAATTGCCGTAACAGATGCTTTTTTTATCCGGACTTTCGTTGCGAATTGTGAACTATCGGGTCGCTGTTATGTATAGGTGTGTGTGTGTGTGTATATATATATATATATATATATATATATATGTGTGTACTCTAAAAGAGTTTAAGAAGTAATTCCTTGCACAAATTTGAGAAAACTTCGTACAACCATATAGCCGAAACAGCTTAGTTTCAAAAATTCAAGGTGTCAAAGTCACTCGAGTTATTTTGATGAAACTTTAAACTATAAAATTTTATCAAAATAACTCGAGTAGTTTTTGAAATGTTTGGAAAAAATAAAATTTTCCCTTCAACTTTACATATTTAAAAGCCGTTTCGGATATATGATTGTACGAAGTTTTTGTCTTAGGAAATTTTGTATTAGGAATCATCCCTTATTTTAAAATACTTAGTATCCATCATGTATATACAGGCATTTGAATATAGAGGCAATTTTTATTCGTTGAAAGTATCATGCAGCACGTGGACGAAAATATCCATTCAATCTTTATTATTTATTTCGATCGTTTTCATAAATTGCGCGGAAAAAATTTCATTATCAGGGGTTCATTTGGTCTGTATTGCTCTTTTATCTTTATTGCGTTTTTAGTCATTTGCGAAAGCCCCTAATATAGATAATCACTCATACAAATCTCTTGTGATATTGATGTCCTAAGAGAATACCGAAAAAGGCTAAATACAAATTTGTATATCCCTTTTTTATTCTTTTCTTAATTCATTTCGAAGCCTCAGTCGAGCCGATAGATTATAGAAATAATATATTGACATATAAAATTGAATTTGAAAGTAATGAATATTTATTATTGAAAAACGCTTTAACGTGGTAATCTTGATGTTTAAGAAGATATTTATAAGATCTTTGTAAGATTTAATTTTATCTTACAAATGTCATACGTTAGGATGTATGTTGAAGCTGCAATTTGTAAAATGAAAAATATCTTATGACGATTTTATTTAAGCTCAACATGAAATTTTTCCGATACATTCGTTTATAAAACGATATAATCAAAGAGAATATTCTATCATACAAAATTGAAGTTGGCGAAATTATGTCAATCGTTCAGGATTTACACTATAACTGGGGTCTGCGGGATAACACGAATTTTGATATTTTCAAGATGATGCGCGATCCCTTGCCCAGCAAGAGTGTCGACCATATGATTTCATTGGATAAAATCTCCTTTTTCATCTCTTCTCAATAAAATTATATTATTACTGCGAGAAGCTTTAAGTGAAACGTTCATGAAAATGTAGAGCGAGAAATATCTTTGTGCGAACGAGAGGCACTTCAATATCATTTTATATATTATACCACCAGCGTTTCGTCTAGAAAAACTCTGATAAGACTCAAATCTGCGAAATCGTATTCACGGTCGATTTACAATTTGACGAGATTTTGCGAAAGACTCCTTGATGCTCATACCAATCTATGGTGTAATTCTTGAAGGGATCTGAAAGACCCTTCGTGGATCGTGGTTACTCTAAATGGTAGATTTTACCATTCAGCCTACATATATATGTGAAAAGGCGAGCTATTAACAATAAGTCTAAAGATTAAAATTTAAAACGCGATCAGATTCGAGATATAAAAATGTTCTCTCTCTCTCTCTCTCTCTCTCTCTCTCTCTCTCTCTCTCTCTTTTCTTCCTCTTCTTCCTTGCAATAAAGAAAATAATCAGCACTTTAAGTCGCTGGATTAAGATATTTCGTCGGGATGAAGCTTGAAGAAGCAACATATAATACTAGGATTTAAATGATACCAATGGAAAATTGCATTTCTCATAAAATTTCTCGAGTGCAACTTTCCCTTATTATACAAGAAGACGTGGAATACAATTTCTCATTTTACTGTTTCTGACATATGTACTATTTATATTAATTATCTGTTAAAAGGTAAAATCTTTTTTAATGAATAAAGCAGTGTAGTATAAAAGAATTGTTATAAAATGTTTTCTATTATATTTCTATTATATCTTATTTATTATATTATTTTCCTATTATATTTCTTTTATATTTCTCACTGAATAGTGACGAATTAAAATTTCAGACAAAAATTCTAAATTCTAGAGGTAGTTATAAAAAATTATTATGGAAAATTGTTGGTAAATTCTATAACGCGTTTTATTTCTATAGATTCCATTAAATAGTGAATTAATAAAATTCCAGACAATAAAAATTTTAAATTTTAGAAAGATTTATAAAAAAAGCATTATAGAAAATTGCTTCAAATTTTATAACGTGTTATTTTACATTTTTATTTAAAACGAAAATAGCAAGAATTTTGCCATGATTGAATGTAAGGTGCATTTTTATGCTACGTTCTTCCATCAATTTGTCTTGTATCGCAGCCAGCACCGGCATCACATTCTTTAAATTGGAAATATTATACGGCTATATATTTATATATTTGTATTACATACGTATAATACAAAATAGAGCATCTATCGATATTTAATATCGATAATTCAATAGGTACCATTTGTGAAAATTTTTTCTTTTAAATTTATGTGGTAAATTTTTATTCTTTTCACGAAATAAAAAAATTTAATATTATGTATATATGTACTATGTACATACTGTAGTATTATATCGCGTTACATATTCACACAAATATTTGCATTACATTTACAGAATAATTGGATAATTGATGGAAAGCTGTAGTTGGTATTAAACACAACGCGTTCTATAAACAAATGTAATTGACATAAACAATAGCCAGCATCACGTAATAATTAATACTGAGAATGTCACATGTCAGATTCCATAGGGTTTCAAATTTATGGTGTTTCAAATATACCATTATTGCCAGAATGATTACAATACAAACAACTCAGTAATTTTGATAATATTAATATTAGTTAAGACTAATGTGCACTATAATAAAAATTGCACACATGAAATTATATAATTACTACATTTAAATTGCAAGAGTCCTTAAGATATACAATGAATTTTCGTACATTTGAATAGTTATGCGTAAAAAGTTATGCGTATCAAGATTTATTAATATAAAGCAAGATTTATTTATAAATAAACTTCCAATAAAATTTGAATAAAAATATTATAAACTTATTCTTCAATTAAAATTACGTTACTAGTAAATAAATGATAATAAGTAAATAGATAAGTAAGAAAAGAAGAGAAAATTAAGAGTGTTTGAGAGATTAAATAAAAAATAATATGAAGTGAGATAATATGAAATTTTGCTTACAAAATCAATTTCGGGACGGAATTTGTACATTTCAATCTAGATAAAATTGATATCTGTTAGAGTACATCCGTCTTTGATGTTAAAACGGATTCGACTCGATACTCATCGGCTGCCTATAAGGTGGAATATAAGAGAGGCTCCAGAGATTGCATAGCAAGAGGATTTTCTATCGGTTCTGAGTAATAGAAGAGAGAGATGGATGAAACGAGATGGACTAAACGGGACTTACGGAAAGTATTAAAAAACTAAAAACGAAGCGGTCACGCGTAATTATCCTCAATTTTTCAAATTGGAGAGGAAATCTCGCTACGTTCAAAACGAGCTTTGGCGCCTAGATTTTCTTTGATTGAATTCCACGCCGCTGACTTTTCTGGATTCTGCGTCACTTATAGAACGTCGGCGATGTGAACTCCAAATCCGTCACCTGCACGCTCGAAAAAAGTTTCTCTCGTGCATATTTCAACGGTGACAAAAGTTTCGTATTTTTATATTTACTGGTGAAAATTTGCGATACCGCAATTTACCGATAGAATTTTATGCTGCTATTTGAAATTATTAAATAAATAAATTATTTCTTAACGCGATCAATCGAATGCTTAGTAATGTTACTTCGTAATGTTAGCACACAATAGTTTAAACAATAATAATTCATCGGATACTATTACACATTCTTGCTTTATAAAGCGGACGGAATAAAACATTTGATTAATCGCGGTTTGAAATAGAATACGGTAATAAATTCTTATGTAATTAAAATCTCGGAGAAAGCGTGAAACTTTGTGAGAAGTCCTATTTCTATCACTTTCATCAATTACCATTATACGATCGCCATCAGCATCGTTGTCTTCATCGTTGTATTCAAAGTAGCTACAACGATGAAGAAAGGGTGAGCTCTAAAGAAATAGTATAAGAACACAGGTCACCCGTGTACCATTACTTCGTAAATTTTGCCCCTTTCAGAAGTTGGAGCCCTATAATACTCCAAGTAGTTATACGCTGCACCCTCGATATCATTGTTGCCATTAGGTGGCTAATGAGAATTTACAATCGAACTAGTTCAGAATTTACTGAACTTTAGCCACCTGTAATTATCGCTTCACCAAACATTAATATTTTGTTAATTAAATCATTCCCAATAAAATCTAAAAAAAAGAAGAGTTTTATTGAAAGGCGAATTGAGTGGCATCTTCTATCATGTGCATTGTTTTTCTATTTAATACATATTTTTGAAATGAAAACTAATCATGGACTGCATTTTTTATGACATTTCTTTAATTTACAGAATAACGTGTTATTAAACACTTTATTATCGATCTTTGCTCCCATTGTAAGCATCGAGATCGATTCTCAACGATTTCCTTCACGCAACACAAAATCGTTCTTTCAAGTTTTAATTAATCTATTTCTACGGAAACCATTAACTCCCGTGGCCGCGTAACTGGCGCGATTGCACTACGGATTTGCGATCTGAATGCGAAAGTATCGCAGAACGTGCTGCGATTCCGCATGCCGGGACGTGGTCTCGATTAGTTTCTAGTCGACAATTTGCGACCGACACGGCGAGAAATTCCGATTATCGCGCAGAGTAGACCATTTTGTATGCCGCGAGGTTCACGAAGTAGTCGGGAGAGAGATCTTTCATCGCGGTGTGCCGGTAGATTTTAAGGATGCACGTTGAGTATAATGAACGTTCCGGTTCTCATCGCGAGACGGGGGCCGAAGGCTGTACGACGACTGCCGGCACAGAACATATATAATGACTGCCAGCAATTAATCAACGTTCCTTGCCTTTCCTCGCGAAATGGTACAGAGAAACCTGAGAAATTTATCCATTCGTGGCTATGAAGTCGCTCCGATCAAACGTGCGCAAGATAACGATTTCAAGCGCGAGATAACTCTCTCGTTTGCACAGATCTGACTGAACATATGTCAATAATTCGGTTCTGAATTAATCCGTCATAGAAGACGAATAGATATCAAGAATCATAAGACGAGATAGAATGTTTTCGTGCTCCGACAGGAATAAATTTTAATATTTTTGACTTTTGAGATGTTAAAAAAAATATTAGGAAATTGGGACAAATGAGAATACGACGTGTAATTAATAAAAATTAAACATAAATATATTTAGCTGTTATTATTAAGAATCATTATAATTATCCTTATAATTCTTATATTCTTATTCATATTTTTATTTAAATATTAATGTTCTTTGTGATAACATTAGGTACACGTTGACGATAACCGAAAGTTTTGTAGATATTTTCTCTCGGATGCGAGTGTGCAGTTCAGACAAATAAATTTCGATGCTTCATTATTATGTAGCTCGCGACGAACTCGTTGAAACGGAAAGCAACGTGGCATACATTTGAATAATGGCAATACGATGATATGGGTACGCTTTGGAGTAAAGAAGCGAGCAACACCCGTTGAAATATTAATTCTCGAGAAAGTCACAGCACGGATATATATATAGACGGATATATTATTTTTTTATCGACCGCAGATTCGGTGACAGTTGGCATGGTGTGTTGACTTTGGAATAAATTTTGTCTGATTTTTTTCCAATATTGAATACAGTGCGCTCTAGCCGAGTGTGGTGTACGGGAATTTCAAATATAGGCGAATTTAATGTCGTGCCTAAACTTGATCGCATATAATATATACATCCTTGGGGAACAGAATCAAACAGGTATTTCTGCATGTATGTGTGCGTTGCGGATGTGCACTCATGCGCGTGCACTTCGGGTTCCTATCAAAGTCGCGAATCGATTGTAACGGAATTTCAACGAAAATTCATGCGTACTAGCGAGTGAGAGAAAATTTCGCTGACATTCATTATTACAACGTCGACAGATTCAACATTTTTCGAAAAATATTTTCTCGACACGCGAGCAAATTATATTTCGATTTTTATAAACTTTTTCAATATTATACATTGCAATAAAATTAAGTCTATCGTTACCGTTCTTAGAATTATTTTTTTCCTTAAAGCTTTATCTCACAAATGAAATATTACATGGACATATGTTACCATCTTCGAGAGCGAGAACTTTCTGTATCAGCGAGACATTTTTATCGCCACTTTTTCAATGGAACAACGCGATTCAGCAATATGCTGATCTCCTCGCATTACGTAAGCAATATCTCGACATATGACATAGTACATATAATTATTCATGCCAATAGGTTTCGAGGGTCTTCGAAACTTTAAAGAGAGAATTGACAGCAAGACGGAAGCATCTTCAAAGGATTAAATTTGTGGTCGTAGCATTTTCTCTTTTACTCTTCTTTTTTGTGCGCATAATAATTTCCTTTGATTTTTTTTTTTTCACAATTATTTAAATTTTAAAACAGAAATCTCTCGCGATATGAATCCTCAAATGTATAATTTTTTCTTACCTTATTAAAAAAGATCAAAAGATGATTTCTTCAAGAACTGCGAAAATTTATAATGAAAGAGATGAGTGCAGATCTCGAAAGCCATGGAAAATGTTTTTTCGATAAATAAAGACTTGGGTTGAAAAGACTTAATTTTACTTTTATTACTGCTAAAGCAAGACGCTGCGAACTTTTCGAGATGAACTCTTCAAGTTCCCGCCGCAAAAATGCCACGATATTACTCTTTAATTTCACCGTAGGAACAATAGCAGCACAGCAGCGCTTTGATAATGTTGCGCAATCAATAATTTATTAGCGTTGCGGTTGCCTACGTTAATAGACAACTATATTTCTCCGTAATTTCCTCAGGGGTGAATTCAAGAGTTCCTCTGGTGACCCCGTTAAAATATTTTAAAGCAGTAGAAGTTAAATTTAAGTGTTAGAATTCAATTTTTTATGGAAAACATAATAATTAACCTCCAATTGTTTGCACGAAATATACATGTCGTTTCAATGCGAAACAATTTTTATTATACATTATGTACTATATTTAAAATTCATGGATGCATTGTGCTGATTTGTTGATATGTAAACGATGTAAAAGACGTAACTGGCAGTCTGACTTGAAAATGGATACTGTAATTCTAAATATAATATCTTATAGTTACGGTTGAGCGATGAATATAATCTCTTACGTAATCTCTTCGTCAAATGCCAAATTTGCTTAATTTACCAGCTTTAATTGCATCTTATGGTGTTGTAAACTCTTAATAACAGGTATTATATATTCATAGAAACACTATTCAGCCTCTTAATCTTTCGTACTTCTTAAGGCGTAGTAATCTCTTTCTTCGAAATGAGTTTAGTTTAATTAATAACAAACATTCGTGAATCGCGATTTCTATTTTACATTGACGATAAGTACAAGGAATTATTTTCAATTTACATCTTATATTTTTGCGCGATAAATTTCTTGACGCGACGCAAGAAAGTTCTAAAATTGCAAAATGCGGATTAACTGACTCACTCTAATTCAATTTTTCGAGCAATTTTTACCTACTTCTTTATTTAATTTTATGAAATTCTAGCATACAGCCCGCCGATGTCCTCAAGCGAGTCAGCGTAAAATTTGATTATTTTTTGTTTTCTCTTATGCAGAATCTGCAAAACTTCTTGCTCGTTCAATGCTCCTCGCCCAGTCATTCCATCTTTTTTCGAAAGCACGAAAAGTCGATGTAACTCCTCCCTAGAACTTTTCCCGGTCTAGAGGATTGGTTAAATTATCGATATAGCCCGCGGCTGTCTGCTGGCATTTCCGACGTAACATATACGTGATGATTCGCGATATGTGCACAGATGCATCGTACGGTGATATACGCATGCATGAGAGGCATTTTCGTGTGTGCTGAGATGAATTCGCCAGAGACATAAAGACCACGTGGCTCTTTGGGATTCGCACATAATGAGACTTGCTTGTGGTGGCAGCTTCGGAGGACGAGAAGTCACGCAAGTTCGAACTTGGCGAACAATTCGAAATTTATGCACGCTTCCCTGCATGGTAATGTTGGAAGCACGAATTCACGTTAAGTGAATTATGTCCTCCATTTCTGAAGCAGAGGTGCTTTCCAACAACGTATCACGCATATTGAGTTTTACAGGCGTCAGTATTAATCGATAGACATTTGCGCTTGGTGCATTTTTTATTTTGATTTTAGTTTGATTAATTTGATGTACATAAAGCACAGAGAAAAAATTTACTAAACCTTAATACATTTTATTTTATTTTTTTTCAATAGTACTAACTAAACATTGCAGTAAATAAATATTTATTCGATAAAAATGATAGTTAAAGTTTAATAGGTTTTAATAAATAAAAAAAATATGTGTTTACAGCAAAGAAATATATGGCTGTACTTAGTACTATTCAAACAATAAATTAAATAATATAATATAATAGATTAATTTCGGTATTTACGCCGCGGGAGAATTTACGCTGCAGAAATCAGAAAAAATAGAAGGAATGTGCACGCAAATATTCTCTGTTATATGTCTTTATGTTACATTAGTATTGTGTTATGATTTCAGTTTCCTACTGTTAATAATAATAAAATTATTGTCAGTTGAATCCAATTTAGTGAATAGCGCAATCAATGGCAATCGTACATCATAATCTAGATAAAATGATTATTACAGAGATTGCAAAAGGCTTAATAATTATTTGATGATACATAAGTATAAAGAAATAGTAAAAAATGGAGTATTGCAAAACACAAGTGCTCAGTTCTTATATTCTTTGTTTAGCTTAATGTTTTGTATATTCCACCCGTTTGGGATATATGGCACTTTTAGCAGGCGGGATTTATACCCAAAGCATACAAAATAAGCAAATTAGATTTAGTTCTAAATACAATAAATACGTTACATGAAATATGTACCTCATGTCATAACATTTGTAATATATATAAAAGATTGTAATTATTATCTATTACTTTATATACATATATGTATACGAAGTAATAAATAATAATTACAAGAATAATAAATATATTTATCATTCTTATTCGTTATAAAATTTTGCAAACACATTTTGTAAGTTATTGTATCATTTTACGTCTTATTTATTAATATTATTTGTAAATTTTTCATAAATTATATACACACCCCCTCTCTCCTCCTTCAAATAGCACCCCATGGGATAAACAGCAAAAATGCAAGAGTTTAAAAAAATTTTTTTTTAATACGAAAAATAAATATTTCGAATTTCTAATTTTTTTTTTTTCATAATAGTAGGAAGTACAAAGTTTCCACTGGTATAGTTTATCTTAAACATAGTAAATAATATTTAATAAATTAAGTTTTTGTTTGGTGCGGCGTATATACCGGAATTATTTTAACTAAATAAAATAAACTAAATAAAATACTTACAATTAGTACAATTCAAACAAATATTTAATAAAATTTAATACATTTCTTTTCAGTGATAATATAAGAAATGTTAATGTTAATAGCCTTGCTAATTATTATATATTACAATTATGTGCTTTAAATCCTTCTCGTAAGAAATTATTTTTTTAATAGATTCTAAAGAAGAAAGCTCTTGTAGCCTTTCTCCTTTAATGAAAGAGACTAACAGATTTCCTCATCTCCCGTTTTTAACTACTCCATTAAGATTACGCACGTCATTCGGCTTTGTACATGGAATACAATGCATCATAACGATGTAGTACATTATGAAATTTTAAAAGGATAGCTAGCTCTTTCACGCGTGATTACAAATAAAGATTTCAAGAATAGCGAACAGCCTCTCTCGTCGAATTAATTAATCTTTAACGTTATGTCAGCTTCTCTGATGAGTTATACGAACTTTCCTGTGCAAAGGTATCCATTAATTGCAAAATACATGATGATGACAATATGTGCACTCACGTTATAAATTTATAATATTAATATACATCATAAAATTTTCGAGTTGCATTGCGGATATTGTTCGAGGTCGACAGGTGTTACACCTACTGGCGACTGTCGCACCATTAAATAAACGTCGTGTGTACGCAAAACTATTTAGGATTTAATGTTGCGGAGGCGTACCATAGTGTGAACTTTCAAACGCGTGGTAATTCTCAGCGCTTTGCCTTCATCCGAATGCGAACGAAACAAAACGTGGGTTTAATCGCGCCGCGTTCATGACCATACCGCAATTCGTACCACCTCTCCCTCTTTTAGGGTAAACATGAGGTCAGTTTGTTTCGTAAGCTGCATTCGGTATGCACGCTAATGGCATTTGCCAATTCGTTTGAAATCTGTCCAAATTTCAGGTGAGCGTCAGAGCGTGCTGGAAATAAAATTTCTCTTTTCCGTTGCTTCTCGCAGAGACTACATAGATCATTTCAACAGGCAGCAGGTTCCTTTTTTTCACAAATGGAAGTTCCTTTTTTTTCAAATAAGACCTAATCATAGTTGCATGTATTAGAATAATTTTGAAATATTTTAGCGATGGAATGGCATATAGAGTTGACAAAATTAGAAGAATTCTGCCTTCAGCGAGCGTAAAAAATACATTTACTTCTTATGCAACGAGAGACATTATTAGAAATATTGAGAAAGCCAGAGGTCTCATTTGATTTCGCTATTTTCTAGCGAATGGATATAGTGCAATGCGCGTGCAAAAATGGAAATTACCTGTAACAGAAGCGAGAGAAGAGAACGAAATTGGGAAAAAATCTCCCGTCTATTTAACGATCTCGTTCCATTACTAACGCAAATAGGATTGTTCAATATATTATAATGTAAAGAAGAGTTTTAATTGAACGTACACATTTTTGCTTAGTATATTTACACGAATTAACGCGAAAAGTCTCTAGGAATCGACAAAGTAAAATTTAAATTGCTCTTATATGGAATTATACTCTACATACAGTTTACACTTCTGAAATGCGTAAAATATGTATTTAGTTAGTAAATAGTTAGTTCATATGTTCTTTTTTAAAGCAGCTTTCGTCGCAAGTCTGTGTAACCGAAGAACAGGACCGATCACCATCATTAAATTTCAAAATGCAACATGAGCGAGCAAAGAGTATTTCGTATGCGCTGGAAGCACCGCAAATTGTGGAACGCGTATGATAGTTAGCTCGTGCCAGAAGATATTCAAAGCTATTTCAGAAGCGAGGCATCTGACAACGGTTTCGGCTTGTCGCCGGAGGACTGTGCGACATTGTCGCGCAAGTAGAGAATTTGCGAGCTGCAGAGAGATTAGAAGTAGTTTGAGAAGCTTACAGACAGCGCTCTGGAAGCTCAGATGCCTAAAAATTATAAATTCAAGATTAATTGAGCGCTTTAAGTCTGTCCTCAAGTACAAGATAAATTATTTATCTCACGCCTCATTCTATGTTAACGCGTTTTCACGGTATCTCTCCCCCCCATCCTTTCCTCTTATGCCTTACATTATGCAAATCCGCACAGTGTTTTCTTATATCGCGTATTACACGGTATTTTCCTGATAACGTCAAAGTAATCGAGCGTGAAGCTTTTGCATATCTTATCATACGCCTCGTGTAAGCGCATCATAATACAATATTTCTCAAACACAGAACTATTTTTTATAATATATAAACGCATGCAGGTTCCAAGCAATATTATCGCTTAGTTGACTCCTCGATACGAGATTTTATCTCAACGGTCGAAAGGTCTGATTATCAAAAATGATGTGATTCAAGCATCGTTGTAAAAAAATAGTTGATAAAAGTTCGATCGTTGAATACACACACACACACACACACACACAGACGGATATAATATACGTGTGCTTAGTTTGTGTGCTATTCCACAGATTTGATCAGCAGAGAAAGAAGTAATTCCACTGAAATCATCATTGCTTCTATGAACTTAACGTCGCTCATGTAACGACGCAACCAATGACGTCAATTGCCATCATTTAGGTATATTCCTCAATTTTTCGGCGGATGGTACGCGCGTATCATTTCTAAAACGCTTAAGTGATAAGACGAAAAGACGGGTGCGGGCGGCAAACAAAAGCTCTGCTGCCAATAAACTATAAATTTCAAACCAGAAGCCCGGAAAATCCTGGCACAATGTGTTAGTGACAACTGAGAGGATCTGAGAAATTCGCGGACTTTAATTCTCGCTTTCGTTTCCGTTTTTTCTAATTTGATACGTACTTGACGAAAGCCTAACGTCTTGTCTATCTTGTAAATAAAATAAATAAAATCAAATATTGTACATAATTTTAAACATTTGAGTGGAAAACGCCATATTCAGTTCTTTGTGCCTAATAATATTTTTTATGAATTTATATAATTTCCAATTCAAGAGAGAAAACGCGAAAGGAGTTTACGATAAACACGGAAGGAATTACAAAATTTAATTGTGAAATTTGTTTGCTGTTTATTAAATAAATTTGCATATTTGATAAATATTGTGCATTTGTTGCAAATAAGTTTTGACGCGAATACAAAAAAGAAAGAATAAATATTCGTTACTCCTACAAATAATTTGTGATTCCTATATGTGCAAGCGCTGTCATGGCATAGGATTAACGTTCGTAACAAATTTTTTTCTCTCTGCGAGCAAACTGTACGCCGATTATTTGTCGTGTTTTATTTTGAAATACAGTCTTAAGCTGACGCTGAAATAATAATTTTACAAGTTAGTTTACAGTTAAATTGACAAGCAATTTAATATTATCGATGCTAATAAGCATCTTTAAAATCCTGTAAATAATTTATTGTGAAAATTTTCGAGAAATATTATTAAACGAATCGCCTTAGCCGAATATGGCGTTTTCCATTCATATATATTTAATGTCATCGGTCGATTTTCTCTTATATTTAATATTGCATAATATTAAAACAGTTTACTTTTCATATACACAGAAGAAGCTAAAGATTTATTGACTTTAACTGACCCATCGCTATATATGCCTTTGTTTCTTTAATCGTGATGCCACTTCAATTAGTTTTGTTGATTAATGAAATAGAATAAATGCAAGTATTTTTCGATTTGGAAAAATTTATGCTGAATAACGGTAAGCCGATTTACTTGTATAAGTTAGATTGCGTTGTTCCAATAATTTCTTGTTACTGGGATTCCAAGTAGACTTGAATAAATTTGGTACAACTTCTCGGGGATCGCACAAGTTCTGTATCGGTAATCAGACACGAAAATCAATTGTGAATAAGGACGGTAATGATGCGGAAGTGCGGAAATTGTTTCAAATAGAAATCAGTGTTCATTTGTCTTGCATTAATTCACTTCTCTATTATGTGTAATTTTTATCTCGGACATAATGTAAGCACTCGTTTCTAGAGTTTATCGAATTAATTTAACGTTCTGTGTAAGAAGAGTATTGTATTATTTCATTATCATTAATATAGTTATTGTTAAAACAAAATATCAAGTAATCATTGTTAACAATTTCTACTTATTAAATTAATATTTTATTTCTTGTGTATAAGAAATCTTTCTTGTCTATAGGATCCTAAAATTTTTCAACTTTTTAATAATTGCCATTTATACTGAAATATTTGATTTTTATTACTTTTTTTATTTTCATAATAATTTATTTATTTGATTTTTTTATTAAATAAGAAAATGTTAATACTTTCAGACCCGGTATTCAGTCCGTTTTTATTTTAAAACCGTCTTAAGTTAGTTTTTATTTTTGTAGTTTTTATTTTAAAACCGTCTATGTTTTAAGATGCTAATAAATCATGGCTCTGTGATTAGCTTAAGACTCTATTTCAGCTTAAGACTCTATTTAATATGGTTTTAAATTTAAAAACCCTTTATGAATATCAGCCTTAATAGTGAAACGTATTTTCTTGTGTGCTAAAGACTACAACAATATTATTCTTTGCTAATTAGCTAACTCTCACCTTAGTATCATTGTAAATAAGCCGTAGACGAAAACGCTTTAAGATATCCAATTCGTTGACACGCTCGACCGCCAATTTGGCCGCTTGAAGCTCACTGGAACCTTCCTGTCTCGGTAGTGCCCTGTGTGTCATCTCAAAGAGACCCAAGATAGTTATATTTATTTTCTCCGTCGGTCTCGCACTCGGTATCATTACGTCGATCTTCGTCCTGCTGTCGGAATCGTTCCTGTCGCGCGTCGCGTTCTCAAATTCACTGTCTGCGATCTTTGAAGTCACTGCGAATTTTTCGTCGAAGTTTCTACCGTCTAAGAAACCCGACAAACGTTCTCCCGGTATTTCGGTGCCGGGTAGCCATGATTCGTCGTAAGTATTCCGCTTCTCGTCCATCTCCGTCGTCTCCTCACTTCTATTGTCCGCTTTGCCCACCTCGTTTACGTCGTCGTTGGAAACGTGATCGTTCGTTTTGCGATGAAGCACGTCTTTGCTGGGACTCTTTGGTAGATCGGGAAGCAGAGTACTCGGGTACCATGTAGATGTTTCTTCAAGTACTACGTCTTCCTTGTGCGGACCGAAGTGTCGCCTGTCAAACTTTTCAACTTGCGGTGGCACCGGCGACGACTTGTGATTGATTTTTACGGGAAATTTCTGAGAGCTCTCGAAACCAGTGAAAGGCGCTTCGCTGTCGATATCGGTATTACTGTCGTTACCAGGCGTCGCCGTTATTTCGCCTACTCGCTGAAAATGATCTTCGTCCTCGTACTCTTGATCTTCTTGGGATTCCGTCGTTTCGCTAAACTTCTTTATTTTAATCATCGATACGTCGCCACCATTCGACTTGGAGCACGCGACGTTACGACAATTCGCCGGAGAAATTTCCGCACTACTGCGATCCAAGAAACTATCGATGTACTTCGAGTCGACATCAGTCCGATTCTCGATTTCCGAAATTCCATCGAGTTCGATTGGGTTTTGATTCTCGATTGAAATGGTGCCAATGCCGAAGTCATCGGCAACCGCGTCAATCGCGATTGCATTGACCGAATCGTTCGTGTTCGCGTTCGTAAACTCATTACGAACGTCATTTATTACGATATCGTCGCTTTTGTGAAGCCGGTTGGCCTGGCTTCGAAATTTGCGTGCACCGTCGCTTCGATTATCAAGTGCATGTATATTGCGACGGTTTAAATGAGTTTGCCTCGCGGTCCAGAAGCCGACAATCCCGGTTCGATCACTCGCGAGATTATCGCGATGCTCGTCAATATCGCTCTTGCTCAATCGGCTTGAGATCTCCCTCCTTCGTGAACTTCGATGGGCCGAATAATTGCTCGTGCGTTTATTCGCATAATTAACGGGAGTTTCGAATAAATTATCGCCGTTTAGATTCGCTCGTTCCACCTTGAAACTGACTTCATTACGATCTCGTCGACTCTTCGTCGGATAACTGACACTTGCAGCCTCGCGCGAATCCAACTGATCGATCGGAACGTCGATTAATGCCTCTTCGGCATCGCGATCGTGAACGGAACTCTCGGGTAGATTGCTGGCACTTCGGCGAGGTCCATCTAAAATTGTTACGCTTGCTTCATTACCACTATCGCGAAAATGAACTTTGTTCACAGCCTGATTCACCAAGTAATAAGGAGTAACTTGAAGCTTTGGCACGTCATGTCGTTTTTTGATCAGATTACTCAACCATTTCTTCGCACTTTCTTCACGCTGCTTCATACTTTGAAAATTGCTTCCGTTACGAACTTGCCGAGCTTTCGCAGGATTACTTAATCGATCATTAGATTTTCGTTTCGGATAATTACTTGTATATTTAGAATACACTCGATCGTTAACACGGCTTGCGAAGATATCATCATCGAAATAAGTTCGTTTTGTCATCAACGGATCGAGTTCATCGTGGTTCCATTGAGTTTTTAGGGAATCACTGAGATGATCGTCACTGGCCACGTCGCTAGCACTTTGACCGGCCATGCTTGAAGCTTCGTTTTCGCGTTGCATCCATTCCGGAATCACTCCGGTAGCACCGAGGTCTCTCCACTCCGAGTGCCTCCGTATTTCAAGGTAACGGGGAAGCGCGCTCAGGTCACGGCTCTGGGGCCTTGTCTTCTCGTCACACGTTAAGGTTGTGCGGAGTGAGGTAAGGCCGAGAAGGAGAAGGGTCAGGTAGTGATGTGCCTGAAGGGCTCCGGAGGAAGAGAACAACAGGAGGAGACGAGAGAAATGCCACCGCGTGCGGACGCGCGTCATAATCAGTCGTCGATTCTGCGTGAGACTGAGTCTGAATTCGAATTAGAAACGATAGAACGCGCGTTATTATTGTTACACAGACTGTAAATGCAATTGAAAATAAAAGGCTATTCGTGGATAATCAATTTTTGTCGAGCTTGATTTTGCAAGTCTTTATTTTGCAATTTTAATTTAGAGGTTCACTTAACCTGAGAATAAACACTTGGAATATTTTTAGATCCCAATGAAAAATATAAACTGTTATGAAATATTGTTTGATGTTCTTTTGATAATTATTCTTTACAAACCTTTAAATATGCAATTTCGTCGAAAACGCAGTTTAAAAAATACAAAAGCGTTATATTAAGTACAATTTTTATTTTAGAAATACTAACCGATTTAACTACTTATTTTATTTGATATTCGTTTGGTTTCTGCTTACTTTAGAAAAAAATTGTGATTAAATTTCATATTTATAAATGTTCTCAAATATTAAATAAAATAAATCAGAAAATAAACAATAATATACAATGTTGTTATTAATAATGATTTTATTTAAAAAATTAAAATTTAAGAAAACATTCCAGATAATTGTTTAAAAAAAATCAAGTGACTACTCCCTGAATTAACGTTATGTATTTAATAATACAAATTACTTTTTGCAAATATTTCTTCTGCATATGTATTACCGTACGCAATAGGATGACCGTTCTTCGCAATACACGAAATCAATATCGAGGTCCATACTTTTTATTACGTTCTTCTTTTCTATCTCTGAGATCGAAAAAGTACTTGCGGATAAATCAGGTAACGAGCAGTACAGACAAGTAAGTCGTAAAACTATTTGAGCCTTTCGCTATTTATAGGCAAAAAGTTTATTCACTTGTGTTACAGATACCACTCTCCAACTCTCCAGCATCAAAAGCTTTCATATATCTCGCGCAAAGAAAAGTTTTGTTGTTTTTTTTTGCAAAAATATTTTATATTCAATCTGTATTCGCAAAACTCTTACCTAATACTTGTTTTTGTAACAAAGGAATATTACGCGGGTATATAATGTAATACGCCCTAATTATAATTTATAATAATTATCGGAATATTATAGTGATCGTAATAAAGCTTGTCTGTGTAATTGGAAAATAAAGTAATTTGCTAACGGAAATATTCATACGTAAATTCTCGACCGGTTAACCCGATATTACGCCGGGGTGATTTTACACTTGGAAGATTCGACGTTCTCAATTCCAAATATAATAGGCTTACAGGAATGAAATAATTTCATTAAATTGGCAAGCAAGCACAAATTCAGATGGAGGTATTACGTCCCAGAAAATATAACTGCGACACTGTATTACATTTACGAGCCACTTTGGGGCTTCCCTTTAATTACGCTAAGAATTTAAAGCTTACCCCGTATCAGAGCTCGTTAATCTCATTTCTTTTTACACGGATCTTATAGTTGTGTACGAAACGAGTTGTAATATGTAGATTTAAACTTAACATATATTAACATATATTCTTGTATTTTATTTTTCAGAATGCAGGAATAAAATTTATTTACGTTAAGCATATTGAGGTTCATAAAAATATCAGTTATTATTAAAGCTATTATTAAGTTATAGTATTATTTATAACGAATTCATAATATCTGACGTGTAATTAAATAAGAAGTCAATATTCATTTTTGCGAACAATAGAATGCGCGGAATATCTAACAATATCGAAGTGTATTTGAAAATATGCCATGAGAAAAATTGCAAAAGAAAAACTATCGGACTAAGCTGACGCAGTAATTTGATTTCCATCGACAGGTAATGGGGTCTCAAACGAGATTAGAAAAGTCTTCGGGCTGAGCGTGTTTTATCTACGTCGGTATTACGCGCGGTCAAGATGGAGGTGTAAAAAGTTATAAAATTCGTAACAAATGTAACAATGATGTGACAAATCTAGAAATATACCTGGCCTTATTGTACAAATACGAACCGCAAGAAGGCGGTTCGACATCTTTTACAATTAAGATAAGTCGATGCTCGCAGGTAAGTGTCCAGCGGCATTTATCGCCCCTTTGTCGCAGTCGAAAGATCCATTAAGACATAATGTAATTACACGGTAGTATCGTGCGCTAGTAACGCTGTTAACTCCAAACTCTGTTATGAAGGTACACGAAATGTTTCGTGAAGCTCGGCGGCTGTCGACCCTGCCTTCTTTTGAAGAGACGGAAAAGGAGTTCGGGAGTTATAGCATGTTAGCACGAATCTCATTTTACGTCTTGTAATTTTGTCAAGTTACTTTTTTTTTCGTCTTGAACCGGAATTACGAGATTTTGCGAATGACGTTTGTCGTCGAAAAAGTGAACTGCTCATTTAGTAAAACGTACATTTGTCCTTTGAAAAACTTCGTCGCGTAATCTGCTTAATACTGGTGCAATGTGGAAACAACCGCGATACGAGAATTGTAAAAGGTAGTTTAACGGGCTGACTAACTTTTCACTCGGGCAATGAAATTGTTGACCTCGCTTAAATGTTTTAAATACACATTACACAACTCGACGACGTACAACAAGCAAAAATAACAGAACAAATGTAATTAATTCTACGCATATTAATATTATACCTCTGGCAATCTGTTGCTTTTGCAATTTTTACTTATTTATTTTTATAAAAAAAATAAATTTTTTATAAATATGATCTTAAAAGGTATAAATGAAAATTAAATTAAATTATATTCAAATAAAAATTGATCTCTCTCTCTCTCTCTCTCTCTCTCTCTCTCTCTCTAACAATGTCCAATCTATCATATCGTTTTCATTAGATTTCCATTACAATTACATAATACCGTACGTGACATATAAATATATATGAAATACCTAAAAGCTCGACACATATACTGTACATTTCAGATGATTGTCAGATTTCAAATGGAGTTAATATGAACCGGTGACAGCTAACAAAAAGAATGATAAATGGTTGAAAAGTATTAACGTCGGAAATATCGATAAAGAAGAGTATATTTCTTCTGTAAATATTGTACAATACATTTTTTTGCTTGCAATCAGCTATTAACTTACAGATCGTATGAGTCTTTTTTATTCTTTCCTCTAATTCCAAATAAAAAGTTTCTTAATAAAAAGTTAAACACACCTAAGAAGATTCTACAATATTCTAAGTAATTGTAAGAAGAGATTGAAGCTTATACAATTTAGAACAATTATTTAGGACAATCTATATCGAGATGTAGCGATAGTAAGTGCCTCAATCATGTCTATTCACTTTTTAAATTGTATACATTAATTTATTTTAATACTCTCTGCTACAACCAATACAGTTTCATTTAGTCGTGTACTATTAATCATGTTCAATAATCTTTTTTTTCCTTTTTTCTCGATCTTATTAATCATTTTATATTTATGAGGCAATACAATTCTAGGCTGTGTCATTATTTATTCTGTCGACCAAGAATATTATCTTGCTTACTATAATACAACTGCTTTTATTTCAATGTTTTTCTGCGAAGGATGGCGCCGATACTTCTAGAACTTATCCATTGACATAAGAACGGAAGATGCGGAGTCTCACAGAGGAGTAGATATCTGTCGAACCTGACCTACCGTAAATTGCGGTCGTGCGTCCTACGTATGTCTCAGTAAAGGGTGGGTGGTGGATTCAATTCGAATAGAGAGACGGTGAGTGATGTGTTATAGGACAGATAGTTCCGGTATTTCTCCTATATGTCATCCATACCGGAAGTCGGGGATATGTGAGGTGTGTTTGATCAAGAAATGTCACAGATGCCTGATGGTGTCCGTGACATGAAGTCGGAAATGCTCGCAGATATTATTGCGCACTTACAAATTATTTAGCAAATCATTTTTAAATTATTACCATTAAAAATTTGCGAAAAATTATATTGGCGCAAACTCAAATTACAAATCGTAATTATTTTTTTTTATTTATAATACGACTATCAAATCTGAAAATTCTTGGAGAGACTTAAATAAAAATTTAATAAATAAATGATTATGGTGAGAGTTTGCTATTTCTGGTATCCAGAGAGTTACTAAAGGAATTTCTCCGAAATTATGTGTAGGGCGTGAATATATCGGCTTCTCGAACATCTACTTGCATTGAAAACTTACTGTAATAAACTAGATCAATCAAACAGGCAATAAAATTGAATATTTATTACACTATATTAGGTATTTAATAATTAAGAGATTGTCTAGTATATACAAGTATCTTAGTGTAAGGTCAAATTTTTTATACTTTCCGTACGTTAATAAAATATTATTTCATCCAATTTGTCAATGATATTCAATTTGTTCTAATGACAATACACGAGCCTATTTTTCTATACTTCTATATTTGTTCTAGTAATTGTATTAGCTATTATAATGTTGTTTTTAGAAATTATGATTTTGAACGTGTATTGAAGATACACGTGTATACATATATACCATGTAATTAATATATCTGTGTTTTAATCTCTGTAATTTTTAATATTGTATATGAATACGAGAGTATTGAAATAAATGTCCAATCAAATGGTTTGAATATGCAAACAGTCACAGAGGGCTTAAATAATATAGCTACATAAAGATATGACTATTCAATAAATTGTAAACACAGTTATTGTTTTCTTTTTGGCTTTAATATCACTGTAACAACTACATAGTCGTTCTATACATCTAATAAATTAACACGTTTATATTATAATTTTTGATTTCTTATAATCTTAAATTATTGACCGATTGAACATCATTATTGACTTGGACGTTTAATATTAATTTGCATTTTTTTATTTCGTCGTTGTGAGATAAATTAATTAGATAGTTTCGAATTTTGTTATTTTTAGTTACAATATATGAAAAATATCTTATAATTAGATGGAAGCTTTCCATTAGCACTCAACCTTGTAATTACAATGGTCAACATTGATTAATGTTGAGGAAGAATCTTACCTCACCGCAGACTTTATTATGAAAGTAAACAGCACAATAATATCTTTTTATCATTATAACATTGATAGAATTCGAGTAGATTAATCGAGATCCACTTGATGGCACAATAATTCGTTCCCATTATTAACTTTTTCTGTTAAAGATGACTCAAATATGAGCCGAAACATACAGATTTTTAATGCAATGTTCAATGTATTTTAGAAATATAATTTTTTAATGTAATTTATGAACACGTGACACTTGCACAATTATTTCTTGCGACGACTTCTATTGCCTTGTTATTGTAATAATAATAATAATTTACTTATTATTATTTCACAAAACACATGTATATCCGTGTATTTCAATACACAGTTACATGCACTGAAAGAGCAATTTTGCTAAAAAATCTAAAAATTTAGTTAGACACAGATTTGAAAATTAATTTTGCTGAACTATGAAAACAATTAAGTAGAACGACAAAATTGGTTGCTAGAATATCAAAATATTTTGCATTGTTCATCATGCTTAAAATTCCTGCAAAATTATTTTGATAATTTAACGAAATTATTTTCAGATCTGTACCTATCCACATTTTTAAATTCTTCAACAAAATTGCTCTTTCAGTGCGTGTATCAAAATATACGAATACATATGTACACTTACATTAATTTTTTGTTATTGTTATTCGTAAAAATCATGTTTTTCTTATAATAAAATTTTCCGAGAGCAATACATAATGGAGATAAGCAAACAACTAAAAGGAGAAGAAGATACAAAGAAGCTTCATGAGAAACTTAGAGGACTGAATAGATCCAGACCTTTAAATAATCTATAACCTTTAAATAATCTACAGAGAAAAACTCTTTCTCTTTAACGATTGTAAAAAACTTTTCAGAACATTATTTTTTGTTAAGCAGTTTTTGTTAATGGCTGATTGAAGGTAAAAAAAATCTAGAGAAGATTCCATTTTGTCTGTAGCTTATACAAAACGTAATTTTTATAATATATATCGACTACATCTTCAATTTACAATATATTCTTATAAATTGTTTTTAACCAATTGGCTGATTTTACAAATAAAATATTTTATTGTATATAAATTGTATCTTTTAATAACATTGTCAGTCCATTTTATTATTTCAATTGAAGTAATGCTTAATGCGGAAATGTTTTGATAAATTGATATGTTCTCTAAACTTCTTGATAAACATAAATGTAGTGTTTTCCAATGAAACAACTTATAGAAATAAACAAATCCGACGTAGTTAAGATTAAATTTGAGATTCTACGGAATGGTTTCATTAAAGTTGGTCAGATAAGCGTGGATTACAAGTTGAAACAGTTTCGCTTCTCGATTCCTTGTCGTCGTATAATGCTATTTTACGAGCTAATCGACATCTGTTTCAATGTACGCTTATAAGTCATTTAAATTTGGATTAGCAGAATTATTTTGAATTTATACGTCGAAGGTTGCAAGTGGCGCTAAGAAGTTTATCGCGCACCTATCCAATCTGCAACTTTGAATACATTGACATCTTAGTGCACTATTAATTAAATCGTTATCTATGAGAAGCGAAATAATCGATAGATGTATTTTACGTACTAATGATACTTGACATGCGATATCGATCCTCTTTCAAGAAAATGGGAAAATATCCGCGGCAAATACTGCTATCGAGAAATCCATGAAAACAATTGGATTTCAGTTGGATATCTCGCATGCTACATGAGCGACGAAGTTTTTAGCATGGTTTGCTTCAAAATACTGAAAGATATTGAGTTTCTCAATGTCGACGGATCATACCAGAGGAAGCTTCAGGTGAAGCGTGCGTTTTCTCACACATGAAGCACTGAAATATAAGGAAAATCTGAGAAGAGCGTATGGTCCTCAAGTTCGTTGACAGTTTTAATTTTCTGTGAAAGACAAGTCAGCGGAGTTAAAAGGAAAATGATTGCAAGCGAGTAAGTGGTTCTGTAAGATATAGGATCTTGGAAAGAATGGTTTTGTTGAAATTTCTAAAAATTTGTCTATATATAAATCTGAAATTAAGTTGGACAAAATAGTTATATAGGATACTCAAGCTAGTTGCTTAAAACTTTTTGCAGCATTATTCATTATATTTAAGTTTTTTACGTATTTTGATGATCCAACAAAATTATTTTTAAGTCCGTGTATCTACCTAAATTTTTTAATTAAAAAAAAATTTTCAAATAAATTTTAAATAATTCTTTTTTTCCGTGCATATTTTAATAAATATTACATGAAGATCATGTCAGTGAGTCCGCGTTATTATGAATGAACTAAGAAAGTTATGTAAATTTATTTGAAAGTTTCATTAAATTAAAACATATTCCCTTTGCCGACAAGACTGTACTGTTATGCTTATAAATTCAATTATTTTTCAAGTAATTTCTTCATCTGTAATTATAATTATTATTTATTTACGTCGCGTTGAAATACATTCTGTAAAATATTAATATAAACAATCTGCTAATTGAAACTACAATATAAATCTGCAACTGCCATCAGGCAGCTCTATATATATATATAAACTGCAATCCATTGATCATTAAACAAAGTGCACGCATTGTCGTCGGAAAATATCTGTCGGTACCCGTTGAAAAGTGCCTTCGATAAACGGATTCCAGAGACAAAAAGGAACGCGTTAAATACCAGTTATTTATTGCGTGCTACGACAGATAAATCGTGAGTCTCTAGAGTTGTTGAAGTCGACATTCTGGCCGCTTTAAGGTGCGTGACTGAAAAGGTAAAGCAAAGCGGATAAGCACGCGAATTACCGTAAAGTTGTGTGGCATTCCTCTCCTGGCCACATTTCTCTCGCGCACGGTTTCACCAGAAATTGATTCTGGCGTGGTCTCTTTGCTAACTTTCGCAGGCGGGATCTTTAACATTCAACAAGGATTAGCATTCGGCGGTCCAGATACTTCTCGCGATTAATCTCAATGTCCACTCGATTGTTTCGGGGAAGTGTCACTGAAACTATTCATCATGGCGCGTCCAATTTGTGTATCGCACGACACATGCAATTTACGCACTGGATAGGGCGTCCAAGGGAGCTGCCGCCCTTTGATCCCACAGGATCGCCCTCTCTGATTATTCCACGGTAACGATTGTATTTTAGGATTATCTCGACACTGATCGGCTAGTACCGTTGTAATTAAATATTTTTGAAGCACTTGCGAGTATCAAGATAGTGTCAAATAATTAAAACAACATAATCAACAGTTGGACTCTCATAGTCGATATCAGATAAATGCTTGAACATATATCTTTCACATATCAGAATTTCGAACAATGCTGAATCAAAAAACAAATCTTTTACGAGTCCTCAATAGTCTCGGGTTTGCGGATCGCGTTATTCTTCGCAGCTGTTAAATTTTCAAATGGAGCAACAATCGTTTTCAGTCCCGGTGAAGTGACTCGCACTGCACTGGCAATATTATTTTCGGGAAAGTTAGGACAGAGCCGAAATTCCCCGCGTTCAATTTGGCGGGTAAATTAATGAAACGACGCATCGTGTCTCTGGGGCTTATTTCAAACATGACGCGTGTGCTTTCGTCTAAATTGCTAACTATATTTATTGCCTTTTTTTTTCTTTTTCCCTTTCTATCTTTCAACTGAGACAGCGAGCAAGCACGATGACGCTGTGATATGACGTTCGATTTTTTTTTTTGCACGATGCAATCACTTGCTCGTGGTGCAAGCTTCTAAGGGTGCTCGCGTATGCTTGACGGGTGGTCTCTCAGTATCGCTCTTGCTCAGAGCGATACACCGCGAAGGAGCAACCGCGTCGCGTGGTGGCGGTCCGCGCACTGTTACCCCGCCAATATATTCGCCAACCCTTGTCTGCCAGGAGGAGTTTTAGCGGCGGTATCGGCTAACGCGCAGCCGCTCGTGCTTCCTACGACCCTACGCTTGAGTACACGAGAGGAATCCCTTCCCCTTTGTCTCGGATCCCCGGAGGGCGCAAAAGATCCGTGTAGATCCAAGATCCTTTCTTTAATCTCGCTCAGCGGAGCGTGGATGCCGCCGTCAGACATTACGACACTCGAACATTTGGTAACACATGCGTCGCTCTTCATACAAGAAAGTTTCTTTCGTTCAAGTGGATCTTTTTGCACCTTTGTAGCTTCGAGACTGGCATCTCGATTCTGCAACTCTTAACAGTTCAATATCGTTATATTGCCGTTGCGCAAATATTATAATAAAAATGCTGTGCAAAAAAAAAAACTATAACATAACGATATGGAATTGTCGTTAAGAATTGAGATACTGGATATCATATTCCAAAGAGAATTTGTATTCTAGCGAGAGGATGAATTATTGACGTGATTAATTTTGGGCTACGATTTTAAACAGTAATATAGTATAATTAATAATTTATAGAGTTATATATAATAATCATTCCCCAACAATTTAGATATTAACCGTTCAAAATAACGAGGGTCTGCATAAAATATTAATTACCCTATTATAAGAATTTCAATTTGTTGTACGCTTTTATGATATTAGAAACTATTAAAACTTGAATCCTCTTTGTCATTTTCTCTTTAATTAATGAGCCAATTTCTTAATCAATGCCCAGGAGCAGATGGAATGAACGAAGCTGAATTAGAGATGTACATCATTTCCTATTCGATAAAAGCTTGCCCCATATTTTCGTATTCAAAGGAATAACTTCTTAAATGTCACGATTGAGGAGAACTCCTCAATTACCACAGCTGCCCTGAAAGCTTTCCTCTTAATCTCACTGCGATTAAGTTTGTCTCAGCACAGTTATTCACGTAATGAGAAGTGACCCCTATGAAAGTTCTGAAACGGCAATCGAAATGGTTTAGGTTTGCAGGTCACCGTGGAGGAAAATCTGATAAAAAAATAATAGATCGTATTCTTTTCACTGAGAGAAAGAATTTTGTTAATTTAACAATCAGCACCTTTAACAAGTGATCTATAAATATGTGACAACAAATTGGTTTGTTGTAATTGCTACTAGTCTGCTATATCAACCAATTATTAGTAACAGAAACAAATTATATAGAATCTAACCTATTTTTTGGATAAACTTTTAGATAAACTTTAGACTCGTTTACATAGAAATCATAGATGATCGTGGAATCTTAAGTCGTAGGAACTACTAACACAATCAAATATAGGGAAAATCTCCGTAGAATTTTCCTAGGAGGGACACAAATTTTGAAATAATAATTTCAAAATTAATATAATAATAAACTATGAGACTAAACGAGCGAATTAGACTGTTATTAATCGCTAAAATTATTATTCAAAATCAATACATCTAAATTACAATTACAGACGACGTTTTGAACCTGGATATCTTCATCGATAAAATTAATATTTGTCTTAAATTCTTTATATATATATATATATATATATATATATATATATAAAAATCTCGCTGTAGGTCAAATGTATGTATTATATAATATAATAAAACATAAGTTATTCTTCCTTACTCCGTATATATCCGTATATATATATATTTTTTTTTGTTTATAAATTATTACATTGATCTGTCTTCAGTGTTTATTATTTTCCGATAGATTTGGCAATAAAGAAATCATTTGATTTCATTGCCAACGTGATATCAACTATCAACATTCTATGATGGGATCCTTGACATACTTAGAATCCTCTCACAATCACCAAATAAGTATAATGTATATGATTGTGAGAGGAATCTAAGTATATTGTATACGATTGTGAGAGAATCTAATCAAGAATCCCATGAAAGAATGTTGATAGTTAATCACGTTGTTAAGTTATCACGTTGACAATGAAATCAAATGATTCCTCTGTTGATCAAAAAATAAGCTCAAAGATTATTGTAATAACTCACAGATTATTGTAATAATTTATAGATAAAATAGAAGTAATATATACACTTGATTGACAGCGAGATTAAAAAGAATTTAAGACAAATATGAATTTTACTGATGAAGTCTACATTTAGAGTCGTTATTAGGAAACGTCGTTTGTAATTTCGATGTATTGATTTTGAATAATAATTTTAGCAATTAACAATAGTCTAATTGGTTCTTTTATTCTGATAGTTTATAAATTTATATTAATTTTGAATTTATATTCATTCTTAATTATATTATCTATTAATCTATTAATTAATAATAATGATGATAACGTCTTTATACTCTTTTTACCCATTTATATTTACATACATATGTTTTGTGTGTGTGTGTGTGTGTGTGTGTGTGTGTGTGTGTGTTACACACATAAACTTTATTATTATTATTTCAAGAATTATAATATATAGATATACCAAATTATACTAATGTATACACCTTTTCATATTAAAAGCTTTCTTATCATGACTCAAGGACTGTTCTTTATTCCTGTCTGAACTGCACATAGTACAATAAGTTGGAGCGAATCAAATGTATTAGCGAATTCAATTGGAAGCACTCAGTGAACACTAGTGCATGTTAAAGCCGTTGTATACTGATTTAATTTGAACATAAAAATGAAATGCAAGTATTTCAAATTATAAAGTACATATTTTACCTAATAGTACAATAAAATGTATTTCACGATTTATTTAATTAATTTCTATATTTATTTATAAACATATCTTTACGTTATTTTGTGTACGATAGCTTTAATGCGTACCAGTCCAATCGAATTCGTTATATGTTTCATTTCAACTTATTGCACCATGTGTACCAATTCAGTGCAAGAATAAAGAACAAACTTAAGGTTTAAATCAAGAAAAAAAATTGTATTAGGATAATTGTCACCCGAAAAGGGACAAATCCTCTTTTTTGTCTCCTACCTCTCCTCAGGACGCTCACATCTATAATAGCCAATATATGGACAGACAGTCTTCTAGTTAAAATAACAAAGTTATACAATTCTAAATAAAATTAGCGATTATAAGTAGTCATATTTATTGTAATTGTACAATAAATTTACAGCAGAAATAACTTTCTATGAAAATCCACTATCTAGAAATCTCAAAATTTTTAATTAAAATATGTTAGTTAAGATGATGCGTAATATTAATGCTGTAATAAAGAAAACTTATTATATTAACGATTTTTATTGATAATTGTTAGATATAATTTCTTTGCTAAACTATCAAATCTTCTTAGTTAAGGCCGTACATACAAAAATTTTAGTCATAATCGTAAGGTCTCAAGTAAATCGATCAATCACAATTAAAATTGCGATCTTGCGTTTCGACTGTGATTGGCCGATTTGCTTATGGTCTTATGATTACGATTAAAATTTGTACATAGCCTTTATAAATGTTGAACTTATGTAGCAAGATATAGCTTTGACATCCAATATATTTATTTGATACGCACGACTTTGACGATAGTTATGTACGCATGGTACCGTCCTTCGAGTTTCATAAACCTCGTTCAGAGTTTGAAGGATGATAAGAACGCGACGGTGTTTCGCTGCAAGTTTCGCCTACTTTATTCTGTCAATAATTTACTCGCAGCAAGAATAAAGATACTCCGCAGCTTTATGCCGGAGATGCATTCGTCTAATCTCTCAGAAATGAGCCATGGAAGCTGGAATGTTCCCTCCCCGTCATTTTATTCCCGCAGTCATACTTTCCACAATTGAAGTTTTGAATTGACTCCGAGCGACAAACAACGGATTTCCCATCGATTGTTCTTGAAAAGTTCGCTGGATCTTCGAGGTTGCAGTTCCTGTTTAATGAGTAAACGAAACCGCCGACGTGCCGAAATATAAAGGCGTTTTACCCTTTCAGAGTTGAAATATGTTACTTCTCAAGCAATTAATATCCTGAAAGGAGTATTAATTTGTAAAGCGTAGCTAAGTTTTGCGTTTTGAAGGAGTTCAAAATAAGACAAAGACTGTGAGAAACAGAACAAAATAAATTTCATTTTTTTCTAGGAAATAAAAATGTATAACGCAGATTACATAATATAATGCTGAAACAACTGTAATACAACATTTACGCAACAATTTTCTGCGACCCGCCAACATTTAAATTGAAATTTTCTATCTACAAAGCTCGTATTTGGTTTAGAATGCAAAATGTAATTGTGTATGCAAATTAAGGCAAACCTCAAGCGTGAATTTATTCAAATAAATAACTTTCTTGACATGAAACGCAATTCTCACATCATTTTCAGAAAAACCAATGCTTTTCCAGTGACGTTATGGCACACATCATGACATATTGTACTATCAACAAAATTGCACTCGCTTAATTCTCATTAATAAGATTATGAATTGCAATTAGAGCTTATTTTTTGATCAACATATAATAATAAGCTAAGTGATACCAACGAGAATAGAAAAGCGCGTGGCTTATAGTAGCATATAAAACCTCGTCTTGTTGCCGCGTTATTGGCTTTTTTCCAGTAAAATGCAGTTTCCGAAATAAATCGAGATTAAGTAGAAATTCCAAAAGATAAAATTCTCACGATTAATGTGTAAAAGAGCAGCACGTACTCGCGATATCTTTCGTTTGAGAAATTAATTATCGAATCTATTTAATCGCCACGAGATCTTAGTGGTCTTTTTCAGATAAGTGCCATTAGATGTTTATCTGTATCGATTAAATTGCATCCTTAAACTATGCTTCGTGCTAAGTATATGTATTGCTTTCAGATCATCTAGGATTTCGTTAGCGAGAGTTATCGATGGTATCGATTCTGTCCCGGCATTTACAGTCCACTTTCGATTACGGGCGATGTTCGAGGCAGTGGAAGGATCTGTCGTCCGGTTCCCTTAATTGGATTCGCTGGCATTTCTAAATCTTACGAGGCAGCTAAAATATGTTAAGTGCAATTACATGAGAACGAATTCTTCAGAATTCTCTCTTCGTAGTCTTGGACACGTCGTATTGGACTGAGGAAGGAGATCGATCGACTTTAACGTTTCTGTTTTGCTCCTGACCATATAAAGCGATTAACCTCTTTAGGAGAAGACACAGTAAGGATAACAGAAGACGATTCATGAAATAATACATCCTTTGTGTCGCTTTTGAACTTGCAGGAGTTCAATTTGCTGGATTTTACACTTCCGGTGGCCCTTCCGGTGGCGCACTGCATGTGTCCTAATCCTTACACAACGAACCGATGATGGAGCGATTATTCATAACGTTGTCAGATGGCACAAAATACGTCGAATTATTCGGCAATCCAACGAGTTGGAAATACCTCGGATGTAAATCGTATGTTTGCTTGCGTTTGAATTTTATCTGTGGATTAAGCAGTTATTCCACACGCACGCATTCGAAGCTTTAAAATTTGCAGAGATGCATTATTGTAATGCGACGCGTATGAAAATATCATTATTGTGCAGAATTTAATATAAAACGCGTTCCCTACGACATGAAAGAGCAAAAAAAAATTTACTTATTAATTAAAAATCTGGCAGAGCTATACAATTTGTATATACAGCCACGTGTGTTCGTCATTAAATTAAAATCTCCTTTCAAGGACCTTTAAGTGAGGTGGCCATAGTACACCTCAGGTTTTTTTTTTAATTTTATTCTGGAGAAAGAAAATAAAAATTTTTGCCCAGGTGGCCAGAAATTATTATTATTATTGTAATTAAAAAATTATAATTATATTATTTTTATGTTCTTCTATCTCATAAAAATATATAACTGATATAAATTTAACTATAACATGATAAAACATCAATAAAAAATATAACATAAAAATATTATTAGGTGTTGGAATTAATTCGTAGCGTTTTACAAGTGATGGGAAGTACTTTCATTAATGTATTTTTTAATGCTCATGTGAAATAAATAACATTCTTTCATTAAAAAACGCTACGAATTAATTCCAACACCTAATAATAAAATATATAATTGTAAAATTAAAACTTTGGGAAAGTTCTGAATTGCCATTATCTATCAACTTGCATATCTTTAAATTACTAGCCTATTTAACGATACTCGATAGAGAAAAAAATATCAATACAATACGTACTAAGATAGTTAGAAGAATAATGGCAAAATTGTGTCATAATAGTTCCGTTCAGATTATTTCGAATTCACTATATCTAGTTTGAAATTAGCTCGGATTGCCTGTTTGCATCGAATCCCAGTGGCGAAACAGCGGAATTCCCCGAACAGTTTATCATTCAGTAAACTTGCTCTACGTACCAAGAATATCATTTTCCGCTGTACTGCGAACACCTAATGCCTTCGTCGATCGTTTATCGCCTCGTTGTGGGTCCGATAAGACGTCGGACGATCTGCACGATATATGCGACTGCAACCATTGGATGAATTGATTACATAACTGTAGATAGACGGTTAAATGCACTTGGTATCTGTTCTCGGTAGTTGTTAGAGCTTATTACGCTGATATTTGTATTAAATAATGTTGGAAGCATAAATAACGGAAAGAATAGTTTTGCTGAAGAATCTAAAGTGTTGCTACAAATCTAAAAGTAATTCTGATCCATCAAAAATATTTTGATGGAAACTCAAACTGGTTGCTACAATATCAAACTTTTTTGCAGCATCATGTTTTAGTTTCCAGCATAATTATTTTAGTTGTCCAACAAAATTATTTTTAAATCTGTATCAAAATTTGAGATCTTTCAGCAAAAAGATATCCAAAAAAAAAAAGACTATTCTTAAATCAATCATAATACAAGTAATACACTCGTAATAAGCAAAAATATTATAATCTTGCTTTAAAGATTTTAGTTATTTACAAAAATATTGTAACCTTGCTTCAAAAATATTAATCTTGATTTGAATTTATATTAATATAAGATTTTTGATTAAGCAAGTCTTGAGTGTAAAGTAATACTTGCATCAAAACAAATTCAATCAAATCAAGACTAATATTTTTGAAGCAAGATTACAATATTTTTGCTTATATATCGGATATTTTATGATTGATTTAAGAATAATTTTTTTCTTTGTGTACGCGAAGGAAGAAATAGTTAATCAAATTTAATCAAATTTTTTATTTAAAAATTAAGTTATGAACAGTATTTGTACGTATATATTTAAATATTTTTTTATCGGTATTTCAGTAAGAGCATTTCTAAAAGAATATCCAAGAATATTTCGCAAAACACATATTTGAATTAAGTATCCTATTGTTGAATGCGAAAGTGGATTCGTCGCACCGATCTTTCTTCTACATTTTACATTTTCATACACTTGTAAATTCAATGCGAACGAAGCACTTTTCTCTGCGTATTGTGATGTTTCAGAGATGTAGGCTCCATCTCGCAGTTTATGAAAAATCGACATCTGAGAGATAAATCTTTCTGCCATGCTCCGTCAATTTTTACAATTTGAATTTTGAATAAAATAACAGATTTGTTAAAATTCTGGGAACAATTTTCACGAAAAGCTCTTATAAACCAATTCGTTTTTTATTATAGCATTTCATCGGTACTTAATTCAAATTTTTTACCAACTTCCATATTCAAGCGATATCTACTTGTTATGGCAGAGAAAAATAAAGAATCGCTTTCCTTTATAAAGGGAGTATCACGTCTCTTTGATATAATAGCAATTTGAGTACAAAGTAATTCCCGAGATATTTTAAACAAGATTATACACGATGATAAACTTCCGAAAGGACACTTTTATTTTTATAAAAATTCATCAAGTTGTATAATAGGTATGTATATCCAGTTGTATATCACATTGTCAGTTATCCTAACTATAAATAATGGAGTTTTATATTAAATGTTGAGAGATACAACTAATCACTTTAATGGATGGTGGTTTCGATGTGATGATAAAAAACACGAAAGAACAAATTAGCATTGAGAAAATGAAAGCCACAAACGCAAATATGATTAAAATAGAATTTTTAAAGAAATATTTTTTTTATCAATTAATATTATTTATATTAAACAATCAAATTCTCAAATTTGTTGAAAATTACTTTTTTATACATCAACATTTAATTAACGTCGCATTTTCCAGAATTTTTAATATTTAGACATTGTAACAATTGCGTTTCAGGTCAACTAAAGTTAAAGTTAAGTTTACCTAAAATTAGTTCAAGAGAGAGAGAGTTTTTTCGTTATCTATTTGCTCATTTCTTTTCCCTTACGGCAAAATTCGTAAAAACTTTTTCTGATGCAACTAAAAAATGTTTCGTGATATTTTTATTGAAAGAAGTACGTTATTTAATAATATTTAAGACCATCATTTGCATTTATCGCTATATTTGTACAAAAAAGTATTTAATTTTAAATTTTATCGAAGCAAAATCTAGGAAGAACAAATTTAGAGAGGCCAAATCTCGAAACCACACATGAGAGTATTGAATTATCAATTTCGTGTAAACTAAATACAGTTCCTGTATAAACTGAAGAACAGATCGCGTTCGCTAAACGTCGTTATGAAAAGAGAGATGGATGCGACACGCTCAATTATATTCTTTTCCAATGGAAATTTGGTTTTCCCGACGAGGCAATTCGTTCTTATTTGCCTAGGTCATAGCGAAATAACGTTCGGAAGCAGAGGCAACTAGAAGTCGCGTCAATGTTCGAGAACGGATGAGATGATAGAGTCAGCATTCATCTTAAATATTCAATTTTTTGCGAATACAGTTTCTCATCGGCAAACCATAATCAAAGAAAAAAAATATTTTACCGAGAATCATTAATCTTTTTCGTTTTTCTTGCGTTGCGGAAGTTTGTACGTCAGGATGAGATAGAAGAGAAAAATATTAATTATATATTTGTATTCTTATATTCGTTTCTTGAATATTGTCTCGTCTTAAGAGCATACATTAGGTTAAAATGGAGCTCGTAATTCGAGATGCAAATGGTTCAATAGCCATCTTTGCTTAGAGAATAGCTGATTGTGGGACTACTCAGAAGTCTACTAATTAGAAGTCAAATAATTATTTGTGTGAAACTTAGCTTGAGATTCTTAACAAAATGATTAAAAGAGTAACATGCGATCCAAATATATCTTTTTAAAATTAATGTGTAAAGTTTTCGCCGAAATATATATCATAGTTAAATATAAAAATGTATGAAAAATATTAAAAGTTTACAAAGCGGAATAAGAAGAGTAGATGGCAAAGAATAGATTGCTTTCAATACTTGTTAAAAAGGTTTGGAGTAAGATAGATTGAGATAGTAAATATCAGTAAAGCGTGATAGTTGACGTAGAGAACCTCTTTGAGAGATTCTACAATAGTATTAAATCTTGTATAATATCTAAAATTAATATTTAATATTTAATGTTTCTTACGACTAGACATCACGATTATTAAATATTAATAATGATTGATTCTCAAGATTCATTTATTGAATCATATTACGTCTCAAAACTGATTACATGAGCTTCGTAGTAGAAACGCGATTATAAACGCGATCCCTTCATTTATCTTGTACATACTTTATATTTATTATAAGCGAAAAAATATATTGAAGTTACTGAGAAGTTTGAATCAATTGATCAAGAAATATTATAATTAGAAATACAAATACATCATAATTATTAAATGTTGAAAATGATTGACTTTCAATACATTTAGTGAATCGTATCAAGTCTTAAAATTGATTTTAGATAAGTTTCTTGGCAGAAATACGATTATAAACGCATGTTCCCTTCATTTTTCTGCTATCAATTTTATAAATGGAAAAATATTACTAAAGTGAGTAAAATAATTCGAATCGATTGATTTGAAAAGTTGAACATTTTACTGCTAAGTAGACACATGGTGTTATGACAGTCGCTAACATTAAAGAATGCAAAAACGATTTTTATCTGAAAGCAATCGAAAAGTGAACGCAGACATACGCGGGTCCTGTTTACAGGATTTCAAGTGATTGCAAACAGTTCCTTTCAAAAGCACCGCTGGGCGAGTTGCGAAAAACGTTGCGAATGTAACGAACAGAATGGTGTGGATTTTCAGTACATAGGAAGTCGGGAAACCATTTACGTGGCAAAAATATTCCGCGTAAACACGTGTTGCTCTTCTAGAAATACGTGTAACTTTCCATCGATCGGTTATAGCAATTGAAGCGTCCAATCTTCCTTGGACGATCTTTTAACAGCGCAACCGAAATTATTTTATATATCATGTATTTAATATCGCTCTAATAATTAACGAAATGAGTTTGCTATTTTCCAAGTAGTAGTGAGTGTTATTTAATTTGATAAATATGAATATATTTTGTACAGAAACCTAATATACCTATAATCAGACATTGAATAACAGTAGACCATGTCAGTTCCGATTCTGGCTCAGAGTACGAAAGATTGTATTTTGACTATTCCAATTTTATGGAACGTTCCGCACCAGGAAATTTAACGGAAAGAACGTACGATCCTTCGTGACTACAAATAATTCGTTCGATCCTGCATCCGGGACTATAGATGCCGTGATTTCACATGGTTTCTTCTTCCAGAGAATAGAATGTTCCCATATCCTCCATCAAACGTTCTCGCTTAGCCCATTTTAGAAGACACTGTCTTCCAAGCGGAGTACAATTTCTCCTCTCACGGTCATCCTTTTCCCTTTTTCTCTATTGTATTTCCTTCTCCCTTTCTTTGCATCATTAATTAACCGAAACTTGGAAACGAACTGTCAGAGTCCCGAATATTAGATCGTATAGCGTAACATTAGAAAGATTCCCAAGTTCACTGAGCGTGCGATGAAAATGACACCGAGCGTTTCGTGTGACGAAGCGACGAAAATGCCTGAAAGCATAGACGGAAATGGAGCTGCTTGACTTCCATTTGTTGTAAAGGACGAACAACCAGGCGAGAGAACCGCGAAGGGATGGACATTGGACATACAGACGGATGCAAGTCGCAATCCGTGTGTCAGCAAATCCGCCACGTGTATATTGTATTGTCGTGTAACGTAATTTTTATAGTCTCAGCAGGTTTTTTTTCTGAAGCTTTTGACACATATAAACGAGTCAAGTGTGATATTTAGGTACACTGTAAATGGAGTAAATAGATTAACTCAATAAAAATGATTGTTCGAATTGTGTTTTATTTTTTATTACAATTTTAAATAGTATTATTAAAAAAGAACCCCGTACTAATCATATAGAAAAAATGACTTGAAAAGTTAAGCAATTTGTAATAGATTTATATATTTAAGAATATTTTAAATATATTAAAAAAAATATATTTTATACATTATTCAAATTTCACACAAATTTTTTTATACAAGTTTACTAAATATGTTTTCTCTATCTAAATCAGTTGGTTTATTTCATGATTCTGTACCTAAAAGTATTAAGATACAATCATCAAAAAATGAATAGTTTAGTAAATAAAAATATTTGTCACTCCAATCAGCAACTCAAAATAGTAACTTTAAAATGATGTTGTAACAAAATTTTTTACGATTTTGCCTAAGAAAACTTTTTCAACATCTTATAATCTACAAAATATCATAATTTTAGCCAATTTGACCAAAATCACTTTATTCATATGATTAGTGTGCGGGAACCTTTAATTACAATTAATATTTTCATATTTTTTTTTATTGTTCGTCTTCTAAAATCCTGTTGCATGCCACAGAAGAAATAATAGCTTTTTAATTTCCGAGAAAAAGTTGTTCCGAAAAGAAATTGTAACAATTTTTCGTATTAATAATTCATTTCATATCTCCGCAAGTGAATACGTGCAGTATGAATCGCGACGGTATTTTGTATTTGTCGATTGTGCATACTATAACGTACGAAGCGACATTCGAACGCGAAATATTGAAATGGTATTGTTGCCGCAACAATACTCTTCCGGGAGCGACACAACGGATGCTGATAACCACAACCATCTGCGAAGTTAGTATTTATTCATGGGCAACGAGCGTGAGAGAGACGTTGGAGCTACAAGATATTGGTGTTGGTACATCTTATATAGCAATAGCGGATTTTCTTCTCTACGTTCTATCATCAAAATTAGCTGCAGTGAAGCTTAATCCGTTCTCTATTGTCATAATTATGGCGTACTATGCAATTGAAACATTGTGCGTGCAATCACAATGCTAAACATCAAAACCGTTGCAAAGGGAATGCGAGAAGAAAGAAAGTTAAATATCTTTGTTTTGATACAAAATAATTCTTAATGCGAGAAGAATGGAAGTTAAATATATTTGTTTTGATACAAAATAGTTCTTAATTCATGATATTTTAATTAAATCAACGCTTGTATTATCTCATGTAATTCCTTTGTTGTGTATCTGCATTGTAAACATTTCTATACAAAAAGATTGCATTTTATATTATAATTTAATACACTTGTAAACTTTTTTTTAAAGATTCATCTCATTATCAAGCTTTATTTAAAGAAATACCATTCTTTATAAAAATGACATAATTGAAAAAAAAATAAATACAGTATATTGTCCTGACAAGTCAATTAGAAGATTAAAATTCAACGCAAAACCGAGGGCTTTTGTCTCATTAATACAGAAAAGTATTTAAAAAAATTACAATTAAAAAAAAATATCTTTCACTGCAGAAACATCTCGTCTTTGTTTGCTATTATGTAAATTATTTTAAGATGTGCTGTTTTATTTCCGTACGTCTCGAAAAATTAATTGAAACGACGAGCGAATTTCAATTATCTAGTCATTAACGAGAGTGTTTCAACGTATCACTTCTCTCACTTCCGTTACGAAATGTTTTACGTTTCAAATGGAAACACCGCAACAGTTCTCGAAACGGTTTAGTATACTGTAGCGTCATGTGACTTCTCAATAGTGCTGACGAGATACAGACGCAGTATACTTCCTCTAAAGTTGTATACAGACTGTGATTAAATACAAACAAGAGATAGAGAGATATTCCGCGGGATCAGCATGCATATTCGACGCAGGATATCTACATATAATGTCAAAACGAAAGTCACGAGAAATTGTTTTCGAACACGCGCGGTTCGAACATCGACGTATCGGAATTTCTTGAATGCGACCGCCTGACCCAGTGACTTCAAAACTTGAAGAATCTAGATGAGAAGATGTACATGAAGACGAAAAGGAAGAGACTTGAGGCTGCTGTTGAGGATATCATAAAGGAGAAGAGAGAAGCCTCGAAAGAACGAACTCTCGACACTTTAGCTGACGTGGTTTTACGTGCCGGTATAATAGCACTCTTGTCTTTAGATAGACCAAGCTCGAAGTGACCTACCGGCCTGCAACAGCGACGCAATCATTAAGTTTACTCAGCAAGTTTTGTCGCTTCAGTTGTACGCAGTTGTACGTTCGTGTATTTGCGATTTACATAGACATTTGCAATTGTAGAATACAGACTAGACACACAAAAACCGGGTCAATTAAATACTCCTATTTTAGGAAGAGGTCTAATCTGATGCTCTTAAAGTGTATTAATTTAATATCTCGTAATCTCTCGCTTAATAGCTCTTTAAATTTTCGGGAGTGAAATTTCATTTGAAAAAGTGATAGTTGCGCCAGCCTAGCAAGAATGAATTTCATTTCATTCACTTCTTCAAGGAGTAAATCTCTTAATCTAACAATCAATGATCAACTTTAATTATTAATATCTCGCTTTCTGGGGCAGAAACTGGGGCTTTTTTCTATCAGATTCGTTCGTTTTGTGCAAAAACATCGAATGATTTCATCAAGATTGGATGTAAGGAGGCTGAACTTAATATTTATTAGAGTGAAATTTTAGTCTCTTCGTTTGAAGAGTTTATTTAAAATTATTACTCCGTAGAGAGAGAAAGAGAGAGAAAGCGAGAGCGAGAAGAGAGAGATTAAAAAATTGACTCTTGCTTGAAATGATTCTTCACTCTCTAAGAGTGAAAAATTCTACCCCGTATCTACCATTCTTTTAGAACTTTTGGGAGTGAAATTTCACTCCTAAAAATTTAGAGTGTACACGAAATTTTATCTTCGCGTCTGTCATAACTTAAGAAGTTTGATAAAGTAGCCATTATACGTGTATACAACATTGTCATCGTTTCGTATCCTCAAGATTACTTTTTACGGCTCAGGAGATCAGAGGACCTGTATTAAATTTCGAACGCGAAGATTAAATGTCTAATACCTGCTTGTTTACACTCTTTCATCGATGTGGCACTCTGCCTAAATTGACGAATATCTCGAGCACTCTTGTTATTTAGATCTCATCAGCGAATATGGAAGCCTGTTTACATCGTAGAAATAGGACGTATAACGAGAGCCTGTCGGAACGAATTATAATTGCTTGAGCATCGAGTATTCTCGAAATTGCACTATTATCAACGTCAATAGATCTGATCTCGCGCGGTAGTACGGAAGTAAATTCGAATCTGTATATTTACATAGCTCTCAATCCTTCCGCGTTTGCACGTACACGTTAATTAGCACCGACTGATCAATGTGCTAATGGTCACTCCGTGTACAGCACGCACACTAAATGCCCAATCACGTCAATAAATTAAGCATCGTGTTGCTACGATTGGATTTCCGTTATATATTTTATCCGGATGATCGAAATTGCATGTGCTTCGTAAAAGGAAAGAGAATTATTTATCTTGTTCGCTTGTACATTTATTATACATCCGTAATATTTCTATTTATTATAACATAATTATGAAATCTTTCTCTCTTTCTTTTTCCCTCTATAGATTTCAAAATGTTACCATCTCATCAGGAGAGAATAATGTGATGTTATCAACATTGTGCCGCAAGATAGAACGCATCGAATATTTTATAAGATTTCCATTTCCTTCGCTCGAGCATTTTATATCTGATGGGATAGTGGCTTTATAAGATTTAGGAACGTTTAATCAGCAAATACACGCACGCGAATAAACCTCAAGTAGATTCCAAAGAGTCAGATTTGTATTTTCCTACGTGCCGGTAATCTGATCATTGGAATTCTCTTCTCTATCTTTATTCTTTTCCTCCTTCACTCTTTCTCTAAATCTTGAACTGATATCCAATCAGATTCGATTGAAGGAGATTCCATTCATTTAGTATTTTTTTTGTAATAAAATTTTTGCATGTAATGAAAGAGCAAATGTATATAAGATATAAATAATATTTCTTTTTGACAGAAAAAGAAAGAAAGGGGGAGAAAGGAAGAAAAAATGTTTTATCTATTTAGTATCCGCAAAACACTGCCTTTCGAAAATGACTTTCTTATTTCAAGTTTATAAAAAATGACTACGTTTGTATAAAGTTACATTTAAATGGAATGAATAAATTCTATCGATTGTAAATAAAATTCTAACTAGCAGAATTCTACAAAGATCCTCAAAGTAATTTTTTTCCTGGTTTTCTCTCGCAATACGCGTTTGATATGTACGAATCACTCTGCCATATGTCAAATATTGTCAAATTAAAAACCTGTTTATCACGTCAGACAAGATTTTTGAATTAAGCGAGAATTACGCGATTACGGATAAGAAATGTTTTTCCTTTTAGCGAATCTCGTCTCCTCCGATATCTCTTCGAGATATCAAAATCTGTGTAGGCACTATGTAAGTCTTTCTGAGGTGATTTTACGCTATTACTGATTGTGCGTTAATATTGATGGATTGATATAGAATTCTAACGGTGATTTGGATTTTGATTCTCGATTAATATCGCTTTATTAAAATCTACAGTACATTATTATTATTACAGTTATTATTATTATTATTATATTAACAGTGCAATAAATAATGTATATAAAACAAAAATATATCGTCAATAATATTGATCGTGTATAGGTTGTAAAAATATTGATACATACTGTCAGTATTACTGATTCGATATTACTGATCAGTATTATTGATCGTGTAAGATCGCCCTTCGGATAGCGAGTTTTTAGGGTTTACAGAAGAGCGGAACACATTGTGCTGTGTATATCGGTAAATAGGCATTTATCCATTACACAGCACTTGATACTCCGCATCGTGTCTTCGTGCTTCTGGATTATTTACGAGGCGGATGAGACCTGACTCTCGTAACATTCTGCAGACTCGGATTGCGAGGAACTATCCATTATTCAACAGGATGGCCTATTTCAAAATATCTTTTCGTTGACGAATTACTTAATTCATATGTTTCAAAGAACATTCATCAGCAACGGATGACATATTTTGACTCGTATTTGAACGAAGCATTAATAGTCGATCGATTAATTTTTCATCAATAACTATTACTAGTTATGAACTCTCAAAATTTAAATAATGTAGGAAATTAGACAAATAAGACTTCGGTACGGTACTTAATCATTGATTATATGTATATATAAATTATATTCTTAACTTGCTGTACACTCGAACGTTTCGACCACTTCTTGGGGTCATCCTCAGCGAGATCAATGAAGAAAAAGGAATATAATAAAGTTTTCACCCTTCTGCGTATCAAAATTTTATTATATTCCTTTTTCTTCGTTGATCTCGCTGAGGATGATCCCAAAAGATAGTCGAAATGTTTGAGTGTACAGCAAGTCAATAATTAAAAAGCAAGAAAAAAATTAAAAAGTGAAAATTAATCTTTAAGTGAGTAAGTAGAGCCACAACACCTCGGATATGTTAAAGAATTTCTTAAAATTGTAAATATGATTACACAACAACTTGGAATAAAGCCTTTAACAGTCAAGCTGGATCTTAGGTACTTAAATAATTCAGTGTGAATTTATACACCATATGTATAATTATTTAAATTTCATATATAGTTTTCTTTAAACCTTTGTTCTAAAAAAAGAAAATAAAAAGTATTGCCCAGAAGTCTTAAAATTTATTATTTTTACATTTCTCTATCTTATAAGGATATAATTAATATAAATTTAATTATAACATAACCAACACACAATATATAATCATAAAGTTAAAATTTTTTGGTTCTGAGCATTCTACCTCTATCAATTTGCGAATCTTTAAACTACTTACACTGAGAAAAAAGTTAAAACATTCACAAACAAGTGTTACATGTTCCGTTTTCTTCAATATTTATTGGTTATAAAAAATTTGACTCCCCCTATTTGAATAAAAATTTAGTTCATTATAAAATAAACGTTATATCCTACAAATAAATTTTTAAGTATCTTTATCTCAATGTAACCTGCTTAAAGATTAAAAGGGATTAATAAGCATTTAAAATTGTGTTGTATTTTGTTAAGTACGTTTGTTAATCAATAAATATTAATTATTAATGTATGTCAGAATATCCATTGACCGCGTCAAGCTGTTAATAACTTAACAATAATCCATGGTTAATGAAGAGCATTGTTTTTTGCAAAATTATCCATTCGGATTTCAATACTGATGAGAATAATTACATAATTTTTATTCGCTTCAACAGCGAATAAATAACTGTTGCACATCGTTAGTAATATCGTGAATATATTCTGCATGATGTTACACACCTTTCATTACGCTTGCATGCTCAGTCAATTGGGATCTCGTGTCGCTTTTCCAATTTTCCACGAGGTGAGTGCAGCCGACAGCGACATAACATGATTATTATACAAAAGCGATACGCTATTGGAGATAAAATAAAATTGAAATTTCCATTGTATTGAGTTTCCCAGATTTAACGAGTCTATTGTAAGCTTCCCCTTTCTTTATTTGATAATTTTATTAACGCAGTGTTGTTTAATGCAAATTAATTATACTTTTTATCGTTTTCAATAAATTACACGGTTTTTATAAGTTAAGATTTTTCTACTGTCCGTGACAAAAAGACAGATTATCAAGTGCCGTGCAAATGCTTCCATCTTTCATTGTTTCCAGAAATCGTTTTCACCTTCTTTCCCAGACTCGTCAGTAGTAACTACCGTCGCAGTCAGACGAAGGTAGTAGTTTACCCACGTTCGATCAGACAGTTATCCAACTCGCCATTCTCCGCTAAAGCAAAAGCGTGACATATATTTCTTAAAAATAGCTATATTTTTTTATATTATGTACTTAAATTATATAAGGCAAAAATCTTTTAACACAAATTTTGTATGCAAAACTATTTTTCCATTTTTTTGTTCTCGTTTTAATATAGTTTTTAAACGATATTAAGTGAGAAAATAGTTTTTATCATTTATTACTAGTAAAAACTTATTCATAATAAATAGTTTTTATTATTATGGTTGTAAAAGTGTTGGAACTGTGAAAGATTTTTGATTACAAAAAATAAAAGATTTTATCTATAAAATAAATAATCGATATATAAATAATCGATAATATATATTTATTTTCGTACATTACATGTCATATTTTGCAACGATTTATTCGATTCGTATCGACGTTAAGCGTTTAAAATAAACTGGATTACCCAGTTCTTAAAATAAGTTGATATTGATGAGCTACATATGTATTCATGATAAGCATCATCCCACACAGAACTATCGCTGACGTACATACAATAACCTTGTGCAAAAATTCATTTAGCAGTCTTCAAAAGAAGAAAAATTAAAATTAAACGAAACTAGATAAAAATATAAATAAACAGTAAATAATTTTTATTTTCGTATATATCGTGTTTTAGCTTGATGTGTAATAAATTATTCAATTCGTGTCGGCATTTAAATTAAATTACTCCGTTCTCGGTTGATATTTTTATTGGAAAGCAGAATATTACGCAGTATTATTTCGATTCTGCGACCTTCGTTCAAAGTACTTTAATTCGCGACGTAAAATGAATTACGTCGTAAAATGTAAGAGCAGCGTCTTGTACAAGATAGTACTTGTCCAAGATAGGATGATACATCTCTCTGACGAAGTTTTCGTTGCTCTTCGGCAACATCCTTGGTTCTTTTGTCTTCGCTACTTTTGCGTGTCAAGGCTCATATTCTGATCCATATCCCATCTCCTTGGCCGTCATCTCTCGATCTACCCTTACTCGTCTCTTCGCGATGCACCATCGCGCAGCAACAGTATCGGGGTAGTGCGTATTCGCGTTTTAGCGACCGACTTAACCACTGGAGTACGCGCAGGCGTTACGCTGTCGTCGCCGGGCGGGAGAACGGGGAACGCTTGGGGATACGGCGAAATCCTGGCAAATCAATACGGCAATGTCCGCCGGTAACCAGGCAGTCGGGGCTCATCCTTTGCGAGTAACGTGTCGGAAGTCGATGCGCACGCTCAGTTGTATCGGCAATACTGATTAGAACAGTCCATTGAATCAGTCATCTTCGTCTTCTTCATTGTCGCTGTGCAAACGCATCGATTCCTCTTATTTCCGTCTGAGCTTTGAATCAGCTTCACAAAGTGAAGTGTGCTAGTTGGAAGGAGAACGGTGATACCGTTATACTTGAAGAAAACGACTAACAGCCCTCTTGGGTAACTGACCTTGTGCAACAGCACGAACAGTTCAGCTCTTGAGAAAAGGAGCTACTCGAGCAATTTCGTGACGAGGATCTTATAAACTGAAGTTACCTGCAACAACTTCTCATTTAGAGAGAAGAGATAGACACGTATATTTCAGAGCGCACGAGTCGTTTAGGGTCGTCTTACATTCGTCGTAGAAGATACTACGCATATACCAGAGAAGTTAGATAAAGAGAAGTCGGGTGGAGATTAGACGGTCTCGCGAGCTCTAGCAGAGCCACTGATTGTTATTATCAACGTCACTAAGAAGATAGTCCGATCCCATCCCGGTACCACGATCGAATTAGTAGGCATTCGCCAAGCCGCCAGGCTACTACGACGTCTGGTAGGCGCGAGTGATTGGTCCTTCTGCACGGATTTACCGAAACACCCCCAAAACGGCAACCCGTCGTCGTCGTGGTGCTGCCGGGGCCCCGCCGTTAGCCGCGAGAGATCGCGAGAAGGGAGTTTGGGGAGATCGGCGGGAGGATCGGCCTGTTCGTACACGACCAGCACCGGTCACTGGTACGCCGCTTGCTGGCGGCCCAGTGAGATGGAAGAAAAGTCCTCTGCCCGATTCTCCGAATATCTGTTCGCCAAGATGGGCGGGCAGGACGTCTCGGCCTCTCAGGGTCCCCGCAAGGTGACCGCCGACACCAGAAAGTGGATGCGAGAGAACCTGCTACTCTTGGTCACCTTGTCCGGCGTACTCTTCGGCGTAATTCTAGGTGAGCGATGGTGTTTATTTTTTTTTTTTATTACGGAATACTAACACAATGAATTAAAGCATTAAAAAATTGTAGTTTCAGAATATTTTTTTCAAAGAAAGCTTTTATTTAGAAAGGAAAAGAGAACTTTTTCGTTAATTTCTAATTTTTAATTTTTCTTTTTTGCGTTAATTTCAATATAAATGCCATACATGTAATTATTAAACAATATTAAATGAAACAATTAAATAAAACAATATTAAGTAAAATATTATTATTATTATAACTTCAGGATAATTAATAATACTTGATAATAATTTTGAATTATTTTGTACAATTGACTGTTGTTAGATGTTGAAAGCTGATGTTGAAAGACACAATAAATAATACAGAAATTAAGTAGAAAATAACTTGCACGATATAGAATATTCATTGTATATCGCAAGTCACGTTTCAATATTCCATCTCTTTTCGTCAGCTATAAATTATGATCACCATTTACAATGCTTATCATGTACATGATCTTTTTAGTATGTATATATATATAATTCTATGTATGGAACTAACTCTATATTATTTAGATTTTAATCTTATTCAACCCAACAGCAATTTTTTTCAGTCAGCAATTCTTTTATCACATCAAAAAATCTTAATGTCTCTTTTTCGCTCATATAAAGATCTTATAATAATAAACTTATGCACACAAATGTTAGAAACGACCGAAAAGCTAAATTAATCCCTTTAAACAACAAAAACTTTATTCCAACTCTATTCCATAATATAAACACACACATATAATCATAATAAATACCTATGACGTGTCGAATGTTTATAGAAAGTTTACGTCAGCGGTAATACCATACGCTTTATGCTTACAATACAAGTGAGCTTCTCGCATAGATCAATTTTATTTTTACATGTATATCTCGAACGACTTAGTTCGAAATTATCATTTCGATTACGTAAAAATAAGCAACACCTTTTATCTCGTTAAAAGGTGTTGCTCATCGAGATGAAGGGTTTCCTTTAATAAATTTCATATTGATTCCTCTTGGAGTCAATATAATAAGAACTATGTTTATTAACACAGTAAGTCATGTACAGCTATCGTGAATATATCATTTGTTTATCTGTGAATATTAATAAACGATGAATCATATTTGATTAAGTGAGGATTGATTTTATTAGTTTCAGCTGTACAGTGTTATAGAATTGAAATGATTTATTTAATTATAACTGAAATATATATACAAAGAACGTTTTACGAAATCATTAAATTACTTAATAAATCTGCACATTTGATGTAAACACACATAAGAAGTAATATATAAGATTAGTAAAAGTATTAATAAAACAATCAAATGGATGTTACATCTACACAAAATTTTATTTCTAACTTGATTCAATATCTGATGGGTGAACGTATAACATCCATAGATACTTGTCTATAAGTAGAAACGTTGATGGTATTGTAATAATTTATACGATGCCGCTCGATAGATCAGTCTAAATCAAAGCTCTCATTCATATTCTTTTTTTAAAGATGTAGAATTCAAGTTACGCTCAGTTAGTCCTCGCATTGTCAATTTTTCTATCGGTTTTTTAATACAAGTATTGAAGAAGCAATCCATTATTTGCACAATCATCTATCTCAATGAATGATTCATTTGAGAAAACATTATGCTTTATGCTTTATGGCCTTTATGAAGACGTAGATAGCTTATACAACTAATTACCATTAGATAGAAAAGAAATTGCTGAAACCTTCACCTTTTCGCCAACCGCGACGCTCCTTCTTCGCGATCGAATAATAAACCAATTGACCGTAATAAATTTAAATATAGTTCAAGGACAAGCATCCTGTAGAAGTTCTTAAGAGCAAATGAAAAAGTAAAGTTTTCGTGGTGCGGATTAAGAATCGCGGATTAATCTGATGATATCTCGTCACAGGGTTTGGTTTGCGACCTCTGGACCTTGGAGACGATGCAGTGATGTTGATCAGTTATCCGGGAGAGCTTTTTATGAGATTGCTAAAGCTAATGATTTTACCTCTTGTAATCGCCAGCCTCATATCAGGTGAGTTCATATCAGGTTTTTCTCTCAGCTTGCTTCATGTACATGATAAATCATAATATACATCGAATTGTAATCATTTTTATATATCAGGCTCAGCGAGCTTAAACGCCAGGATGAACGGAATGATTGCCGTTCGAACTTTGGTGTACTTCATACTAACGTCCTTACTCAATGCTGTGCTTGGCGTAGCCCTAGTACTCGTTATTCATCCCGGTAATCCCGGCATCAGGGAATCGATCGGCCCTTCGCATCATGCGAGAGCCGTTAATATATTAGACAGCCTGCTCGATCTGGGAAGGTAAATTATGTCTACGATGTCTCTCATCGCCCGATATCGATTCTGTCAATATCAATAATGTACACAGACTCACTTGGGAGTCTTCCTATTAAAAAAAAAATTGAAGGTAATGGAGTATGAAGGTCAATACAGATATATGAAACGATAGGAAAATAATGTGTTAATCAATTCCGATTTGTTTTCTTTTAAATCGCATTTAAGCGTCTCGCTGAATTTGTTGACTATCGTAGCTTTCGAATCGCCAACAAAAAATAGGTCGAGCACTTCCGCTGCGGTACTCCATTGCGAAAACTTTGAGAAATGTGTGCACGATGATAACGCGACATTGAAATAATATCGATCTGTGATACTCTCGTCGTCGCTGAATCATTGTGGTAATATAGTTATCCAAGTCGGATTAAGGTCGTGGCATTTCACGAATCGTGAACTCAACTAAATGAAATTCATCGTGATCGCAGATACTACTCGTCTAGATGAAAATAGTTTATCGATCGTACGTGTTTTATTCACGCTAGGCGCGCTCAAAAAACGTCGTTTAAAAATTGCGCAATGCCTAGCGCGATTCTCCAACGTGGTATTAAAATCGAGATATCGCGGCTCGGTTATCGGAAATCATTTAACAATTGTTCGCTTCAGTGACGCAATGTAAGATCGTTTTTATTGAAAAGTCGCCATAGCAGCTTGCGCCACGACTTAATCAATGTGTAAGGGCTATGAATAAAACGAAGGCCGCGGGAATGGCGTTATTTTTAAAGTATACAGCCCTTTCTCATGTAACACGCGAAGATTCTGCCTAGACTTATTTAATGTATTCAGTAAGTCTAATATTTGAAATATATACGATTTTGAATTAATGTTTTCGCAGGAACATGTTTCCGGATAATTTGTTCCAAGCAGCTTTCCAACAAGTAAGGATATTCCGATTCTTACGATATAAAAATGAAACGAAAAGAACTTGATATTAAATAATGTTGACGTTGTTACAGGCGCACACAGTATATGTCCCGAAAAAGCAACCTTTCCAGAACGTCACCGACCAGTTACCAACGACAGTCTTGGGGGATGAGGAATTGATGAGAGTGGTACAGTACAGAAGCGGCACGAACACTCTGGGTATAGTTTTCTTTTGCTTGGTCTTTGGTACGTTCTTGGGAACACTCGGCGAGAAAGGTCAGGTCGTTATAGATTTCTTCAAGGCTGTGTTCGAAGTCATCATGCGAATGGTCTCAACTGTTATGTGGTGAGTGTGATGCAAATTGGAAATAACTTTATGTCGCTTTATAATGGAATACAAATATTTGGCTTCCAGGATGACACCCATCGGCATCACCTCTGTAATAGCGGGCAAAATACTTGGCGTGGACGATCTGGTACTGGTGATGTCGCAGCTGGCGTGGTTCATCGTCACGATCGCGATCGGTGTGTTTCTCTATCAGCTGGTGATCATGCAGCTGATATATGCGGCCTTCGTTAGAAAGAACCCCTTTAAATTCTACGCCGGCCTGGCCCAGGGTACTCTCACCGCCTTCGCCATGGCATCAACGTGAGTCGTCGATCTTCGAACCCGAGCCCGACCTTGAGAGAATCCATTTCGCCTGCCTCACAGGGCCTCGGTCAACGTTGTGATCGTATTTTCTGACCTCGTAGCATCCGTCCTTCATCGGTTATCTTCCACAGATATTCTGTACTTCCTTCCTTCCATCCTTTTGTTTCTTATCACGCGGACCTTTTCTATGTTTACGCGAAATGGAGCTGGTCTGTCGCGCGATTGATATAGTGCGAGTAATTAATTTCAAAACATTTTAACGCCGTAAAAGAAAATAGACAATGAGTGATACGTGGCGATGAAAGACGTGTATTCGATCGAATCGATTGATGAAGACAATATGTTTCAGCCAGCTGTGTGGAGGCTTTGCGAGGCCACAATCCCGATATTCCTTTCCAAATCATTCGAGCCAGCTTTACATAACTTTCAGAAAAATTGCTTCATATAATCCTCTTGCTTAGTTTCTATATAAAAACGTTGTGGAAGAGCTGGCCAATTTCCAAATTATCCTTGTTAGTCTTTCTTCCATATATGACAATCTCTTTTAATGTTTGCTTGCGAGGAGAGCTCGCCATGCCACATGAGAAAGAGAAAAAGAGGGATGCTGATACTACCGGTTCCCGATTACCAAATCATACGAACTTCCGCAAGCTCGTACCCAGATTGTTACGCAAAACGGAATTTCGTCGTCGCGCGCAAAATATAACGCAAATATTATTGCGACAAATGAAAAATTACGGGGTTACTTTCAAAATCCAGTAGCGTTATCGCGAAAAGTGAAACTACTCGGCAACGATGTTGCCCAAACCGGCGATCTGCTGACTCCGTGTTACCTGGACTGATTCGCGGTGTGGAAGTCTTCTAAGGAATCCCATAATCGGTATCTTCGAACTCTTCTCTCGCGATGGCGAGGAAGGGGAAGAAGAAACCGAACCAAAGGAGACCTCCACGCCAAACCATACGATTAATTTTAAGTCGTTTTTAACAATGAATTGGCGTAACTGAAAAAATATTGGTTGCTTGTGCCGAGCTCGCTCTTGCAGGTACGACGAGGACGTCGATGACCGGCTGTACTCCTGAACAACGTGCGATTATTTATCTCTCTTGAATAATTCATTTTTGAGAGTCACGCAAAGCAACGATCATTTTTTCAGTTCGCACTTACGAATCAAATTCAGTTTGCACCTCTGAAATCCTTCCTTTCTTTCTTTCAATCCAACATACGTCTAATTCTAATACGAAATGAATTATCCTGTACTATTCCAATTATTTCTATTTCCACTTTCCTATCACTGTCGTTCCCTCCCCCTTTCCCACCTGGTATTATTACTTTTAGCAGTGCTCAATATTGTTTATGATCCAGCTAGGTTTTATACAGTTGTTATCTAACTCAATCTGTTTCTCTGTGGATTAACTGTTTCCAGAAGAGAGCGTACACAACTGTGCGTACACTGTGACTGACTGAGAAACTGTTCTCAGTGTATCTGAACAGAGACTGTATGAATATCATGATGATGTATTAGAACACGCACTGCACGCGGCCTTTTGCAGGTGGTTGACTCTGAGAGACAGAGGGTAGCGCTTGGTAAGTAATTGATGGCCGCAACATGAAGGTACATACGATTGTCTGTTGTAGAATCCACGGTGGATGATGCGGCCTAGCGGATATCCTGGCAAATTGTGATCTAAGCTAATCCCGGTTGATTTTCAGGTTGTTCTCACGGTCATTCTGGCAGTTGTTCTGGCACTCTTTCTACTATCCGCAGTTAATAATGCGTCGATATTAATTCCGAGTACTCCTCCTTCGTTCGGATACCGTTTTTCTGTGTTCCCTTTTGTATATATCCGTTCTGTTTCAACTCAAGCCTTGATCGGTTACGTCTCTGAGAAACTATCGATAAATAAACCATCGCTATATCTGTCCCGTGAATTTACGCCAGAATGACCATCACGACTGCAGCGACAGGCAACGTGGAGCGAATCTTTCTACCATCAACGGAAATGTGCTTTGCCCGATTTTTGCTAACGCAGCTTTGTACAGGGCTGCCGCACTTCCTGTGACTTTTCGTCTGATGACCGAGAAGCTCAAAGTCGACCCTAGAGTCACCAGATTCGTCCTGCCGATCGGTTGCAATATCAACATGGATGGTACCGCGCTCTTCGTCGCCGTCGCCAGCATATTCATTGCCCAGATGAATGGTATCTTCATGGGCTTTGGGGAGATCATCACCGTTATGTAAGTTTCCCTTGCCTTGTAATAAGCCTCTTTTATCGAATCAATTTTTTTTTCATTTTATCTAATTATATATTTGCTTGTATTTAATTATTTATCGTCCTATTTTTTATTATCATCTCGTTTTGCAAAGTTTGACGTCCACTGCTGCTTCCGTCTCGTCGGCCTCGGTACCAAGCGCTGCGCTCGTCCTGCTGTTAGTTGTCCTAAGCGCTATTGATGCTCCCGTTAATGACGTTTCTCTTTTATTCGCAATCGATTGGTTTGTGTGAGTATCGGGCAGAATATTCTTTTATTCATGAAATGTCTTATCTCATAATATGTCCTATTATTACAATATGTTAAGAGATAAACTAATAAAAGTTTCGTTTCTAAGAATTATAGAAAAAGAAATATCTATACACATATGTTATATTTTTTTTGAAAATCCTTTCAATAATTAACAAAACATTTTAATATTACCTGTTAACATGAATATAATTTTATATCGATTAGGGATCGGATAAGAACCACCAATAATATGCTAGGAGATTGTTACGCCGCTGCAGTTGTCGAGCAGCTCTCGAAAAAGGAATTGATGGCATTGGACGCAGCAGCCTATCAAGTAAAATACAAAATAATTATAAAATAACTTAATAGTTAATTACGTGTTAATAACGTACTGAAAGTAAAAAAGCGTATTTACTAAATAATTCGTCTTATTTGTTCCTGTATGCACGGTATAACGGTTTTTATTTTCACGCTGATGTAACAATGCGCAATAATTTATTTTTAGTCGGAGACTGTGCTGCCAACCACTATCGCCAATGGATGTCTTACCGCCAACAGGGTACCTGATCCTGACACCGTTGTTGTCGAGATGCAAGATGACGCGCGGATAACGGGGATCGCCAAGTAAACACGCTTGTTGGTAGGGCTAGGCTATCACTTTGTACGATCATTATAAGATCATGTCAGTTTATTAATAACATTGCTTCGCGAATCGCTGATTTATCTGCCAATTAGCAAATGGGGGACTTGACTTGGGAAAAAATGAAGATTGTCAAAGACAGCTAAGCTTGATAAAATTCACACGCATTTTGCGCACACATTAAATCTCCCTCGTCATAAGAAATAAATATTAAACAAATGACAATTTCGCATTTTTTCTATGTCAAGTTTTCAAGTTGAACGGCAAAAGCGTTCTACAAATTTCTTCCTTTCTTTCAGCTTCGGAATATTACACATGTCGAGAAGTGTGACGGAAGAGACCGTTTGACTAATGGTTAGTCCGGCGAAATAATTTAACATCGCAGAATCTCATCAGCAAATAAATTAATTCTGCCATCTGTTTGAATTGTTTAACGAGGATCGGAAACGTACTTTGCGCCAAATGCGCGTTTAGTTCCTTTTTTTTGTTTTAAATAATCCTCGAAGTTCATCAAGATCTTCCGTAAGGAGTTTTATAAGTCAAGATGGAAGTCTTGCAGAAAATGCGATTGCTAATGAAGACTCGAAGATATTTAATTGTCAATAAGAACGGACTACATGTTACATGTACAGGTACAGCAATAAAAATTGAAATTACGATCGAGGCTTCCAAAGACTCGAAGGTAGCGCATTTTGTCAATCGTTATGACGATAATAATTATTGGATATTGTATAGGCAAAAAGTCGGGATAAGTCGTTCAACGACTTTTAAAGGGATCAGGCTGGATTAGTAAAATATTAATCCAATTGACCGACTCACATTCGAATAAATGATAGATGACGATCGTAGATTAACGATTAATACACCCCTAGTAAACCCCGCAGATGATCGAACGTTAAAGACCGTTTCTACGATCGATTATATAAACAGCATGTCGAATGTGGTGCCTTATTTTGCGCCAAGCAGGCAGGCGCGATGAAAGTAAAATGTCTTGCTTGAGTTTTTTTTTCTTTTTCGGGTATATCCTCGCGTGATATACGTATCGCGCGTAAAACGTCGATTCCAATATATCTGACGCTTCTCGATGTGACTTAGAACATCCTAGCTCCGAAATCTGAAGATTGCAGAGCACGACTGTCATCAGTGACGCGACGAATATATAGCTTTCTATCGGAAATAAAGAAATTTTTTACGATGTTTGGGGAGGGAGCTTGATGTGATAACTGTTAGGTAGCTATGTGCATACTACACATATCTAGGATAAAATAAATAATGTTTTAATTACCCTATAATGTTATTACTAGAATACAGTTATTACTAGGCTACATTTTAAAGATCGCTCGCTTCGCGTATTGCCGATTACGTCACTGATCACAATCCAAATTAATGAGGGGAGAAATTAAGAAAATTATACGGCAACAATATACGTGTTCAGCGGAGGATTAATATGAACTCCACGCTGAAAATATAGCAAAGAAGACTTATAAGCGAGTAAAACTTTAAATAGATTTTAAAAGCCATATCGATCTAACTATCGGACCATTAATTGACGGAAACTGATGTATAGAATGTGTTCTGCTTTTGAAAAACGAAACGTTTTTGCGAAAGAGTGCTTATCGAGACAGAAATTGAAACCTTGGACGTGTATTTTGTTAAAATTGGAGATAACATTTTATACCGTTTCGGAACTATTTCAAATTTTCAAAATAAATTTCTCTTTTTCATATGGGAACAAAAAGTATTTGAAATAATGTTGTTTATATTAATTGTAATTACGTCCAAGATTCTATCTCGTCGCACTCTTCTCTTCAATTAGTGCTCCCTGCCGTAGAAGAACATACCTTCCAATATGATGTTGTCCAGATCGTAGATTAGAATAAACAAGTTCATGTTTTTCGATCGTATGTGGAAGATTATACTAATTCTTCTATGAATGATAAAGAGAACGGAATATTTAAATAGCGCAGCTCATTGTCGGGCGCCCACAAGACTGGATATACAATATGATAATACCATTTTGCTAGACGTAATAATGGGTAAACGATTCCTATACATGGTTTCGCTAATACTAGGCACTAGATAGGTAGGTCGATACGTGTTTCATCGTAGAGACTGTTTAAATGTACAAACTGTTTGAGAAGATAGAGAATACGTAGTATTATTTTTAGCAATTATTACTTATTCATCCATATAAATTGCAATACATTATTTAGATTTTTTTGAGAGTTCATTTATTCGGAATAAATAATATTACTTTCTCACATGCGCCTTTTATGGAAATTAATTTCTATTGTTGAAAATAAATCAATCGAAAAGTAAATGCAAAACTGCATTCTTTTATTTTGAATACTCAAAGCAAGTATTAATAAAAATATTTAAAAATTATAAATTGTAAATGGTAATTTGTATTTTGCCGTAAAACATCGAAATGGCATCGAAATAGATTATGAAAAGAAATTAGGGAGGAATCATAAACTATGGAACAGTTTATAATTAAAAGTAGAAAAGCTTGCTACTTATAATTGATAATTATTTTTTAAATTTAATTACAAATTAATTTTGTTAATTATAATTTTTCTATGTTGTTAAAAATATTATTTTAAGTGATATATCGGGTGCTCCTGTTTCTCGGCACGTTTTATGCTCAAGTATTGAAAAAGTGGGATACTACATAATAGCTGCGAGGGTAAAACGAGTGGAGAAAACATGGAATAAACTTATCAAAATAATCCGAAGAATACGTGTATACTTGTAAGGCTCAACGTGTTGTATAACAAAAAGCAGATTTATACGTGGATTTGGTCTTCTTTATTAAAAATCCCTGTCGCTTTTCCTCTTTCCAATTTCTTATTGGATAATGTGTTTTGCGTATCAAATTAAAAGTAATTAAATTAATTTTATTCGATTAAGATGAGTATCGGAATATGATAAAAAAATACAATTTCCTAAAAAATTCATTTATTTAAAGCCCAAGCCCATATCGCATTAAGGGCCTCAGCTTGGAAGTCTTTGTACAGAGAACAATTTTATACAAAATGACATACATAAAAAAAAATATATATATATATATTTTCAGTGCGTTATGTATATATGTATCGGGCTGAGAAATTTCATCCCTCGTTACATCGAGATCGCATTCGGGGGACGAAGTAACAACGAATATGTATGGACGCCTTTAGAGATGCGCTGCCACGAAATGCAGTGTGTGATCAGTTCGCTCGTGGTAGCGCGTTTTCGTTTTTAATTTGAATGATATCGCCATGTTCGTCGTAGTATTAACCCATTCGATATAATAAAATTAGATTACTGTACACATTCACGCGAAGGTTTGATGAACATGGCGCGATCATTTGGTTTCCGGTTTACAGTAAGGACAGTCTATATCTTTTTGATTATGACAACATCGTTATTCTCATAGAATATTATTTACAATACTACTTAATGACTAAACGCCGTCGCAACCGGCGGATATTTACAACATTCCGCTCAGAAAGTACTTGTTTTCAATTAGTTATCGATCGGAATAAAGAACGTCTGTATTATATAGTAGATATAGAATTGTCAAGGCGCAATCGCCGCTTTCTCGCTTTCACTTGTGAATTACTCGTACCGCTCCTCACATTGAATCAAAACTATCTATAAAGTTTATATTTTGTTAACATTTTGTTAATTAATTAAGTAACAATTAATCGCGGGAAAGTAGCGTTTGCGCGTGACGGGGAGAACAATTCGGCCATGGCCGATAAAATTGAAATTACTAAATTAAAATAACTCGTTAACACTATACCCGCGGATCACGTTGTTCGCACAATCTGAGAGAGCAATATACATATATCCATTAATAAATCACATTTAACAACGCATATTAACAGGAATTATTCGCATTACACGAGGTACCACATCGTCCGATGTCGCATTCCCGACGAGTCATCACTGTATTAACACTAGAAATTAGTACGCAAAGTACGCCGGATTAAAATCAGATTCTCAAATCCTCAGCTCGGCATCAGCGACGGGAATTCCCCGGTTGGCACTTTGATTGGATCTCTGGGTGGCGGGTGGTACGAGGGGGCTAATGCTAGGACTTCTCGTAGCTAGGGGTGATAATGAAGGAGAAAAACTTGGACTTAGCGCAGCGGAAGGGAAGGTAGAGGCATCGTGACTGATGGGTGACCTTGGTAGAATTCCTCTCGCCAACGCTGGTGCCGCCAACGATCTCGGAGCGACGGACGTGAGCAATGGTGGCGGTGGTGCTTTATGTACAGACTTGGTCTTGCCGCTGCTGCCGGAGTTTCCGCTTTGAACGCTGGCGGCATCATCTTTTAGCCTAGCAATCTCGCTGAATACGTGAGCTAGCGGTTGATACTGGGGTCCCCAGTCTAATAGATAATCCCAATTGTACGAACCAGTGAGCTCCTCCTCGCTGTGCACGATGGAACTTAGGGAACCATTCATCGATGGTCCACCTGGTACTTCCAGACCAGAAGTGGGTCGTCCAGATTCCCCAATCTTACCATAAATCAACGTTGCTATATCTGCTTCGGTGCTCGCCTCATCTTCAAATAAATGCAAACTGTCCATAGGCAAAGCTTCGGGAGGCCTTCTAGGCGTACCGGCTGGAGGATCCACGATGCCCAATCTAGCCAAGTATTCCTGAGTATTGTGAACTGAAAGGTCGCTCGCGGAATCACCGGTCTGCTGACCCTCATTGATCATTCTGATTTCTTCGTCGTCCCCATCATCCTCGGCGGAGCCCCTGCCGGAAGAACCCGACTGATCGCTTCCGGAAAGCTCGGAGGTAGCTTGCTGTTGTCCAGATTGACTGGATGTTCCATAAGGAGGTATTTCGTCATATTTCGGAGGAGCAAATTGACAGGAAGCGCCGCCACCCGCTCCCGTGCCACTTGCGGAACTACCGTTTCCGCTCGCCCCGACTCCAGTCACACTTCTAATCGGGATCGTGTCAAACGCACTCGGGTCTACGTAACTGTTTGACGCAGTAGCGTTGCTCTCGCCATTCAGACCTGGCTTCGTACTGGGCTTCTTGTGACGGCGATTACGAATGTGAAGGTAGAGAAAGATGGCACCAAATGCGAGAATGAGAAGAAGGAGAGCGATCAACAGACCGAGGACCCAATCGGCTAAACCACCCGAAGTAACTACAGCCATATTCGAACCGATATCCGTAGGCGCTAGAGCGGTAGCTCCTCTAGCTCCGTTCAGCTCAGTATCATCCATTAGTGCAATTTCTACTACCGTCATGTTAGACAGAGAGCCCTGTCTACCGGAACTCGCACTGACTACTAATCTGGGTGATTCGTTCATATCGATGTGCATTAATTTTTGTTTCACGATCAGTGCACCGGTCGTGCGATTCAATTTGAAATAAGGATGTTGGGATGTTAATTGATACACGACTCGGCCATCGGGTCCTTTATCGCGATCAGTCGCCGTCACGTGGCCAATTACTGTACCAGGCACTTGAGTATTGCTCCTTATTCCGAATCGATACATTCTCTCGGTAAATTGTGGAAAGAATTCATCTCTCGAGTCAATCTCCACTCTGACACGCACTGCCGCTGTACGACCTCCTGCGTCCGTGGCACGTAATGTAAAAGCGTACCGATTCCGCTGTTCGTAATCAAACACGGCGCGAGTAATAACAGTACCCGTCTCATCTACCGCGAACAGCTTCCAACTGTCATCGATGTCGGAGAATCCGCTGGCGGCGGAAATAATAGAGTAGTTCAATGATCCAAAAATGCCACGATCCAAATCCGAAGCACGTGCGGAGAAAACAACTGTGCCAATCGGCTCATTCTCACCAACAAACTCGAGATATTCGGAAACCGGAAACTTTGGCGAATTGTCATTCACATCTTCCAGATAAACGCGAAGACTGGCGAGCGCGCAAAGAGGCAAAGTCGGATCGCTGTCGCAGACCATCACCACGAGATTGTAGACTTCGGGCTCGAGATCGCAGTCAAGCGTGGAGTTAACTAAGACCGCACCAGTTGTCTTCTCTACACGGAAGAGACCACCGTCATTTCCTGAAGTAATATCGTACACCAGGGTGGCCGCTGTGGTATTAACCAAGTCGTCGTCCTTAGCTTGTAGGACGGCAATAGTCGTTCCGTATGGGGCGTCTTCTTTGATCGATACTTCATAGAGCTTTTCCAGGAAGTGCGGATAATTATCGTTGACATCCTCCACGTTGATTGTTACTATTATCGGTTCATCTCCCATCAGTAAGCCTGTCGTCGTGTTTTCGATCTTGTTGCCCAATTGTAGCATGTATCTAGAAAATCAAATACGCGACTTAATAGAGCTCTTAGATATTTTAAAATAAATGAAGTAGAAGTAAAAAAGAGAGAGAGAGAGAGAGAAAGAAAGAATACTAACAAAATAAGAAAATTAAACTATATAAATCCTAATCTACAATATGTTATTTCCTATTTCTTACTTTTTATCACTTTTTACTTCTTGCCTTTTTGTCTCTTATCTTATTTCTTCGTTTTTTATCATTGAAGATAAAAGATGACGAACTTTGGAAGAGACAAGAAATATGTGACAATAAATATGATTGCTGATAAAACGGTTGCAAAAAGAGAAAAAGACAAGAGGTAAAAAGCAAGGCATAGGAAGCAAAGAGCATATTGTAGATTAGACCTAAAACTCAACGTAATAAAATCGTAGAATTAACGTATAAAATCATAGAATCAAATTTTTATCTAAACTTGCTTACCTGTTCCTCGTCTCGCGATCAAGCGTCTTTGAAAGTATCAGCCGATCCTTAGATATCTCAAATGTTCCACTATCGTCGCCCGCAATGATGGCACCATCCAGAAGGTCTACGTCGGAAAGTTTCATCAGCGTCGTACCTTTCGGCACATTTTCCTTCACCATGAAATTGTATTCCCGCCCGGGTAGGACGCTCTTTAAACTGCTAAATCGTACGACAACCGAGCACACCGACGATGCCGCGGGTTTGCCATGATCCTCCGCAACAATCGCCAAGTCCATCTCTTTTGGTATCGGCCTGGATATCGCTGTGTGATTAACAGTCAGAACGCCGGTCACGGGATCCACTGAAAATCCCTTCACAGGACGCAGCAGATAATATCGCACTCGGCTGTTCTCTTCCGAAAGGTCGTCGTCCGTAGCGTTTACCGTCAAAATTTCCTGCTTGCCTTGCCCTTCTGAAATGAGAAAAAAAAATCAACATGGTTACGCAGCATGTAATTATATTAACATAAATTCGTACCAGGTTTCTTTAAAATATTCTTGGAGTGAATATAAAGAGAAAGATATTTAGATGCGAAATAAATAGAGCTCATATAACGTCATACGAGACGGCATTCATTAGTGAACGGCAGGGACTCGAGAAGCACTCTCCTCGAGATCGATTATCGAGTCGTACATTGTACAAGGAACCACTCGACAGGGACGCGGGAGAAAGATCGAGAGATCAGCAGACCCGAGCTCAAATACTCTCCGTGTCTTCTTGTTGCGGATGCGTCCTCGACCATCGCTGGTCTGGACCGACATTACAAACGCCTTTTTTCGGACGGCGAGCAAGGAGGATAAGCCTTCTTGACATCAGGCCCGAACGGAAGTATGAAATAATAACCAGTTATATATAAATCGCGCCGCGCGGTATCGTGGGTCCAGACTCTCGATGGCGCGTTGCGCATACAAAAATCATTTCGATGCGTTTCAAATCGTCGGATAACTCGGCATTAATGTGCCAAGCCGTGGTCTAAAGTACAGGAGGCAGGGGAAGATAGACCGATGCGTGGCGTGCGTGGAAGGTTTGAAATAAACCTGGAGAATATGATTCCCTTCGGGGATCTTGCGTCGCAACCGGGGGGGAGCGAGGGCATCTCTTCGAAAAAAAAAATATTACCTGGCGAAGAGAGCAAGAAGAACTGTATAATTATTGTAAAGTGCGTATGCACATGCTCGCATCACGACATCTTCTCACTAATTGTAAGATAAATTCCTAATAAGTAAGTATTTCCTGCAGTGTCAGAATATTCTTTCTATCTCCTTCTTTATTCATTTTTCTTAATCCTACTCTATAGCCCAATAATATTTCGTTCTCGGTCGATATAATATAGTCTTACTAATCTTCGTATCACTGCTCGTCCACTAGTCTCGTTCCCTCATTAACTCCGTTGCGGGACAGATACTTTGAAAGCTTACAGAAAGGTAGGTATCTGAAAGCTAATAGCTCTTTAGTATTTAATTAAAATTCGAACAATTTTAAGAACACGTGAGAGAGAGGTTGGCAAAGCCGATCTTCTATCTATCCTGATATTATCTACCCTCACGAACATCTATAACAGTCCCATTAACCGACCAGGCGCTTCATTAACTTTCGCCGAGATCTTTTTCGCTCAGTCAAGTCTGCAACCTTCTACAGCCATATCGCCATTCTTTGCCTGTCCTTCTAAGAGGAACGGCACTTTTCGCGAACATGCGAGCCGAAACACGGGATGAAGCTGAAAAAGAGAAGAAGATGCAAATTCGACGTTCTCGTCACCGTGGGAGCTCCCCGCTCGAATGAGCTCTTTCCTTCCATATTCACCGCTTGCCAATCCAACCCTCCCAGTACCCGGATCGTCCTTACTTCCCTACCGCCTATCCAAATGCACCATTAGGCGCAGGCCTATGTATTTTTAATAAGTTTCGAGAGTCTTCTCGAAGCGGACGGTTGCAGTGAAGGCGGCTTTTCGGCTGCCTCGCAAACGGTGTCCTCACGTTTATTTATGTGCGAGGAGTTCGCAATCCACCTCAGCTCTCCTTCCATCTCCTCCCCCCCCCCTTTCATCCAACATCCTCACCATTCCTTTCTTCCTTTCGCCCTGTCCTGCTGATCTCGCATTCTCTTTCCCGCTCTTAATACATATATCTCGTCGCCCTTTCTCCTTCACTATCTTTTTCTCTCCCATATTCAAGCAGCTAACTTTTCATCGGTCTTTCTTCTACTCGTTTTCCTTTTCTATCTTTATCCTTCTCTCTTTCTCTCTCATCTCTCCTCACCATCTCTCACCCCCGCGCCGTTCTTTCTCGCGCGCTTTATCTCGGCGCGGTGTCAATTCGAGTTTGGAACACGGGCAACAGGACAACGCGTGTCTACTAAAAACCAGTTTTTAAACGCGCGTTTATTTCGCACCGAGAGGCCCGCCTGTATCTTCCCGTTGCCTCCTTCTTCTTCCTTCATTTCTTTGTGCCACTGTTGCTTCGATTTTTTTTGATGGGACGCTGATATCGAAATGCTTCGCCTAGCAGGGTGACAGAATTCGCGCGACCAATGACAACTTTACGGTATGAACGATAATGAATCCCGACTGATGGACGTGTAATTTCAATGTGAATTTTCCACCTGTGTAAGATACAAAACGACGGAACAATACAACGCCAACTGGACTATCTGTGCTCTAAATGAGATTCGTTAAAACTCTCGTACTAATTCGTTAACCAATCGTTACTAACTGACAGATTTAAATTCTTTAATGCGTGAACAGTGAGAGATTTGCGATGCGCTTTAAAGACGCGGCAACAAAATTAGCCACGAGGAATCTCGTACACACAGAAAAATATTATTCTATTGTTAAGAAAAGTAATTACTTATAAATTTATTGTCTTTCTTAAGCAACGGTTATCCTTAACAAAGAATCTTGAATAATCTTAAAATATATTTATTATAAATCATAGAAAAATTTATTAATATGTATACTCGAAGTAAGAATTTATTTTCTTTTAAAGAATATTACAAAATTGATTAAAGAAGCGTTTTTATATAAAGCAAATCGAAGTTATTTTAATTTAATAATCTTGAAGTATTAAACTTTCTAGAATTCGGAATATATTTTAAATAAATTTGATAATTATGACAAATTGATAACACAAGATTTATGGATATACATATAAGCTTTTGAAATATTTGAAACAAGTAATTATTATTTGCGTGCAGTATGTATTTTTCTGTATATCGCCAGTGATGTGGTTCCTCCCAAGCTACCGTTTTACAGAACATCCTCGCAATCTCGATAATGATCGTTCCCAATAAATCAAAGAATTATGCTCGCTGAAGCGTTCGCCACGCGATAATCGACGCAACGATCTCGTTCGATCATCGTCCAAGTTTTGATTGCAGATTCGACGATCTGCTACCTGTTTTATTCGTGTCGCTCTCGTAACCGTGCGGAAAGAGGAAGGCATCGTATGCACTCGATACGTACCCGAAAGAACAGCCACGTAGACAGCCTGCTTGAATTGCGGCGTGTTGTCGTTGAGATCGGTCACACGAACCGTGAGATCGGTCGTTGCTTCATGAATCCCGTCGCTGGCGATCACCCGAAGAGTGTACTCAGAACGCATCTCGGCGTCCAGACGTTTCCGTAGAACAACTTTACCGCCATACCGGTCGATGCTGAAGGGCCCCGAACTCATGTCATCGAATCGATACGTCAACGCCGGCGAACTGTCGACGTCATTCGCCGTGATGGTCGTCAGCACAGTTCCCATGGCAGTACCTGAAATTGAAGATACACTGTTAAAAATTTCATGAAATTTAATATACTTTTAAATTACACAATTTAAACTTAATTTCATGACATTATATTAAATTTAATGTATTTATAACTGAAAAGTATATATTTGACTGTACATGTACATGAAATTTAATGTATTCATGAAAATTTATGAAATTTAATGTACACGTTCATTACATTTAAGTAACTAGTGTAACTTAATTTTCAGTTAAATCATTCATTATTTTTAATTTCATAACTACGAGCTTTATTTACATATAAAGGAAGCTCGTGATTACATTTCTAACAGAGAGTGTCTCTTTAGCGTTTACTAATGAATATGCGTTTGTGCCGACAGTGATATTAAATACACAAATAAATGCATTATTTTTAACTCAGTTACAGTTATAAAAATTACACTCGAATTCTAAAGCATCCTGTTTGAAGTACAGAATATAAGTGTGAACCTTCACTTTATGGCGATCGATGCACTGAAAAAATTTACAAATTTTTATACATATTTCTTTGAATAGTGCTAAGTAAACATTTACTTACAATAGAGAAATATTTATTTAATATAAAAAATGAAATGAAATTAATGGTTTTTCATATCAAATAAATAAATATTTACCTTTAGTGAATATACTTAGAGCTATTTAAATAAATATTTATTAAAATTTAGTATTTTTTCTAGTGCAGAGGAAGATTCAAAGTTTTTTTATCTACGATTTAAAACCTCACAGTACCAATACAGATTGTAAAATCATCCAAAAATTTTCGCTTCGAATCTAAATGACCCATTACTGTAGCCGAGGATTAATTAATATTAATACATAAATGAAGAATGAATTTTCAAAATCGAAAAATGCATATATATTCACGAAAATCTCATTGCTGCAAATAAATTGGATAATCGTAAGTGCTATTTTGCTATCTGATAGCGATGGAATTAAGTAAAATACATTTGAATAAAAATAAAGAAATCCATTGGAAGATTTCGAGCAGAATGAAGAGCTTTATCGCTTCGCATTGTGAATCGCGCGGTCGCTACTAGCGGATTGCATTCTTATGCATAAAGGTGCCTGCCTTTGATTTCGTTCTTTTGTCCCCTCATCGCGAAGCCACTTTGTCACTGTGAAATGATCGTGCGCGATACATATATACGACGCGCGAACTGTGCAGCCTACGGATCTCATGGGCGCGCACGTTCTCTTCCGCGAAGTTAAAGACACATCAAGAGGGTCGGTGCTTAAAATGCATTGGATCCATACTATCGAATCGTTTTATCTTGGCCAGTTGCTAAGAAGAAATGATCGAAACGAATCCGTCTGAGGGAGCGGATGAACCTCTCGCGAGGGAGAGCCACCGCGAAATATATTACAATGTCGTCCTGTCTAGACGTATGCAAGGAAATTGAAAACCGTATCGCGGAAATGAATTTGCGAGCACAAAGGGTGGATATGTATTCCGCATAACACAATCATAGCACACGAAATAGGCTTATCACCGTGCAAATGCGACTCTGATCGCGATTTGTCCTTAAATGTAAATTTACGCCTTCACCTAAGATTCATTGTTGTATACAATTGCAATCAAATAATTTCGCAACGATCATCATATCTTCTTACAATGAGAGAAAGATACTTAAAAAAATTTATTTGCGGCATATAATGTTTATTTCATTGAAATAAATCCTTATTCAAATACGGCCTAATCAAATTTTATTTCTAGCAAATAAACCATCTATTTTATTTTTTAAATAAATTAATGAGATATATTTCATAAAAATATATTATATGTTTTCATTATCGCAACCAAAGTTTTTAATAATTAATAAATATTGAAGAAAGTGTCATTGCTTGCAAATATTTTGATTTTTTTTCTTATTTACCATAATTTCTAAGATAAAAATATAGATAGTTAATAAGTAAATTTTAATTTTTACCATAATGATTATTATAAAATCAAAATCAAGGTTATTTATTGACTCACGTGTATTTAAGTCTCGAAAAACGAAAAACACAGTGTTTCTGTAAAAACTATAAAGATGATTTACGTGAGAAAAAGACGGACGTATTACGTAACTTTCGGCGATTTAAATGGGATTCTTCGGCTCGATAAAGGCAAGTATATGGTAGGTGAGTACGAGGGTTAAAAGGAGGTACATCATCAAGGATTGGGCTTTTGATTCCACGACCGAGCCGGGTGATATACGTCGGGCGTAGCAACACCTGCGGCAGTAAAAGAATTATTCTGTATACGCGATGCATTCAAGAAAGAGAATAAGGGCGGGAGGAAGCTTAGCTGGCACGCGGCTGCGACCGCTCGTAAATTTCACGAGAGATCGTTAAAGTCATGTAAATCGGTTTCCAGAGCGACTACGCACCGTCTATGTCCATGACTTTGTTATTGCTCGAAAACCCTTTTACTATTCCGAACACAGCTGGGACCGGAAGTAGAGATGTGAACAATCGGAGTGCGCAATTACAATCGCGTGGGTGAAACTTTGGAAACGTAAATATCTTCGCAATAACACCGAATAACCGCGGGCGAGTTCATGTAAAAATTAGATGATATGAATCATTCGTGTATAAAGTTTAATATCAATAATTGGCGCCAAGTTAAATTTTAATTTTTATACAATAATAAAAACCGCAAATGCAATAACTTTATCGCAATGCGTTGCAGCACGTTGAGTATCAGATTCGTTACGTAATTTCATCGAGGTAACTTCAATCACATTTTCCTCGCATTTCATGACTCGGACCCACAAATGAACACGTAGCGGCGACGTTGGTGCTCCTTGTATGGAAAATACGCTCGTCGGTGGTCTACCATTGTCTCGATTTCTCATGTCAGTGCCACTTTCGTAGCCGGTTCGATCGTTTCTGTCGATTAAATCCTCCCACGAATTGTGGGTATGGCCGCAGAAGGGCCCTACGGGAGCGGAGGCAAGGCCCATCCAACATTTGCGAGCCGCGCCTCCTGCTTTCGATGATAATTATATCCTTTTATTCTACCGGGATAATTACAAACGTTTACCGTAGGGCTCTTTCGAACGGGCCGCGTTAAAACTCGACCGTGCGAAACTTGCGCAGATTAAACATAATCGACATTGCTGTCGTGCGAAAAACGCGAAAGAACCTATCCACGACGAGAACTCGAGGTTCTTCTATTAACCTTTAAGTAGACAGGTGATTTAAAGATATAAGTTATAATAGAATGCTCAGAAGATTCTAAAAAAATTGTAATTTTATAAAACAATAAATTTAACTAAATAAGACAAATGAGAATACAGCGTGGTTAATAAAGCCTATAGGGAAGGAGGAATTTTGCTGAAGAATCTAAAAATTTAATTAAATACGAATCTGAAAATAATTTTCTTGGATCATCAAAATAATTTTGTAGGAATCACAAGCATAATGAACAATGCTGCAACATGTTTTGAGCAAGCAATTTTGATGTCCTATCTAATTATTTTGATCTTTGAGTCCAATAAAATTATTTTCAGAGATCTGTATTTGGCTAAATTTTTAGATTCTTTAGCAAAATTGCTCTTTCCGTGCAAATATTATTAATCGCACTGTCTTCTCATTTACTTATTGTTTTTATTTAATCTAAAAGTCCATGTTAAGATTTATAATCTTGAGGTTTAATTTTACAGTTATATTTTTATTAAATTATATATTAATATATTAAATTATAGTTTAATTTACATTAGTTTATACCTTATGAAATAGGGAACTGTAAAAATAATGAATTTTAAAACTTATGGGCATCTGGGCGGTATTTTTTGTTTTTCTTTTCCAGAACAAGTTTTTAAAGAAAACTATACGTGAAGTGCTATAATTATATGTACCAACTTTAGAAAAAGATTAGGCCACTTCGTGTTGTATCATCAATTAGCAATATAAGCATAAATCTCTATGCGATTACCGTAAAAACGCGATAAGGAAAGCTGTTAGAAGACGTCAGAGCAACCTCGTTATCCTGTCCCGTTTCACGTTACGACCACGTAATTCATATTTCTATCAAATGCATTTTGAATACAGTGAAGTGTACGAGCTGGGCGGAAGCGAGAAGCTATTTCACCTCAACTATCGACAGGATATTGAAAGCGTCGATGCGTGTCCAAGGGAAGCATAAATGATCGATTTAATCGGATCTTTATAGGCGAAGAGTGACACTTACACAACATGGCACTGACACAATCGTGATTGCAAAACAAATTATGAGGTTTCTACAAGAGCAGGGTGCGATGTTAAATAAATTTCGCCTAGCACAGTGTTAATCTCGTTTACACGAGACTTCGAAGAGTTCTACGGCGATACAAATTAGATAGTAATCTCGCATTACGCCATTGGCGTAAGCAAGTACGTAGCCACTACCTTCATGTCGAAAGTTCTCGGAAGAACAAGAAGAAGAAGAAGAAAGAGCAATGTAACAACAGCAGAAAGCGAAGAAAGAGATGAAGACAAAAATGCGAGTGCAATAAAAGACCGAAGGAATCTCCTATTATATCTCCCGTCGTCTTGGAATGCTCGCTAGAACGTGCGTGACTCGCCACCTGCTAGCTATTGGGAATTCTATCAGGCAGGAAGAAACGGAGAACTACGCGAGAAGAAAACGGCCCGTTCGAGGTATCATCGAAACTACGCTGCAACCTTCGTTTGTTCGGTGATGTGATTGAACTTACTCGATCACCAGTCCCTCCTTTCGTCGCGTCATCTTCGCTGACTAGCTGCCCGTTTGATGGCAATCGAAATGGACAGGGCTCAACGGGACGGGACCTTCTTTTTCTGCGTCTTGAGAAGTGATAGCGCGCGAGGTTGGCGCTTGTACGTCAAACTCGCGGCCACTACGGTCCCGTGCCGTTCCATTGAATCGTATCTGTCAATGGAGAACAATATGGTGGCGAGAAAGGCCGAGGAGCAAGAGGACCCCGTGTGCCGGAGTCTGCGAGCAGAAGAGGGAAGAGAGAAACAGAGAGAGATAGAGAGAGGTGAAGGGAGAAAAGCTGAGCCACCGAACGCACACCTCGGCAGCCTCGACTAAGTTATGCAGATTGTTCCGAACAGTTGGACTTTAATGTCGGCATAAATCCTTTGCCACTTAACTTTATACGAGTAGAATGCATTCCCGTCCTCTCGGCGCGGTTGGATTCCTCTCTTCTACTCTCTCTTACTAACTTTTCAACTCGTCCCTTCTTTCTTTATTCCAGATACTGAATTCTTTTTGCAAACTAGAATCTAATTTCGAATTTAAAATATGTCAAGTTTTTTTATGTTGAAAATGTCGATTTGGGCATGATTGCGCCTATTTAGAACACAGTTGTGTTTCTTAAATACAATACCTACAATTTACATTTGAAAATAATTGAAAACGTATAATTTAGTGTATAAATTTCATTAGAAATGTTTCGAAGCGTTTGATTGATCAAAGTTAGAAGAAAAAATTTTACTAATTGACTAATCAAAGAATGCTTCAAAACATTTGTGCCATCATCACGGTTTAATAAGACAAGCGTAACATGGATGAGTAGTAGGAAAGTGAATTTGGGCCTAAATTGAATTGACCATTCCAGTTGGCCATTCTAATCTACTGCTATTATACGCAGGAAGATGCATTTGGGCCCAAATTTGATTGGTTGTTTCCAGTATTGCTATCACCTTATGCAAAGTTATACCTGTCTCATCATGACTATTACTAATCATAAAACTTTTAGTGAATTTCACATTGAAGAATAAATTTCATTCTTAAAGATTGAAAACTTGAGCCACTCTTTTTCAAGATTGGCGCAATTTTCACTCTTTAGAATTAAATTCCACTTCAAAGATTTTAATTTTATATCAATTTTTTCGCAATATCAATTTTTTTGATAATTTAAATCATTATTATTACAATAAATTATTGGCTATGTTGAATAAAATTCAATAGAATACAAAATCAGAGCTATTATAGCCCAGCTGATTGATGTTTGCTGATAATTTATTAATATGATATAATTATAAAATGGATTCAAACGTTTCAATTATAAATAGACCCTTTTCAATGAATAAAATAATAGATAAATAAATATTTAAATCATAATCTTGCTTTCTATTTTTTATCATTCAATTCCTGATAATATTTACAGTAACTTTTACTGATCTGAGAAGCAATAATTTCAGTAGTATTAACACAATAATACAGCAGTGCAATAAAAATAAATATTTCAATTATTCATCTAATTTTATTTTTCTCCCCGCACAGCATGCAGCCTCCACTACATCTCTTCTTCCTGTCACACGTGGGCGACCTTGAGAGAAATGAATCATCATAAAACCCATTGAATTTCGAGAGGGAGATAGTCATTCATGAGTCAACGACCAAGACGAAACTCGAGCTATCGCGGTGATACCCGGTGAAATCCGAGATTGTATTTGTTGACAGGATTATCGTATAGTATGATACTGCGATGCTACTGTCGACGATCAGCTATCCTAACGAGCTCGTCTTCTCCATTCCACGTTGTAACGCAATGTGTCTGCTTTTGATCGCAGATAGAGCTACGGGGTGACGAGCAATTCACGTTGCCGCAAAGCGGGAATAACAATTTGCGATTGCAGCATCAGTTTGCCTGGCTCGCGAATGGATACTACTTGACACTTGATATCGTTGAGTGCCCTAAGAAACCACTCGTTACTCGTAATGCTATATAGTGAAACCTGATACACAGAAAAGAGACTAAACATTCAGATGCTTAGTCGACAGAGTGATGACTTATTTAGATTGTAACTTTATCATTGATAAAAAATATCAGTCTTATATGATTGATGACATTTTAATTTTATTTTTAGCTTGAATAAAATAAAATGTAATTAATTAATTAGTTATTGTCATGCACAAATATTATTAGATATTTTTGCATAGCTGTAATATTTCAATAAATTAAATTCTTATCGTCCGTAGATAAAAATAGGAAAAAATGCAATTATGTAACATTACTGCACTGCATATAGAAATTTAGTAATTAAGAGAAAAGCATCCGAATAATAATGAATTGATATTCCATTATTGTTTGCCTAATTTGCCTAATCGTCTAAATATTTATCTTTTAAAACAGTTATCTTCGATAACATATTTGTGTTCCCAAACGTATGCATAAAGAAAATTATCTTAATCGCATTTTATATATATTAATTAATTATATTAAATATAAAATTTGGCTATATCGACAATATATTTAATAAAAGTATTTTTATATTCAATAAAATTATTAAATATAGAAATACTTTTATTAAACATATTAGCTTTTATTTATTAAACATAAAAATGCTGCGAACGCTAAATCATAAACAGTTCAGTAGAACTTTTTTTTCTTTTGACAAGATGTAAGAAATTTGACTATATTAACAATTGGTCTGAAAAAAAAGTTCTACTGGATTGTTTATGATTTAGCGTTCGCGACATTTTTCCTCGAGCCTTTTATACATTTTATATATACTTATTTCAATGCCATAACTTTACTGCACAAGCATGCACAAGCCTCGCGCGGCGTCCAGCTGATAGTACCGACCGCATGTGAAGGAACAGATGGCGAGCCGGTTCCCCATTTTGTGACGTACAAACATGGCGACGAGTACTTTCGGCGGGAAACATGTCTCTTGCCTGTCTTCGTCAGCGTCTGTCGTGCGTCGCAGTTTGTCATCATCGAGCAGCTTGTATGTCCACCACGCGGGTTTTTCAGCGAGTTTTAGTGTCACATGAAGAATATTACGAAAGATATAAGAAGCGACATAAAGGTACCTTGCCGATAACCTCAAGAAGTTACACTGCCTACATAAATCAATAAGTTGCTGCTGTAAAAGGGAGCTTAGTCAGCATCGAGATAATTACTATAGGTATTAATTATGATATCCGGACACTTTGTGTCTCGTAAAACGCAATAAGCTACAACAACCGGTATGAAAGTTGATTTAGTACATAGATTGTTTGATTGGCAGTTCCTCAAAAAATTTATTATTAACGACTATTAACGTCACTCTGTGACAATATAAAATTAAAATCCTGTGCAATTAGCTTTCATTAGAAACATGTATTGTTTCAGTAAAAAACAACTGCATCATGGAAATGCTTTCAACAAAACTTTACAACAATCCGTTTACGATCTGCATAGAAGGAAATATAGGAAGTGGTAAAACAACGTTCTTGAATCACTTCCAGAGTTTTAACAATGCAACAATTTTACAAGAGCCAGTGGACTTGTGGCGAGACGTGGCAGGAGTAAATTTGTTGGTAAGCTCTTTTAAAAATAACATATTTTTGGGGGATTCATACATATATCCATATTGATATATGGGACCTATAGTTTAACGACGAATCCGAATGGCTCTGGTGATCAGATCTCTTTAATCACTAGATGGATCATTTTCGATTCTTTAAACGCGAAAAATCGCGTATGTGGGCACAGGTGGGATTGAACCCAGATTTACAGATCGCGAGTCAATCACACTAAGTGACAAGCCATTAAGCCTTAATGTCTCCTAATGCTCATACCCAATTTCTTTACTTCCAGATAAGTTGCAGATAACCTTATCCAGGAGATATCTCCATTGTAATGTGGGAGATATCTTTTGGATAGGGTTATCTAGGAGTGAAAAAATCGGGCATAAGTCCACAATCTTGCTTTAAGAGGCCGTAAGCTATATAAATTGTAAGTTGTAGGTGACGATATATCGGCCACAGAATTTATATTTTTAGGCTATAAGAATTCGGTTTTGCTCAATTCGCTTAAGTCTAACGATTAAAACCTGAAAACTGCGTAAACAGTTTAAAGATAGAAATTATTGTTCTTAATCTCTTTTGACTTATTTCTTAAGATCTCTTAAAGCAAGGTGGGTTGTGGCCCGAGACTAATATAACTATCTGGATAAATATTTATCGATATGAGTTCATTAATACCAAAACAAAAATAAACACTGATAATATTTTTAGGATTTTTTCTACAAGGACCCAGCACATTATGCCTTCTTGTTTCAATCGTATGTTCAGTTGACTAGGCTACAGTTACATACTATGGCTACACCATCGCCCTATAAAGTTATGGAAAGATCTGTGTTTAGCGCAAGATGTTTCTTAGAAAACATGAGGCGTACGCACATGATACAGAATGTAGAAGCGATAGTTTTAGAAGATTGGTATAATTGGTGCATGGAAAACACGAATATAAGGGCAGATTTAATAAGTATATATATCTCTATCAATTAAGCAAAAAATTTTTATATAAAACGCGATTCTCCTTTCATTAAATTGTACTCTTTACTGTATCTGTAATTTAGTATATCTGAGGACAACGCCTGAAGTCGTATTTCAAAGAATGCAAGCACGTGCACGCAAAGAAGAGAATTCTGTGCCATTGGAGTATCTGAAACAAATTCATGAAATCCACGACGACTGGCTCTACAGACAAACTCTATTTTCTTTACCGGCACCGGTTATGATCATAGACGGTGACAAAAGTCTTGAAGAAATGGTGCCGCAATTTGAGAAATGTAGAGACCGTATACTCAACGAACAAATTGATGGCACAAGCTCTAGAATTGTATTAAATACTAAAGCATAATATAGGCTATTTGTGCTAAATATTATGTTTATTCGAGAATAGATTAATTATATTATAGGGTAATTTTTTCATAACCATACATAACCATATATAAGTTTGTTTGCATTGCTTGCACTTTTTGCATTCATTACCAGAATCTACTTTAAGAAACACTCGAATATATATTTATCTCATTTTAAGTGCAAAAATTTTTAGGTATTTCAAGCGATGTGAACAGACTTAATGTTTTGTTTTGTTTTATTATTTCATAAAGTTTAAAAACTTTCAAAATTCAACAGCATGATTCTTACCTTCAGAGACTGAAATGATACTGTGTTTCGGGAAGGTAGGCTGATTGTCATTGATGTCGATTACTCGTACGCTCAATGCAGCGGTACCAGTTAATTGTGGATTTCCTTGGTCCGTTGCGATGATAGTCAACCTGTACTTCTCACGGATCTCACGATCTAGGACTATATTGGTCCGAACGATTCCGCTGTATGGTGGACTTATGGTGAAGGCATTATCCGGATTACCATCCACAATATGATATAAGATTCTACTGTTCAGCCCTTGATCGGCATCACTTGCTGAAAGCTACGACAGCAAGTATTGATATATAAATTTGTATGCTCAACACATTTTTAATATATTTATCATATTATCTATTTTTGTATCTAAATTTTGTTAACATAAGACAAAAAAGTACAAATAAATACATTTGCACCTTTGGATCCTAATTATATGTCATATTTCTTTTAAACTCTTTCTTAAACCCTATTATAAAAATAATTTCCTTATAGATTTTCATATCACATATGATTCGTACTTTAATTAGTTTTGTTATGTAAAGAGGTATCATATAACGTATTAAATATAAATATTATATTTTAATAATATAACATTAGAATATAATAATTAGGGTGATGTTAGTAAAAAGTTTTCTCACCTTCACGACGAAATCTCCTTTGGTATTGCCTTCGAGTACAGTAGCCGAGTACTGTATTTGCGTGAAGATTGGTGGATTATCGTTGACATCGGATATCCTGATAATTACTTTCACATATGCTTCCAGAACTTCCTGGCTTCTCGCTATCACATTGAGAATGTGCCTTGAGCTTTCTCTAGGTATCTCCTTTGGCTGCTGCCCCTCCAAAGATCTGCCCCACGAATTCGTGCGCCCTGTATCATCTGGCAGTTCGTTATTGGATTTTACTGTCATATCATTCCAAAACTCCGCGTCCAACCTGGTAGGATCATTGACGTGCAACAGACCAGTGTCTTCGTCGATCGCAAAGGTGTTATAGTTGTTTCCGGACGCGATCGAATATGTGACGCGCTGTTTCCTGCCATCGGTACGTACCGCGGTGATTTTAATTATCTCCGTGCCAACTGCTGAATTTTCCTGAATGACAACGTTGTATGTGTCATTCTGAAATTTCAAGCTGGGCGTCAGGTCCGCGAGATGGCCGACTTGAAGCTCGATCAAACCCTTAGCGCATTTCGGTGGATTACCCTTGTCCTGGGCCAACACCTCCAGGTAGTATGTCTTGCCATTATCTTGCGACAATGATAGACTTGCCGTTACCTCGCCGGTACTAGGATGTATTCGAAATTTCGGTTTCTCCTGCTCGTTTATCAATGAGTACACAATATCACCGTTTACACCGTCGTCAGCGTCTTTGGCTGATACCCGGAGAATGTTTTGACCCGGCTTCGTACTGATGGGCACGCGTGTCCGAAAGGGATACTCCTCGAAAATTGGTGCGTTATCATTTATGTCACTGATGATGATTTCGACGGGTATCGATGTTCTTTTCGCATCATACATGCCGCTATCCGTGGCAACCACGAGGAAAGTATAGTTGCTTTGACGTTCACGGTCCAATGGGCTGTATCGAACAGGAAGAAACAGACATTAGTTATAGAATAATATAATAAGTTTATCGCAATCACGAAATTGAGAAATAAAGAATAAAAATATTAATTTAATAAAAAGAGACATTGCAATTTATTTCCTTCAGAATCCGATTTAATGTCAATAAAATCTATTAAATTAATAGTTTTATTTGTTAATAAAAATTATGATTGTGTTTTATTTTCAATAAAATAGATAAATATTTTGTTTCTACGTTAATAAAAAATTATTAAGAGATCACAAGAAAAGTTATTAGAATTCTGATTTAGTCTCACAGTATTGTACCTTAAATTAATTTTCTTAAAACAATGCTATTAGGAAGTTACGTAAACGCAAGTCGAGCAAGCAAGAGAAGTTCCCAGCGTGCCTTCGCGATACAACGTAACGTTCGTAATAATTCTTAATAAGCGTGGGATAATGATCGGTTGGTAGTGCACGAGTTCGATACGCTTATTTACGATTGCGCGAAGCTAACTCGAATACTCCACAGTTATCTTCCGCCCTAGTATCTGCTGTATCTGCTGTATCTGCTGTATCTGCTGACTGCAATTCGAAGTATGCAATACGAATCTCTATCGCATTTGAACAGAATGACAGTTGCAAGAAATGTTTCATTTGAGAATGATTCAAGGAATGCAAGTATTTTTTTTTATTTCACGATTGATGTTATCACTCAATTAATAAATAAATGAAACACAAATAGATTTATATGAAAAACACGTGGATAGATGACGGCTGATTTAATAAAAGTTTCGCACTTCGATTACAGGAATTGTTGACATATCATTTCCACAAAAGATGATTTTGCTAAAGTATCAAAAAGTTGTTCTCCTTGAGGTGCACGATTATTTCATTAGAGGAATTCCTTATCTATCGTACACAACAAAAATAATTTTGTTGGATCATCAAAATAATTACATAGGAAACTCAAGCATAATGAGCAATGTTTGCAAAAAATGTTGACATTCTAGAAATCAGTTTGAGCGTCATACACAATTATTTTGATTGTCTAACAAAATTATTTTCTGTATCTAGCTAAAAAATTAGATCAATAGTTGTTCAAATCAACGATCAAATTACTTGTAAGATTAATATTATTATATCTTAATGATTGTGTTGCAAATTCGAAAGTAATCAACGAGAAAACAAGAATAAATGTATTTAAAATTAATTACATATAGAATTATTATTCATCTAATTTTAACCGCAGTTGACGCTTCTTATTTAGTCTTAATTTATATCTAAATTTTTAGATATTTCAACAAAACCATCTTTTCCATATAATATCGTCTCAGTGTTCTTTCTATCAGTTCGCATTATTTATCAAATTCTAAATGAGAACTGATCCTCGTTTGATCCATACATTGTCTCTACCAGGTGGTCTCCAGAGAAAACAAAAGAAGGGAGAAGTGTTCCGTACCGAGAGGTGCTGCAGAACGATGGCTTCAAAAGTGCGGCTTTCAAAAGGTAAGAGAAACGAGACCGTCGTCGCAAGAGCAACGGTAATAAAGCGACACGAAAGTCGAGTCCACGGCTACTGATCGAGGGAAGAGGATACCAAAAACAGAAGCAGGAGGAGAAAGAAGAGGCGGAGGAGACGGTGAAACGAGACGACTGGACAAAAAAGAAAGAGTGAAGAGAGAATGAGAGAGACAACGAAAGTGGGAGAGATGCGGCGAAAGAGTAGTTCGAACCGAGATCTGGTTTTGCATATCAGGAGGCATTTTGCTGGCTGAAATAATGCATTGAAATGCCAGATGGCAGCGTCTCGCTGAAATGACACACGGCTGTCGCGACGCAAAAGTATGCGCCCCCCCTGGGCTCCTTAGTCCTTTCCATGGCTACCGACTTCTCTCTCTCTCTCTCTCTCTCTCTCTCTCTCTCTCCTCCAACATTTCGCGGTCCTGTGTTCGCATATCCTGCAAAGCACTCGTCTCATTGATAATCGGAAAACGGTAAAAGGCGGAAAAGCCGCGTACACAGATACAGTTAAACAAAATCGTAAGATTCGCACCGAAATAAGAGGGGGTAGAAAAGGAGGATCGACTAATTGCCACGGGGATTAAAGCACGAATCGTGAGTCACTGAGACGGATGTTGGGCGTGTCAGTAATGCGGGTTTACGGCGACTCCGCATAATAATTTGCAACAAGCAAATTATACATTCCGGCGTGGAAGTGATTTATCGAAATCACTCGATCGTGTCGTCTTCAGAGGCAGGTCGTCGGACATGACACGAAAGGGTAGGCGACTCTAATCATCGTGAAACTCTTACGCGTACAACTATCCACCTATAAAAGTTAATGTTTTGTATATAAAGGCTCGGTATTGAATTCAATTCCGCGAAGTTCGCGTGCAATTAACGTTGAGAGTTTTCCACCGTTCGTAGACCATAATCGCCGAGACCGTAATCGAGTAATTAATGATCATCGGTCAGCGTACTTCATTGGACCAAGGTTCGCGGTAGCCCGCAGCGAAATTGTTCATTAATTAACGAACTACGACTTTGCTGTTTGATGGGATGGACGGAAGTCATGGAAAGTTCTCCGTCTTAACGACGTCCCAAGATATCGGTTTATTGCGTGCGTAATCATAAGAGACACACATCGATCGAGAAAGATGAACGAAGGACCGGACAAGAGATAGATAGATAAAAGAAAAATGCAGGAGAAAAAGGAAGGAAGAGTAGTATCTCGAGTTGTGCTGACGAGTTATGCATACGGAATCATTTAATCGGCTATAGTGCGTCGTTCGTGAAGCGCATCGACTGACTTTATAATTTTACGACTTTCCTAGACTGCGCCGCTCCTTCCTCCCCCACTGCCTTCGAGCGTCGAGCTTTTTTCACTGCAAGCCGACTGGCTGCTCTTTCCAACGTATACGAATGCGTGTGTGTGCGCGTCTTCACTTCCCGTTTTACGACGTTATACTACCGGCGTAATATCCCTCTGGGTGATCCTAATCGGATGTATAATAAAGGTCGCGGTAATTAACGCCAGGATGAAATTAGTCGGTTGCTAGCCGAGATCACAAAGCGAAACTCGCATGCGATCTAAAAGAAAAGAGAAAGAAATAGGGAGAGGCTGAACAAAAGACCTTAGAGAGAGAAAGAAGGAAACAGAAAAGGTCAGAAGGGAAAAAAATGATGACAATGACAGAGGGTAAAAGAAAGAAGAGAAGGCGTACGTAAAAAAAAAGCAAATGACGGGACGCGTGCACTCACCCAGCTGTAGTAACAACGCCAGTTAAGTTGTCGACCCTGAAGAGCCAGCTAGTTTCTTCGGCGATAGCGTATGTGATCTTCCCGTTTACACCTTGATCTGGATCAATCGCCTTTACGGACATCACGCTCGAATCCGGTGGGACGTCCTCTGAGATAGTTGTCATATACTTTGAAGGATAGTAATTCGCTGGATAGTTCGATCCGTACAAGAAACCGCTGTTCAGATTCTGCACGAAACTCGGAGCATTGTCGTTGATGTCCAGCACGATCACGGTGAGGTTGCAGTACGCTTCTCTGCTCGGTCTTCCCCTGTCCTTGGCCGAAATCGTTAGCACGTACTTGGGCACGTTCTCCCGATCCAGATTCAACATCGACAATACACCGGTAGACGGATTTAACACGAATTTGGCGCCGATGTTGCCGCCTGGAATGAAAAGCAAGGATTAAAATCAATTATAATCGAGTTTTATATTTAAGATTGTCTTATAAGTACAATTTTAAGATTATGAACTAATCAGAGGGCCGTATTAGTACCTTAAAACATTACTTAAGTCTTAAATTTTATTTACGCGATTTTTCGCATATACTACAAGTATATCTAGTGAGACAACTTACTTTCGATACTATAGAAGATTTCGCCATTCTTTCCATCATCAAGATCGGTAGCAGCTATCACGTGGATCACGGAAGTTTCCTGATTTTCCGGCACGGCGAGGGTGTAGCAAGAACCCGGTCGAAATTCCGGACTATTATCATTCTCGTCCATCACTATAACTTCCAGAGTTGTAACGTCCAGAAGTTTGTTGGATCTCGCCAAGATAGAAACTGAGTAATGTGAGACTTCCTCGCGATCCAGGAGATCCCGAAGAGTGACTTGACCATTAGTCGATATGGCGAACTTGTTCGAAGCTACGCCATTCGGGATGCTGAAGGTGACATTATCTACGCGGAACAAATAAGAAGTTAATCAATGTGTACTTTATTAATTAAAAAACGTGTGCATCAGTTATATATTTCACAGAATTATTGGAACTACGAAATATTTCTATAAATATTTAATTCGTTATCTTCCAACATAGTCTTCTCATTTTCTTCTTTCGCCCTGCTATTTTTTTCGTTAATTCCTATTTCTTTTATAATAAATATTGTACGCATTTTTATTTAGATTTTATTTACGTTCCGTCTAATTCATATCTCCTGTTCTATTATTACTGCAGACATTAAAGCAATAATTTTACAGCAGCAGTCGCTATAAATTTATTTATAAATCAATTATAATAAGTTAAGATAATTATATGCAAATATGTTTTACATATGAATATGCGTTTTGTATCCACTGTTAAACTCTGAAAAAAGATATTCTTCCAATATTCAAAGAATATATATTATATTATTTATCATGTAATTTATTTATTCTAAAACGAAGAAAGAAATTATCATCTTATCCGCAAATCCGGAGCAGCTTCGCGACGATTTTCCTATTCGAGCACGCCGTCGGTGACTTTAATGCTTTCGTTTCTCGAATTCCAGCGCGCTTAGCCCATGCTCGTCGGATTTTTAGCGGACTTAGAACAAAGCGATTTAGTGTATGTATACGTATGCGCGTGTCGCATCGTGGCCATCCCTCGTCTTGTTTCCAGTAAGTAGCGATATGTCGTGTGCGTGTGTGCGTACACACGCGAAACCGCACGTTGGTATAGAGTCCGGTGATTTGCCTATGCGGCAGACCGGCGGCACGATGATATACGCGGCCATTGTTTCGCCTCGTCCTCTCTCTAATCCCCCTTGCCTTTCTACGTTCTACACTCGCTCCCGCATTTCGCAACAACCTCCCCTCTATGCATTACTGAGCCGGCGATCCCTGAAGGACCGGTACCTTCGGCACACCCTTGGGTCGCGCTAATGCGCTCGTCCGGCATCGTGATAGATAAGCGGCGAACCAGAGATACCGTGCTGTCGGCGGAGCTGGTTTATCGCACTTTAACCGTTCGTCAGACTGAAACGGACTGGATCGGATGGCTTCCCGTGTTAGACGCAAATCCTATGCGGATTTAGCGCGAAGAAATGATGCGTAATACACGAAAGAACGGTTTTGCTGAGGTATTTAAAAATTTAACTATTATATATAAATACAGATCTGAAAACAATTTTGTTAGATCAAAATTATATAGGACATTCAAACTGAATGGCAAAACTTGTGGCAGCATTGCTCATCCTGCTTGAGATTCTTACGTAATTATTTTTGATAGATCATCAAAATAATTACCATTAATTAATTTATAATTATTTTCAAGTCTGTATTTAGATGGTTCAGTCAAATTTATTGTCTTTTCCATGACTATTGCAGACATGAAGATATGCATATATAAGTCCAGTACTAATTTTTGTAATTTTAATGATACTGTCGGTATCGTTACTGTCAGTTTTTTTATAATATATCAAATCTGAATATAATCTGATAATGATAATATAACGATTTGAATATTATCATTAAAAGCCATGGCACAGAAAAAAACTTAAGCAATAAAACGTAAGCGGTAAGCGAATTGATCAATTATAGTATAGAGATCGTAAAACCATAACAGTAATAAATCCAACATGTCGATTTCCTTACTGCTTACATTTTATTGCTTAAGTTTTTTGTGTGCTGTGATCATAAGAGTTATAGAATCCTATTGCAGGTATAAAGATATACGTCCAGTAAACATAGCGTTTATCAAATTTTTGTGTCATAATTGGCATTTTTGCTTACTACCGGTTTTCTCGCATAGTAGAAAAAATAGACTAATATGAATACACGAAGCACAATTATATGACGGATAAACGATTTCCGGAAATAGCGTCTTCAAGAAGTGCGTCTTTTCCTCCTGAACATCGGACATTTCGAGGTTAATATATGACGTGAAGTCGTCTAGTCGCAAGACTTTTGCGACAATAATTAGCGGCATCGTCAGATCGCTAATTATCGCGCGTCCCAAAAGATGCGACAAGCTTTGTCATAAATAACGAGCTCGTTTGAAAACTCGAGCTCATTATTGCGTTTTCCAAGGGAGAAGTATTCGAGGACGTGTTTCTCGGCGAAAACGACGATATGTTCTACAGGACGAACAAATCTTGGGATTTCGGCTGGCGCAGACTTGCTTTTTAAAGTATAGTGCAAGGAGAAGATACAAACTGAGGTTCGACCGCAGCGGGATACTTTGGACAAGGTTGCCGGCGACTTCGACAGAATCCGCGCGAGTCTTTTCGATAAATTTACTGTAATGTTCGGTATTGACCAGATTCGAAGCAATTAAATATTCCAGGTATTTTCGTAGCAGGGTTTTCCTATTAGCTGCGGTGAGCGCGGCAATGATTATGCGGCACTGTTTGCGTGCGGTGTGTAGGTGGGCGGCAAATTACACATACTATCTATATTCTATGTCGAAGACTCGCTCAAAGAGAAAGAAAGGTGAAATCGTCAGAATGCAAGTGAGATGCCTAAGAAAAGTACGAGAAACAGCAAATTGTCTTTCGCTATCTCTAACTTCAATCGCGGTCTCCTTATACGCCATTAAGTTGACAGTTCTAGTTAAATTTGCACCGACAGGGACTTTACGCACCACCGAAACTGTAAGAACGCAGTGTCTAAAAGTATCTTTGTTATGCCTCAGGGTTCGATAAGTTTCTACTATTTTGCTTCTGATGCCATATATATGCAGTTACATCATTTCGCTCGAGATAATAAATTGGAAATCCATTAGAACTAATTCGATAATATTATTACTTTGTATTAATCGTCGCAATGTGACAAATTTTAGTTTAACTGGCACACAGTAGAGATATAGCTATGAGATCTTTAGTCTTACCTTGATCCGCAATTGCTGGTCCTGCAACGTTTATCACATGCGATCCGATGTGGAGGTTTTCGGAAATCTTAACGATCGGATTAGGCAACAGTAGTCGAGGAGGTCCACTCGCTTGTGCCGCTACCGGATTCAGGCTCAGATTCAGTGTAGCCTTGCGGAATGGTGTTCCGTGATCGTTGGCCGTAATCTCAACATTCATGGGCTCCGTGATGGGCTTCACAAGGGTGACGATGCCCGACTCGTAACCCATGATGAGCCGCGTTTCCTTATTATCCGAGGTTATCACATAAGATATTCGACCGTTGTCGCCAAAGTCCTTATCTACAGCGACGACTTTTACCACGTTAGCTCCTAGTAAAATTAAGAAAATAAAGAATTTCATTAATCATCCTGTTATATGTATATAACTTTATAATCTATTCAGCTGAGATGTAAAATTTACCAGGCAGAAGATTCGATGGGACATTTATCTTAGTAAATTCTGGCGCGACGAAGACGGGATCGTTGTCATTCTCATCGAGAACGATGATTTTTGCGGTGACTGTGGAAGCTAGTTGCTCTCCTGGTAGTGCCCGGTCCGATGCTTTGAGGATTAAAGTGTGCTGCATTATCTCTTCTCTATCCAATTGCTTGGCCAACGTCAAAGCGCCAGTTAAAGAATCTACGGTGAAGCAACCCTTCGCTGGAAACTCGGCTACGAGACCGTATCTGAGTTCGCCATTCAAGCCACTATCCAGATCACTGGCCGTGAGGTTGTAAATGGTTGAGCCAATTGCTGTTGTTTCGGACACGAGAACAATTATCGGATCCTGCGGCCAACTCGGTGGATTATCGTTAGCATCTTCTATAATGATCTTCACGGAAACGGCAATGCTCTGAGGATTCCCGAGTGAGGTTGTGTCTAATGCACGAATCTGCAAGTGATATTCGCTTACATTCTCGCGATCGAGCGAGTGAGCGACTACCAGCTGGCCCGAGCTGCGATCGACATCGAAAGCTGGAAACTCGCTGATTGGCGTCAGTGAGTCCAAGGTGAAAGCCACGCGACCCGCAGGACCCGCTCCCGAAACTGATCCCACTGCGTGCCCGATACTTGCATCCTCGCGCACCTGAATGAATCGAGTGTATATTATTAAATTCACTCCACTTTACTCTGATATATAAAAATATTGTCTTTTTTATAAAAATAATTTATGTGTATTGATTAAATCTGAGGAAATGTCATGTACTAATAAAGTCAAAATGAGTATTATATTTAGAATAATCTTGTATTAGTCTTCTCTCTGCAATCATATTTTTATTTATTATTCCCTCCGTCCAACTAAGTTTTTTTACTAATCTAGGATTTCAAAAAATGAGGACAAATTTAGGATTACTTTTCATCTATATTACGAAATAATTTTTTAGGTAGATATTTTAGGAGAAACTGGACTCTGTCCTTTTTTATTTTAGATAAAATTTGCTTGAGTAAAAAAGGAACTAGACTGCGATTGGGGAAGAATTAATTAATAAGAAAAACAAAAATATTAAGTTATTAGAATATGTATCTTTCTAAGAATTAAAAAAGGACAAAATTAAATATTTATAATAATTAAAAACAACGAAGCTCGTAAGATCGCGATAAAATTTCAATCTCCCATAGAATTTTCTACAGAATTTCTAACGTGGCATAAATTGTATGAAGCTATCCACAGGAAACACACATAATAATAGCGACGAGTCGTCGTCGCAGGGATGTTAGTGCGATCATAAATGTTCTAATGAATAATTGCAGTAGGGAACTACGAAGATCCACGGCATCCAAACGAAGCTAGAAACATATTTGATGGGAAAATGAATCCTACTGGGTGGCAAGGTCAATAGTACTCACGTTAAAGGTAAGACTGCTGCTGGTGAAGGTCGGCCGGTTATCTGCAAGTGCCAGAACTTCGACTCGCAACACGCGCTCGCTGTGTCGCGGTGGATGACCGGCGTCGGTTGCCCTTATGGACACCCGGTATACGTTGCGCTCCTCGTGATCAAGTACGGCCTTGGTCCTGATCATACCGGTGATCGGGTCGATGGTGAAGACATTGTAGCCGTCCGAGTCTCGGTCTGTAGCGAAAAACGAAGTCAGGTCTGAGCAGAAACATTCTTCGTCAGATGGACGAACAAAATTACGGCTGGACAATCATTCTTGCTGTTGCAAACTTGAACGCGGGAGAGCACGCGGTATAGAAAAACTCTTTGATATCTGTGCCATTGACTCTGAGGAGAATCGTGTACATGAAATAAGCGCCGCGATAGAACACGGGATGAAATACTTGACATGGACGGGAAGAGGTACATCCTCGACAATATTACAATATCTCCTGCGATGGGATGTTAAGATTTAATCTCTGATTAAGATTCTTTTCTCGCTGTACGAGCGATCATAAAAATTCGATTCCAATCGTAACCGAAATGGACTGGCACGCGTGGTAACGATTCTTCATAGACGGCGAAGTATATTTCGCTAGCGAATAATACGCCCGGTAAAAACGCCCGCGACTGCTTTTAAGACCGCACATAATTGTTTCTGTAATTGCTCCTGGGTTATTAAAGCCTCAAAAAGTGCTTGCTCTACCGCAGGAGAGTCAAGAGCGACCGGTAAAAAAAACCAAGTCCGCCGTCTAATCTCCGGCATGTAAGTACTCTCTCGCTATTTCTCTATTATTCCTGACTCTCTGCGACTCAGCCCGACGCTCTCGTAACGAAGCCAGGCAATTATTGGTTGCGTACACATACACCCAACTAATTGTAATTTATATATTTTCTTACCGGGATAATCATATCGGAGGCAGAAGCGCAATTTCCTTAATCTTTAATTAGTAGCGCGTAACCGATTGGATCGCACACAATGACGATCGGATAATAAAAAATGACACAATATATATTCTCTAAAATCTGTAGAGTACATCTTATTCTTGGAGAGTGAAAATTGACTCAATCTTTCTCAAAACTGGCTCAATCTTTACTCTTTAGAGTGCGATTCCACTTTAAAAAATTTAGAGAGGGTGTTAAAAAAAACCGTTCCCTATTTATTGTATAACAGATTGATTGAATTTCCAACCTATGTTCACTAAGATTTTTTTACTGAGTAAGTATAGTGTGTACTATTTACCATATAAATGCTGAATGATTTTTTTTAACACCCTGTATATATTACCGCGAGATTTAGACTTAATAAGTTTAATGTTAAACTTATTAAGCAATGTTAATCCTTACCTTTCGGGATGCTGTACGTCACTGAAGCATTTTCACCGAGATCCATGTCCATTGCTCGCACTCTGGCTACCTCCGTTCCCGGTGGTTGCTCCTCCCTGACACTGACCACATCCCCCTGGGGATCGACGATCTCAGGCGAATTGTCGTTGACATCCAGGACCGTGACCTTCAGAGACACTCTGGCAGCTCTCGATGGTGTTCCTTGATCTCGTGCCTCCAGAACCAGCTCGTGGACGCTTTTCGTTTCACGGTCGAGTGGCTCGCGCGTGATAATCTCGCCTGATGGTTGCCGAGTAAAGGGGAAAGAGACAATTAATTTTCATTGCGCTTTACCAACGACGTGAGCTTATTGGCTTCTGCACACTGAACGCAATAAGCGATAGACAATAGCCAATAAGAATTTTGCTTTTTCGGTGCGATGTTGATTAGGATAGCTTAAAGCTCTAGATATATCAAAGCAGTGCAAAAATCCTACATTTTTAATATCTATATCATATTTAAAAAATTACTAATAATACTAAGCGCTTATTAGACTACAGATAAAAAAATGGCGGTCGAAATTGCAATAGAAAAGTCGGCATTTCGGCTTAGATAAAAGGATTACGTTACTTTGATATATCTAGAGTTTCAATTCTCGCAGCGCCGTGGGTAGTATCTATTAACGGATGTCGAGGAATATTTATGAGCGCGCGATAAAAAGCTCCATATCGGTTTGTCTTGATATTACAATAGATACTTAAAGACTTTAAGTCTGATGGATCTTACGTGCTGATTCCCAAACTATTAGAGATCACTGAAAAAAGTCTGGTAATAATTACTAAATGTTAAGTGAAATAATACCAATCAATATCAATCAAATGATTAATATCGGTTGATATGATAAAAAATAATTTTACTTTTTTTATAAATATTTAATAAATACTCCTTAAATATTTAAGAAAGTAAACATTTTTTTTTGTTATATTAACCAAACATTTAATTGGCATTATTTCATTCAACATTGATAGCTATTACCAGACTATTTTTCTAGTGCAGACGGGAGAGTACCGATTCATTATAAAATCGAATATGTACGACTTCCGGTTGACGTCTCTTCGATCGCGCGGATGTGTAGACCGACCTTATCAATTATCCTCGTTAAGAACGATTAATTGGATAATTGTCGTTTGAACGCGAATAAGAACCATCTGTGCAGCGATTTACTCGTACTTCCCGATATACCAGGAGTTTCATTTTTCCGCTTTCGATCTCTCTCTCTCTCTCTCTCTCTCCCCCTCCTTCTTTCTACCCCCCTCTTTCCTCGCATATAATAATCATACTAGGGGCATATGTAGTCACGCGTGTAACGAGATCTGCCATAATTACGTATCGCAGAGAGTAGTCGAAGCCGAGAAGAGGACGAGGAGGATAGAAATAAGAAAATAAAGAAGAGATAGGAGTGCAAGAGTACGGTGGGGTAGAAGAGGGAAAAGATGGAGTCAAAGCGCAGAAAGGATCCCCACTTCGATGCACGGTCGGTGTATTAATTAAGCGAGCGACTAGTTGAGAAGCCGCCAGAACTATTCCAGGATCTGGGAAAAAGATCGGGATAATAATTCGTTCCCGAGACGACCTCTATCGATGTCCGCACGCCAACGCCGGGCCTTGGCCTGGCGTGCCACCACGAATTCTCGACGTACCTAATCGAAAACCATCGCGACCATTCCGGCGTTCACCGACGCGGTAGTTGGACGACGACGCCGCACTTCTCCGTTCTCGACAAGACAAACGATCGACGATGGACATGCAAACGCATCGGCCGGCTGGTCGGGGATACCATCGCGCAACAATAAGAAGTATATCGTAGGACGCGTGCTAATGCGTTTCTCGTGTTAACCGTGGGACCGCGCAACCGATCTCACCGTCATTCTTGTAAGAGGAACGTGGTTTTTGTCTTTACGTGCTTCTTCCAATATTTGAAAATCCATTGCGATCGGATGTACGAGTCAAGAATCATGTCCCATGGCACGATGTCGCTTTCTCGAAAATCAAACAGTCGTTCGACGAATGGAAACGGTAGAAGATCCAACGCGAGGAATCCCAGACCGGGATTAGATCGAAGTCTGCATCGTGGAACCTGCTCGACAACTTTGCAAACCTGCGTCTTGCTAAATTGCGGACTAGCTGAGCAATCTTATCTTTAATTTCATCACCGACGCAAAGCAACATACCAAATTATCGACGCGCAGAAAAGCCGCGGGGAAACGCCGCTAAGCACGTTTGCAGCTGAAAAATATATCGCTAAGTAATCTTAGATCTGATCGATATTTTTATATCACATGCGTAATTATAATATAAATCGATCACATAATCGTCATTCATTACGATGCGATGTATACAAGTAGACGTATTAAACGAAGTGAATGAATCTTTTTTTTCCACAGATCTTTCTCGCATAAAATCAATGTGCTACAAAGTGATTATCACTTTGTAACGCCGCAGAAGTATTACATGTCAATCATGTAACTTTCTTCCTACGGAAAAAATGAAAAGTGAAAATTTTTTGTATGTATATACCGTGTATATGTAGGTATTTTATACATATATACAGTTATATATATATATATATTCACTTTTCACGTTTCTGCTTCTGAAGAAATACGGAGAAAAATGTAAGATATGCTAGAATTATAGTAAATTTTATGAAATTGGCAGGTTCATATAGTCATCATTTATATAAAATTTACCAAATTTTAATAAATATTTGTTTGAATAGTACTAACTAAATATTTACTAAATATATATTTGGTACAGAAAACGTAAATTTAATTATCATTCTTTTAATTAAGTGAATATTTGTTTATTGTAAGTAAACATTTAGTTACTACTATTCAAACAAATATTTATTAAAATTTAGTTATTTTTTAGTGTCTAGTGTATAGCCTAAGATACTTTTTTCTGTAAATTACCACACATTTCAATAAAATTTTTTATCGAGTATTTTTTGCCTTGATGCTGACAAAATTTACTGTATTTTACGCGAAGAAAAATATAAGTATGTAAAGTAAAAAGAGAATTATTCATGCTTACAGTCTTGATAATATGATTTACTTTTGTAAAATCATAAATGCATGGTTTTATTGTGGAGATAACTGTAATGTATCTTTCATCTTATATCTCCAGTATTTTTATTTTCAGGCAAGTAAAGTTTGTCATAAATTCGGCAAAAATAGAATCGCCAGAATAATTTTACCAGTCTCGTAAGATAAAAATTACTCAACCATTTTTCTCCGTAAAAGGTTACATGATCAATATTCTGAAGTGAGCGTGTTCATGCCCGCGCATTATGGGCCACGTGGTGCAGATGGCACGTGGCCACGCTGCAACAGGTATCCGATCGATAGGCGAGTCGGTCACGGTAGGTCACGGAAATTCCTGAAGTCGCAATAATCGATCGTACCGCGCAATAGCTTGAAATGCATGGGACACGCGAGAATGTCACGCGCTGAACATGCGTCGCTGCGATTCGCGTCGGAAGAGAGGCGGCGAGGTGGCGGGATGCGACTCGGACATTTCTGATGAACGTCTTCAAGTCGTGCGGTAGGGGGGCATCGACTGCTAACGGCCCCTGATCACACCCAGTACATATTAGGAACCGGTTGAGTCGCGCTGACAATCGAATATTCCCTTACTTCTCGTCGCGTATCATCGCGGACAAGGGCGTGCCATTCCATAAATCACCACCGGTCGATCTCCGGACATTGTAAGCCAACACGCGAGGGGCCGCCTTAATTGGATGAATGGAGAAAAGGGCGCCATTAAGCGAGTGTTACGGGGGCGACCTACGCGGAAAGAGCGAAGGTGCTCCATCGCTCGAGGGTTTTCTCAATGGGAGATCTCGCGGTTAGAGCCGATCGAAGGACAATGGCCAGGCGAAATTTCAACTCACTCCGCCGCAGGTCCGTTGACCGGACAATGTGTAGTCGCGCTGCATGCAGCGGGGATTAATATAGAAGTACTCGTACGACAAGACAGCTGATACTTCCGGCAGCGCGATCGCCCCTACCTCCATCGCCGTCGTTATCCCTCATCTTTTTTTCTACTTCTCGATTCTCTCCGTTCGCACAGTCGGGATGACTCGAGAAGTCCCACCTCTGCCTGCAAACAGGCAGCGGATACGAAACGAAAGAAAGAGAGAGAGAGAGAGGAGAAGAGACCCGGGTCTCGGACCGAGAGCGTGTACACAAATACCCCCGTGTCGCATGCCAATCAAACTGCGCGCATTGCACACGCGGTGCACGCCGCATACGTGTGCGCGTATTTCGCGGCGTGTGACGGGCCCCGGGCCCCGTTCCTGATGATTCGTTACACGCCGACCAGGCGAAAGCGCTACTCTTACCGGATTATGTTTTAATACCCACGAAGCACACACATAACTGCTGCAACTCTAAAATGAACTATACGAAGATCCCACAAAAAAAAGAAACAATTCTCATATCGTTCTTGTTACTTCAACCTGGTAATTTGGTAAATCACCATTGAGAGATCGCCACATCGTGAGCTTAAATCTCGGTGGTTGTATTTATAAAATGTCCGATTTATTTAACAATCGTATTACAACATTTAAAGTGATGAAATACTAATATAAATTATCAAAGGATTTCGAAATAGTCCGAGAGAAGCTGGTGAACGCTGAATAATGTTGCCCGGGTACAAGGAACTCTTTCATCGATTACAAAATCGTTTAACAATGATGTGGCATAAAGGGTTGTTGGGTTGACGTAAGAGCAACGCGTAAATTACACGCGTTGACGGCTCGAGGTCATTTAATACATTAACCTTTGGAAGACAGGAAGACGATTTATCGGCTTTTAATGGTTCAAGTGAATTTAACATGATCAGTGTTTTAATTTGAAAAACCTAATTTGCTTTTTTACTGAAAACTAATTCAACATTGTATAACATCAGATTTTTATTACTACATTGTGGTATTATATTGATATTCATTGTATGTATTGATATTCTTTACAACTTTTAAAGTAAATTGTCACTCTAAAGAGTGAAATCTCAATCCTTTTTTGGAGTGTAATATCAGGGTAAATGGAATCTCACTCCAAAAAAAGGATTGAGATTTCACTCCATTGAGATTTACAGAGTAATAATTTCTTTTTTTCTCATAAGCATCCGCTTCCATTTCTTGCGACTAAATCGATCTTTCGTTGAAATGTGACGTCCATTTCTTTTTAACGTATCTGCTGTGAAAGAAAGGGACAACGGAATGGAACATCACGTTGGCGATTCAGACTCGGAGAATTAATAAGAAGCTAGCGAAGACGCGTTCAATTTTTATTTAACAAGCTAAGAACCTGTCTTAAACAGGAAGTAAACCGCGGGCTGCTGCACTTTGCTGCGAGCGAGGACGCAAAGAAAGCTGCGATAGAAGTCAACGGCAAAGCGTAGATGAGAAAGAGACCGCGAGATATCAGCTCGTCATTAGACCGAGACTGAATATCTAGCAGAAATAAAAGACTATGGTAGACGCGAAGTACAATTACATTTGTGATAGCGCTTCGAGACGAAGGACATAAGATGAAGGGATATAATTTAGAAAATCGAAACGCGTGAAAGATCAAATTCGATAAGGATTATATTAAAAGGATATTATATATTATAACGAGAATTATATTATCGATTATCGACTGCAGAGATTGCTTCCGTTTCACGGCGACACATTCCTGTAACCGTGTTGAAATATACGCATTGTCGTGAGTATGACAATAATGCAAGGTAAAACGTCACGGAGAGGAAGACAGAAATTCCAAACGTACAACCAAAATGTTAATCGCTGCGAATCGATCACTGTCACCCGTAGCCCTGAGAAGCACCGAAGGGACCGTCCACCGAATCAGGAAGTTTCTCCTTGTAGTACATCTCTTATTCACGGTTGTCGAGTAGCGCGGTCGTAACTCCGGTGTGAATTTAACTTGTCTGAAAACGAGTCGGTCGGAGTGAAGAATAATGCGATTCTTGCCGGATCTGTTCAACGAATTCTCGAATTACACGTTCGCAAGCAACTCGAGAACATCGCGAGCCGAAACTCAGCGAACCCGTGGAAACGATTCGCCAATATTTTTCTCCGCGAGTTTTTTTCGAGCTGCGTGGGCATCTCCGACTCGATCCTCGAAGCCGAGCCCCGGTCGGCTTTTGCAAACACTTGAGTCTCGTTATGACAAGAACCTATATATGTACTTCGTTTGACCATGACATTTGATGGCGACGCAAACAAAGTGTAAACAGAACGAACAGAATGAAAAACAGGAAAATAAGACGTGGAGATAGCCTCTTACCTGTGTCGGGATCGACAGTGAAGCTGCTGTTGGCTTGGACCACCGTGTATCTAAGAAGTGAGTTCTTGCCGATATCGGGATCGATGGCGCTCACGGAGCCCACTACAGTACCTGACGGTAGATTCTCAAGCAGCTCAAATCCGTAGAAGTCCTTCTCGAATCGCGGATCGTTGTCGTTGTCATCCAAAACCATCACCAGGACGGAGGCACTCGCGGTCGCCGCAGGTGATCCGTTGTCGATCGCGAGAACCGTCAAAGTGTGTCGATCGAGAATCTCGCGGTCCAAACTCTGTGCGAGATATATCCAGCCGGTGTTGGGACTGATGCGAAAAGCGGTGGAGCCTTGAAGACGATAGCTCAGTCTCGCGTTATTTCCCGTATCCAGATCTACTGCTGTTACTTGAAGAATCTGTAAATGACGAAAAATTCACGATGACCAATGTATCTAATGTAATCTGGTTTTGTGAGTATTGAATTGCACACAGGTGCGGGAACGAGTGTATAACGATTGTTTAATTTGAGATAAAATATAAATACAAGCGTGATGAAATGTTAAAATTCCAGACGGATAGAATCACGATGAAAATCAAGAGCAATCGTATCGTCGCGAGAGCGAGAAAGAGTAAGAAAAGGAGAAAAAAAGAGAAGCAGCGTCGGGACCAGTCGATCCGGTCGTTTCGTATTAATTAAACATACCCAACAACCGCGAACCCTAAACACGTTCGAACCAGACGATGTTTTCCAGCGCGGGAGGATGGTATATTGCGAAGGTCGAGGAAAAAAAAAGAAGAAAAAGTGCAGGATCGGGAGTGTATAAGGTCGTGTTTCGCGCATGAACCTGCGGCTTACGAATGATGGATGGTGGTAGAAGGCGAAAGGAAAGAGGTGGGAATGGAGGAAGAGGAGGAGGAGAATGAGAGAGACGCCGCGACTGGGTTGTCTTCGTGAAGGTCCAGGAGGGGGTGGGATGCAGGTTATTATTAGATGAGGAACCTGACGTGGGAGCAGGCAGTAATGTGTCTAACTGTACGTTATTAGTTCACGATGGGTGAAGGGTTATGCTCACTGCAAGGTTATTCTTTCGTTCAAACTCCACTTTCTTCCCGCCATATATCTATCTTGCCTTTTTGCTCAGATTTTTCTGTCTCATTCTACTTTTAACGTACACTAATGGTTGAGATATTGTCCGACAGCTTACAGATCTATTTTATCGATAGATACCATCGATATATAGCCGATACATAAGGAAGAAGATCGAGTAGTGATGAGGGAAGAAGGAAGGAGAAAAGGAAGATACAAATTGGACGAAAGAGATAGATAGATAGATAGATTTATTAATTTATTGTATTAATTTAAAGGACGTTTATTAATATTCTAGGACAAAAACCGTTTAAGAATATAAAAATGACAAGCGAAAAGAAAATGAAAAGAAAAAGAAAGAAATGGAGCGCGAATTGACGCGACGTTTCCGTTCTGTTGTACCCGCCTGTGTATTGTAATAAATACGACGATTGTTTAACGAATATATCTCATAATGAAACTCTCACTGTCATTCACAATCAGTATCCATAATTGATATTCAGAATTACGTTCATTTCGTACGCGATTATCATCGCCATGAAGAAATCCTTGGATCTATCAGCCACGCACCAACGATGCCCCGGTTCTCGCGAGTTTCGCTAATGATTCTCTTCTCAACGCGGTCCCTCGTCACAAAACCTCGCCGTCGACCTATACTCGCTCTTATTTTGATTTTTTGCCAGATAATGACTGATATGTGTAGATAATTACAGGGGGAGAGATGCACGTCGCCGTCAGCGATCTTCATGGATGGACCTGCGTTTCCGAGGTCCACAAGCATCGCTTCAGATTTGCTCTGGGCATTTTCCTAACGACGAAGATTGAGGAGTATATATATATAGATTTGAATAACGTAGGAATTTAAATTTCTTAAATTCCATCAAAATTCTATTATTTTGGGGATATAAATGTATACAATGCAATAGATCTTTCTCGTTGAGTAACTGCTTGGAAACCTATACATGAATTCGTTTGGATGCAATAATGCGAACTAGTCCATATTAAAACCGTTATACACTGATTTGTAATGAATGTAAAAGTGAAATGTAAATATTTTGAATTATAGAATAAAAATCTTACTTAACAGCATAATAAATTGTATTGAGGATTTCATAGTTTAATCTGTTTTTATATTTATATTAAATACAGATTCTTACGTTAATTTGTGTACGACAGCTTTAATATGCACCAACGTGCCGCAACTGAATGCATCCAATCGAATTCGCTATTATATACTCGCGAAATGATCGACCGTGTGGCACGGTGTTCCTGCGGGCCTATCGACTGTTACCTATCAATCCTCTACTCTCGTGGAACTCGCTGTTCGCAATCGATATCAACGCGCGGCAACGTGCCGTGTCTGAATATCAGATTATCAGGCATTTCCTATCCATCTCCTGGTTTCGAACGGGTCGAGCAACCATAGCGGAATAACATCGGTTAATCTCGCTGCAGCGTCCGGTTAATTCCGTTTCTAGTCGGCGCAGGGTTAATTCTCTCTTTGCCTACAAGGTGAACTTTACGAGTCAACGTCTTCTTCTTCTTCTTCTTCTTCTTCCTCTTCTATTCCCTACTCTTTCGAAAGAAGCTACCCGGAAGGGGAATATAGACGACTAGTAGCCGTGGCGTACGCCTCGCGATACGAGAAGGGACAAAGAGTTCATAAGCGCGTTCTTCTTGGTTGTCCCGGGTAAAATTGCGCATCCCAGATATAGGGATATAGAAGTGCTTTTGGATATATAGGAGCAAAAATAATTCAACCAGGGAAAAAAAGGGAACCATCAGTTTGGTCGCGAAGAGATACCGATGAAGAGCGGAAGAAAGGTTGAAGAGAAAGGTTGTTAACTTTGCTATTCGATCCAAAAATTCTACCTCTCCTGCTCTCTTGTTCTCTCTTTCTTTCTCTTTCTGTTTCCTTTTTCGAAGAACTCTACTGCATCTTCTCGACAAACAAATGCTCGCGTGACGGGCGTGTAATGAAGATTTTTCTCACCTGGGAATCGAGCCTGGCGCCTTCGGGAACCTCCACATGATACTCGTTCCTCTCGAACACTGGGGGGTTGTCATTCACGTCCTGCACCTCGACGCTCAGACTGAGGTTAGCCGAGAGTCCGGCACCGTCCAGAGCACTTATCAGGAGACCGTGCCTCTGCTGAGTCTCGTAATCCAATCGCTTCGCCAAATAGAGCTCGCCAGTGCGCTCGTCTATCCCAAACAGGTTGTTGCTGTTCTGACCGAGAATATAGCGTATCGGTAACAACGGCGTGATGTCGGGATCGGTAGCGTGCGCCACGTACAAAGGCACATGAAGAGGATGCGATTCTGGCACCGAGATGCGAACAGTGTTTGTGCGAAATGACGGCGCGTTGTCGTTCACATCCTCCACGATCATTTCCAACTGTAACGGAAAGAAAAACACGGACGGATGTCGTGTAAGCGCTTCAATTGACTCGGCAATGTGTTTTTCACGACACACAAGCGAAAAACACTACTCGTGCTTCGTTAATACGAAACCGGTAAACGACGGATTAAAAATCTTTCTTTTAAAATCAGTACTAATTTGCTAACAAGCACGTGTGCGTTGTTCACTGAATATTAATATAATATCGATTCGAAAAATCATAACATAAAAAATTATAATGCGAATTTTTCACACTTTTCTGGATTATTATATATGCATTCAGGATAAATATATTGAGAACATGGATAAACAGCTATGATTACGGTGAGTTAATACGAGATACGATGATTATCTGAATGCGTAATTTACCTGGCAATATCCAACGGAGACGCCATTACGTGCCTCGACGCTGAGAACATATTTGTCACGTGATTCCCGATCGAGCGGCTGTCGAATCCTTAGCATCCCCGTGTTGGGATCCAGCGAAAGATCAGCTTCTTCTCTTGCCAGATAAAACCTGCTTGGTCGTTCGCCTGGAAATGCAGAATATATAATTTAAATAATGTATACAGATATACATGCATCAGATATAAATAAGAGGGGGAAAATAGCTTTAAACGAGGGAAGAGAAACACATATTGCGTTAATTTATTCATAATAAGTCTCGTCGTCTACCTCGTTCAGTGGGGACTAATTAAAACAGTTACACCGGATTAATCTCGATAAATTATGATGCGGGTATCAAATAGTACTTGAGTTTCCGGTTACATTTGCATGAAGATTTGCATTATCGCAACTTAGTTTCCGTAATGGCTCTTGATTCACCAAACATTTAGTTGATTGACATAAGTTGTTATTAAATCACTGCACTTAAATATAGTGGTTAAATCGGAAGATCAACTAGTTAAAGTCAATTTCTCGTCCGTCAATCTCATGTAAGGTTCTAATGAAGATATCAAATTGATTTGCTTTTACGATATCAATGATCTTCAAAACGGTACACACATCGATCATCAGAAAAATCATTCCGACGTGCGGCATGATTTCAAAGATCTCTCGCGTGGAAATAAGATACTCCAGAGGAATGTTAGCTGAAGAATGTGATGCCCGATTTTACTAGCAACGTTGATCAGTTGCTTCAGTGTCATGAATTTAGCTTATAAATATTAAACACAAAATCGAAATTTGCTATATATGTTTTTATTATTTCTACTTACTGTGTATACAAAAAGAAAAAAAAAGAGAGATAAATTTATTTCTCCATTAAAACTATGGTGGTATCGTGGCCGTCGTAAAAGCGGGGCTAGTCCAGGTGCGCCGCTAAGTAGAACCTTCGGGCGAGAGCTGTCGCGCGTCGCTGAGATCTCATTCGTCACGGTTACGATCGGGGAGCGTTGCGCTTGAAGGATCGTGTCTGATCGGCGGCACGATCTCACGGTAGATCTTCGGCGATGGTTGCACACGGACGAGAGCAAGATGGCCCGCGGTCTGCGTTTGTACGATGATACCGGGTATCGATCGTTCGCCGTGTACGGCAAGAACAAGCGGGGCACGTGTGCTCCGTAACACGCACGTGAGAGCGAACGAGCAACGACGGATGAATGATGGCGATTTATCGATTCCACGACATCGACCTCGCTCGACCTCCTCGCGCGAGCCAACCGGTACCGCCCAGTCCCGCTGCCTCGGAATCAATTAATAGCCAAATTGGCCGGTCATTACCGCTAGCAGATACAATTCCGTGATGAACGGTTTAAGCAGCGTGAGCATTTTCTCAGCGTAACGAGGATCGGCAGTTTTGCACGCCCATGTAGGATTATCACAAATTCCTCATATTAAAATTCTATTATTTTTTTCTAATTTCCAGATAAAATTTCATTTTTTTTGCCTGATACTTTCAATAACAATTTGAAATTTTTTGTATTTTTGTTCTGACTTGGAAACCAAATCAAATATTTTGTTGAGATATGCAATTTAACATAGCAATATTATTTGCTATTAATGTTGCAGACACTGCTTGCATTTAATTGTTAAGTTAATATTCCAAAATTTTTCAAAAAATTCCTCGATTTTTTCCTGATTTCCTTGATCGTTTTCAATTTTTGACATTTCCTTGATTTCCCTGATTTTCTGGAAATGTTATATTGCCATATTTTCCCAAGAATTACGAATTCTATGTTTGATATCCGGTAGTCCGTTCAGATCTAACGCGTCGCGTCGGAACGTGTCTCTGATTCGCCACTTGATAGATGATGCTTGTATAATTGGACAGCTTATTTGAGGGAGACCCCTCTCAAAATCATTAGTTTGTCAATATTGAGTCAAAGGCGTATCTTTAACGCACGTCATTTCGACATAAAAAGGATCTTAATCAAATTGATGAAAAAGCGTCACTTCGGTTTACTTTTCGTAATCGGTAATTAACCGTTTTATTAATGATGTATGAAATCCGGTTTAACGGCAATTTATTACGCCCGTATGGACTTTCTGTGTTATCCGACGACGCGCCGCGAAAACACGTCGCGAGGCCACATCCAATTACAGACGTATCTCATCGTACACACACATACACATGCAACGGGTAAAGTACGCATCAGCACGCGTATCGATAATTGCTCTGATCGATCGATCGGATGCACGTAGTCTGGGCCAAAAACGGAAACTGCGATCACTCGCATCCGGGATGTGCCCTTCCTAGATGCGTTTCGACAAATCCGCCGTGAGATTTACCGCGATGAGATTGTCTCTCATCGATTTCGATCAAGTTTTTCTCCGCGATACAACAGGAAAAACCAGGTAGACGGGAAATATCGTCTCGAGTCGATTCGAGAAATAGTCGTCCATTTTATTTCCACAGTAATTCGTGACGTCTGCGTTGCCGTCATAGATGTCGACGATGTCTGTGTCGTCTACATCGAATATCGTCAGTGATATTGGGTGACGTTGACTGTTCGACCAATGCCTTAAGGATCGCTACTCGGTCGCGTACGTGGATGGCATAATTTATAGATCGCTATTTATATTCGATCCAACTTGTTCATCCTTTTCCTCTTTCGCTTCAATGCATGTGACAGTATGGAAGATGCGTACTTCCCTCCCACACATGTATATATATATATATATATATATGTGTGTATATATGTATATATTTGCGCAAATAACAGCCCGAATACCTTGATCAGCACTTTGGGGTACATTTCATATTTTGTTTGAGAATTGCAACAAAATGATTACGGGACCTGAGCGGCGAGGAAATCTCTTAATTCGCAACGCTAAATTCCACGAACATTTAAATGTCGGGACATTGATACGATCTTCATCATTCTCAGCTCGTTTTATTAATATCCGAAAGATTGTCCGGTCAGACACCCTGTATACGCGGACATACACTTGGGATGCGGACAGGACATGCGTATGTGTGTACGACAGGTACGCATACTTGGCTCGGATCGGCTCATTCGTAAAATATATGTGCAAAGGATTGAAACACCATGCTCTTGCGTGAACGTATACGCGCGGCGCGCGTGTAATTACGCGAATGCGTTGGTACCGCGAGACTGGTCTGGAAGACGTACGCGTTTTATATCCACCGCGATACCTCTACCCATCAGCATTCGGTACCCGTGTTATTAAACGTCCGCGTGATCTTTTTCCACGGGCTCTCCGCCGCGAGAGGAGGGTCCGCCGATCCTGTACTACTCCCCGTATATAATTACGATTTACTCCGCATCCCGATACGCCGAGATACCGCTCGAGTATCCTGCCCGTGCAAAAGGATTTCGACGAGCGACTTCGGAAGGGTATGACACGCCGGACAAATCTGTGTCCCTTCCCGCCGTATAAGCCGCCGTGGCGAGAAAGCTAGCCATTAAGATACGCATATTTGGCAATAAATCTTAAGACATAATAAAATCAAAGTGCACAAATCGTGCATTCTTCCTACGAATGCAAAATATTGCAATTCGAACTTTTACCTTACACCAAAAATTCAATATCATTTAAATATTATAGTTTATTATAAATGCAATAAATGCATTTTTAATTATAATTAATTAATTAATTATTATTTATGACCAAAAAAAGATGTATAAATGCTTAATTTATGTATTATTTAGTTTAATAGTTTAATACAGGTTTATTTGTTGTAGAAGTTTAGTGCATAAAAGTGCACGAAGGGAAGTAAGTACATTCAAAAGATAAACCACCAACCACCATGCTTGAAATCGTGTACTATGTGTACTTCGGTCATTTTGACACGACATTTCTGAAATCAATTGCGGTACTTTAGAAATCTAGTGATTTCAATTTTACACTGAACACTATGCCATCTCTAATTAAAAAAAATGAAATTTTGGACAACACAAACGCATTTTGAAAGTCTGCTCCTCAAATAAAGATATTGTATAAATAAATCTTCAATCGTCGCGATGATTTTCGTCATAGAACATTATTTTTATTAAAAATCATCATCGTATACGGTGCACATGTAGTCGCGTTTTTCCCCCACCGAAGCCAGTTGTTCGCGAGGGCTTCGTCACCCCAGTTACACACGCGTCCCCCCGGGGTGCCCACGTGGGTGTAACGAAGACAAATCGCTCGCGTATTTGATTAATTCGCGAAGATCGCCGGTCCAGTACTGGATTCTCCCGACCTCCTCTTCGCATCCTTCGTCCTCCGGCATCGTGGATCGAATCGAGAGCGAGTTTTTGCCGGCGACGTCGGGGCAGGGAAGAAACCCGTAACGCACTCATTACTGATTCTCGCCCTTATGCGTTCTCCGCACGAAGAGGTAAAACGAGACATTCCGTCGGATTTCTATACCGAGAAATCTCTCGGTAGCCGGCGGAAATTTGAGATGACGACGCTCAGCAAAAATCTGTAATGTCTGGATATCAGAAACGCGCGCGAGGAGAAATCAAGCGACAGTGTAGCGCGCGTTGCGCTATGAGTAGACGTTACTGCGAGTTTCCTTTCCTTTTTGCATCAACAAGTAGTCGCGAATGGCGAAGGTAGCGGTCAATGTTTACTGATCAGCATATCCTGCTTTCACGGCATGCGTGTTGGCGCAATCGCCGCGCGTGCGTAAACGTGCGCGATGCACCTCTTGCATACCAACTTCTACATATTGACAGTACGAAGCAGTCGAGATAATCCCACAGTTTCCTTCTTTTGTCATCAATCCTAAACAATGCCGGTACACAATAAATGTACAACTTTTTTTCGAAATTTTCTCCAATTTTTTACCTCCTCATCCTGTTCCCCATGAATTTTTCTTCTACCTTTTCTTCTTATTACTTTTCGTGACAGTCCCTCTTGCTCTGTCCTCTTCTATCCTTTCATCCCGTTCTATTCCACTTCACGGTCCTCCCCTCCCAATCGCAAATGGAATTCATTTCTAGTTCCTTGACTCTTGGGCCCCACTCGTTCCTTCATGTTTCCTCGTCTCTCTCTCTCTCTCTCTCTCTCTCTTTCTCTTTCTCTCTCGCTTTATCTCCGTTCTGCTGATCCTGTCCTGTTTTCATCTGGGCCGTTCTCACATGCACGATGTACCGCGGCAACGACGACGAAGACGACGATGATGATGACGAACACGAAGATCGAGGATGCTCGTGCAATTGCAGTAGCAGGATACTATTTATTTCTCTTCGATAATGCTCCCGAGGCTACATGTGTCACTACGATATATACTTGCACGTGTGTGTATGTGTATGTGTGTGTGTGTGTGTGTACGTGCAGTGTGGGCAGCGATACTAGCTGTATCGAAGCAAAACTTCTAATTGCTGCCGGGAGGATACATTGAAATTAAGTCGTCGTGTCACAGGGAAATATCCCGTGATGTAGCAAACGCACGATGGTCGCACGTTAATAGAAATCTCATGATGAACCACGATATTGCGATTTTCAATACGCGGTGGGAGCAAATCGAGCAACGTTAATTGTCTATTCTCAAAATCTGAATTAGTGGATAGTCACTAATTACCCAATGCCGTACTTGGTACTGATAGTCAGTGAAGTTTAACTAAAAAAAGAAGATGTTTGAACATTATATAACTAAAATACTCATATTTGTACGTTAATTTCAATTTCCCAATACCATATTTATTGAATTTAAGCACTAAAACAAGGTTAGTTAGATCACATACTAAAGATTAGGTAAGTTAGGAATTCCACATTTCATTCACTGATTATCAGTGGCATATTTGATATTGATATCAGTGATTATCCACTGATTCAGATTTAGAGAATAAATGCGGAAGGAAAAACGAAGGGTGATCTTCCATTAGGTTGACCGACAATTACTCGTGCACGAAACACAATTCATTAATCATCTCTCCGACAATCATTTCTTTAAATAAAGTACGTGTCTGCTGGACACGTGATACGATTTTAACATGGTCGTAGAAACGCAATGTTGACTAATTACCCATCTTCATTATCTGTCTCATTCGTAGGCATACCCGCAATTTATGTACGCACGGTCAGAAACGCGTGTCTTCACGGAGTGATCTAATGTAGGGAACAAATTGCTCGTCATTAAACAGCACCAGTTTTTCGTTATTACGCCGCGGTCTCTTTCGCGGTGCAACGCATATACCGTAAATTTCCAATGGCGGGGATCCTTCTCTCGCTTCCGCGCGACGATCAGGGCGCGTAAAAAGACGCCCCGATGTCACGGTCGTCTGGTTCGCGAGCGACGTTTGACGCGTGTTCGCAATTACGCGCCCTCTTGATTAATCGACGAAACGTATTCATGAATAATCGCGTCAAGCGGGTTCGCGAGGGTATACAGAAAACGCGAGCTTCTCGTCTAGTTGCGTGGCTAGTGGCGTGCAAGGTGCAATCTCGTTTAACTGAAAGTCTCTTTGGCAGAGTCGTTGTAACCGGCTGCTGGCGAGCCGAGGGGGTGATTATTCACTTTGGTGCGCGCCAATGATATTCGTGTTGCGCGACTGAACGGCTAAACGCGCGCGCGTGTGTCGCGCAAGAAACCCGAGTAAAAAGTGATTGCGATCGGTGGTGGAGTCGTTATATTGAAATCAAGATGTCTACCCACACGAACTTTCAATCACGACGCCAAACTGGACGTTCCGGATTACCTCCCTCCCCTCTCGCTTTATACGTAATGGAGTTTTTCTGCGTTCGCGTATCACACCGCGTGGATCGACTCACGTTTAGACGGCTCTTGATGAGATCTCCCGCGTCGCTTCTTGCGGGATTTAATAACGCGCTATTAGCGTTTTTCCCGTAAGAAACTTTTCAGTTCCTTCCGCCGCTTTAGCTGACTGATAACTATTAACGATAAAATGTGTACACGGGATGTTTCGCAAGCCTTATGAATATTTCGCAAACATTAAGAAGTATATCCTACATGGCAAAATGCATCAAATAGGAGCTTGTCTTCCACTCTTCTTGTAGAATAATCTGAACGATACCAGTAACAGTGATTAAATGTCTAAACGAAACTGTGTATTTACTCGAAACTAATTATTGATTTTTAATTATATTAGTACACCGCTGGAATTGCTATATTGATACATCTCATGATTATAAAATTGGCTGCGTTATTCCACTTGGCGCTCACGGAATCATTTTATCCTTGTTGTTTATCAAATGTTAAACTGTGAGCGTCAAGTGAACGCACTCCATATAGAATTTGCACTTACTTTTGTACATTATACATGAACATGTCCGTGTCACTGCAAGAAATCGTCAAGCGAGAAAATAATTACTGTGTCTCTCACAAATCGATTAGAATTACTTCAGCATCTTTTCGAGATGTCAAGTCGTTTCCATTTCGAAGGAGAAATGTCTTCTCCAGGATGTTCCTTCTCCCTTGTTTTTATCGTGTGATAAACGCAATCCACATCAGACTGAACTGTATTTATCGCGAAATACACGGCCGGTATTAATTACTTATCACGCTCAGAAGCCGCACGCGAGGACGAAATGTCACGTTCATCCGCGACACCACGTGATAAATCACAGATCGATGATCAGAAGATCTCGCAGCATGAGATCCCTCATGCCTACGCGGTCGACACAACGCCATGTAACTTGAGCCGATGATTTCTCTTATTTTACTAATTAGCTCGTAACGGGTCCGTCCCAGTCGAGGAAGCCGGTCGATTCACTCAAGGGCGGTGCCAAACGACGACGCAAATGGCGAACGTTTATGATCGTCGGGAGTAGCTTGTGGTCATCTTTGGTGAATACTTTGTCGCTTCAACACCTTCCGCTCTCTTCCGCATCTCGACGACGACGTCCATCCCGCGGTCGTAACGGATCAAATTACGAGCCATCTCGTTCTTCTAAATACGGATATATCAGCGCGAAATGCTCTTTCACAATATTCGCTATTCAAAGATAAGAACGATACATAAATTCTTTTATTCTAATGTCGAAACATTAAAATAAATTTCAGCATTTATTGTCAAGTAGTAGGTAGTACAAGGAAAAGACGACTTTGTTCAAGTATCTAAAAATTTAGATAGATACAAATCTGAAAATAACTTTGTTGGACCATCAGAATAATTATGTAGATTTATAAAATGCTTAAACTGATTGCTTGAATATTGACATTTTTGCAACATTGTTTATCATGCTTGAGCTATCGTACATAATTATTTTGATGGCCCAATACAATTATTTTCAGATCTGTATCTAGTTAAATCTTTAGATACGAATTTAAAAGTAAATTTTGTGGCACTATTAAAATAATCAAATTAACTGATAGAGTGCCAAAACTGTTTGTAGCATCGCTCATCGCACTACATAATTATTTCTACATAATTATCTTGACAGTCCAACAAAATTATTTTCAGATATGTATCTAGCTAAATTTACATCTAAATCTAAATTTTGTGAAATTTTTAAAATAATTATGTAAGACGCTTAATTGATTGTTAAAATGTCAAAATTTTTGGCAGCATTGCTAATTACCCTTAAGATTCTTATGTAATTATTTTAATAATCTAATAAAATTATTGTATTGGGAGTATAAAGTATTAGTTCGGTCCGTTTTCCAAAGATGGCTCCGGCTGTTGTGAATGGTTCATAGTGACAGCTTTTGGCGTTTTCAGAGAGGTTAGACATCTGCTAATAATATTCAGTTTATATCGCTTTGAGTTTCATACAAAAACCTTGATTTTTACTGTGTTTGAAATGTCGAATTTTGTGTTAACCAAGCAGCATTTGGGAGGTTCTAATTTTCTGCTTTAATTGGAAGAAAAGTGCAACTCATCGAACGCTTGTCGAAGTTTATGATGACACTGCTCCAACTGATAAATCATATAGGGAATGGTTTCGACGTTTCAAGGATGGAGATTTCAGCGTTGAAGACAAGCTTCGCTCTGGACAGCCAAAAAAATTCGAAGACAAAGAATTAGAGGCATTACTCGAAGAAGATCAGAATCAAACGCAAGAGGAGCTTGCAGAATCATTGGGAGTAACTCAATAAGCCGTTTCTGCACGATTGAGAGCTATGGGAATAATTGAAAAATAAGGATATTGGGTGCCTTATGAACTGAAACCGAGAGATGTTGAAAGGCAATTTTTCACTTAGGATCTCTATATCTAGCTAAATTTTTAGATACTCCAGCAAAATCGGTCTCTTTGTGTTTGAATTTCGAGAGTACAAAATATTTGCCAAGCATTTAAATACCTTCACCATCTCGATCTATCATAAAACTTCTTCGAATAGATAATCGTTGTGTCAACAAATCGCCAGTAGAACTTTCATAGCCGGTAACGATGGAATAACAAAAAGGAGCGAGAATAATCGCGATTTATTACGTATGTAACGGGGCATCGCTTTTGCAACAGCTTTTCGCACAGCTTCAAGCGCAATCGATTATTCCCGCAGAGAGCGTGGAATGTCCGGTGTCAAGCCAGGTTTTCGAATGAAAGTCCGATCGTTTGCATAAATCGGCGGATTTTTAATTGGACCGGTAGGGCCCGTGGTAGGGCTTGTGGCTAACGATCGAGATAGCGCGGCCGCGCGAAAATGATCCGTCGAGTCAGGCGCCAGACCCGAATGAGAAATTAAGTATCTCGTTAATTAGGGAACGGCGCGTAATCAAATTTCGAAAATATGCTTAGAAATGTCGAGTTGCGGACAGCATGAACGGCCATTGAATCGTTTGCCGTGACTATAATTATCGCTTGGCCTCCGATCTGAATGCATCTCCTGGTATCGCGGTCGTAACGGTGCTCCAGAACAGTTGTATGGCGAGCACTATAAAACTCAGAACCTACAGAAACTCGCGAATTCTCAAGGAAGCTACTTATAGATAGAAACTGACAGACACGCCACGGACAATTATTGATTGAAACTTCTGGAAAAAAAAAAGATCTATGTTTTTTTCATGTTCGACATTCATTTACAGAATCAAAATAAGTCATGTGATGAAAACTGATGAATATCAAGCATCAATTTTGACCAGACCTGTTTTTGATACTAAAAATGAGCATAAAACGTTAGCATAAAAAGGCACCCTAATGAGAGAAACGAAAAGATAAAATCTCGGGAAATACAAATTAAAGAAAGAATTCGATGCAATGCATCTGATGGAGAAACGTTCTGAAATCTCGACGGGATTGTGTCACGGAGGCGCCGAGGAGGACATCATCGAGGATCGATACATGTCTCCGCGAGTTCGCCACGACACTCGTCGCAGCCACCGCCGCCATCGCGCAGCGAAAAACAATCTCATACTTAAATAATGATGATTAGTCGCGGGTCGTGGTAGCGTCGAGCGACGCGATGAATGCGATGAAGAAGCGATACCGTGGCGGTGGTATGCTGTCGTTGACGGGGGTCCCGACTCGTTCCTCTTTCCTCCACTCACGCTCGCTCGTTCTTACCATAAACCTCCATCACGGAACCTCCAGTTGCTTCTATCCTTCCGTCTCCTTCGACCCGCTGCCCCGCTCCTCGCATTTCGAACGTCGGTGCGTCCGTTTACGGCTATATCGGCGTCCTATAACGTGGCCGCGAGACATTAAACATCGAGGTCGCGCGGCAATCCTCTCGGCCGGAATGATATTCGTTAATGGGAGGACGATCGTTTCTTACACGGTGCACGTGTAATTGAAAACTGGCAAGAAATTTAAAACGCTCAATCTACGACACGTGAACCAAGGCTCTTCTCTTACCTTCAGAGAGCTTCTTTCATACGTCTCTTTCATGCCGGTCTCTCACAGAGACCTCTCGTAGAATGCGATTGAACGATCGAAGGATATAACGATGTCTATTGACACTTTGATCTAACTGATTGACTGCCTGACCGATCGTATCCGTCTTACAGGTACGTCTGTCTACTTGTTTGGCATGTCGTTCAGATCTGCCTCCCGCGGTGAGACACATTTATCCACTTGCAACTGTGTTTGTCTCCCCCTCAAGCATAAAGATACCATGTCTAGTGTGTTACGCAAATATAAAGATACCTATATGTATAATCCATACAACGTATGCAAATGTTTCTACAACCTGTTCTGTAACAATAATTCGGCGCAATCCAGCGCAACGGAGAGTTTAGAGTACGGTTAAAGCGCTCGAAGCGTTGAAGAAAACTGCGCGTAATCAATAGGAGGTTTGTTGTATCAAAGCAAATAATTGGCTACGATAGCGTGCATGCAGCGCACAATATAATACCGCAAAAACGCGTGTGTCGAATTGTCCGAGCAAATGAATAGAGCTTTGTACATGCGCTAGACATCTTAAAGTGAAGACGCGACTAAATAATTAAGTGTACATCCGGTAAGTAACAGGATGAAGAACCGGAGAGGTATTAGATGAGATTCAGAAACGTATATAATCGAGACAAGACAATGAAAGTTGACAATACAATATCGCCTGGTTTCCAGCGACGCGACAATAAATTAAAATCAGATGTATCGACGTTGATTAATCTAAATAATGACGTTGCTTGCTTTGGTAAAATGGAAATCGTAAAGAATGGCTGCGTTCAGCAGAAAAAACAACTTTATAAGTGTTGTAAATTTTTTTTGATATAATTATACATTTAGATCCATTGAGGAACTAAGCAAGACTATCATATTAACAAATTTTATAACAGTTGTAAAGCTGCTTTTTCTGCTGAACGCAGTTAATACTTTCAGCAAAAAGCGTTAAAATAAGCGTTATGCCTAAAAATGCTACAAGAAGCGAAAAGAAAATCACAATTGAGATTTTCAGGATTTGACATATCCTGAAAAGGATAATCTTGCTCAAGTATCTAAAAATTTAGCTAGATATGAATCTGAAAATAATTTTGTTGAATTGTCAAAATAATTATATAAAACACTTAAGCTGATTATGAGAATGTCCAAATTTTTGTAGAAAAAATTACTCAGTACAGTTGAAATTCCTACGTATTCCTTTGATAATCCAATAAAATTATTTACACATCTTTATCTAGCTAAATTTTTAAATTTTTATACCAGCAAAATCATCCTTTCTATATATGTATTTCTCTTAAATATTTCTTTATATGTCTTTACACGTAAGAAAACGAAATCAAGTCACTGAAGGTATCGAAGAGTCAGAATGTACCTATTATCGAGGCGCTTAGATTCAAGTGTCAGTTTGAGGTAAACTGAAAGTGGAACACGATCCAGCGATTCGCAATAAGACTGGATTGCACAGAGTACATCGCCGACTAAAAGACCGGCGCGGCAGTGAGATCGAATACCGACATGCACTCTTATCGCGCACTCCCTTCGTTTCTTTTCTCCTGGGACAATCTCATCTAGGATTACACCATGGTAATTCTCCCGCAGCCGGCCCGACGAAATTCCAGACGTAACAGAGCCGCTCGAGGGATCCGATCGTCGAAGTTCCGTAGGAAGAGTGGGATAAAGATATATGTATATGTGCACGGTTGCATATACATACATACTCGCGAGGGAGACTCCATACACTGCTTCGTGCGATGGTAAACGGCGATAACGAGGCGCGAGATAAGAGTCATGAAGGTGCATCATAGAAGATGCGAAGAAATACGGAGCCAAGAGAATCCTGCTCTATCCCTTCACCCTTTCGTATCATTTCCTTCGTACCAATGTACGTTATCAACGTATCTACAGGATGTCTCACAACCAGTACCTCTCAATCACTATAAAACAAATCAAGAAGACGAATTGTTCTAATTATAATATTCCATTAAACGTGAGTGATATTAATTCTTGCGAAAGAAATAAAATTCCGCTGTTTGATGTTGTCGTATTCTGTATACTGAAAAAAATTTACTAAATTTTAATAAATATTTATTTGAATAGTATTAACTAAATATTTACTAAATGTAAACATATGATATTATTATTGCACATTCGTTTGTAGAGATATTATAAAATCGTGATTTGACGTTTCAATTGTTTTTTTATTGTGATTGTAACGTGAAATTGAAATCGATTCATACAAGTAAGAATTATTGTTGAAGTCGCAGTTCCTTCGCGAGAATTCATCGTACGAGACATCCATGAACATCTGCGAATTCCAACGATATAATGGTAAGGCGGATTCGAGAGAAGAGTATTCAAAAGATTCGCGCGTTGCGAGAGATTTTGAGTTCTAACAACAATCTTGATAATCGATGCAGCTTTTCAACGAACTCGAAGGAATATTGTCGAGATCAGAGAGACCAGAAAATGATGAAACATGTATAAAAAAATAAGTGATAGATGATTATTTGTAGTGTAGTAAGTAATGTTTGACTCTTTACGCGCCCTACAGTAATCATTTTATGTAGATTATAATTTATGATGACGCTACTTATAGTGACAAATCGATTCAACTCACAATAATTCATTAATATTAACAGTAAGAAACTGAAATCATAACACAATATAACATAAAGGCATGTAACAGAGTAGTTGCGGGAAAATTACCCCTATTCCTTCTATTTTTTCTGACTTCTACGGCATATTTGTCGGAGTTATCCTAATACCAGTTACCTTAATCTAAACACTCTGGATTACCTTAAACAGTCAATGACCTATGGTGCCTCAAGGTCTTCCCTATACATGAATACGGAATACGGAACGGAAATTTAAAATAAAACTCGGTCTCCTTATCCACCTTCTCGGATCGATTAGTTGCGTTGCCACGCACGCTATAGCGTTTAAATTGAACGGCGCACGAATACCGGAAAAGACAAGAACTCCACGCGATTGCTAGATCGGAAAGCTATAATGTCGGTTGCAGTACGGTTGAGATTTCTGCGATGCCCGCTGGTCTTTTTTTACTATGATCCGCCTTACAACACTGGATTGAAAACGATTGCGGTAAGGCGACGATGTGTAAGCGGCTGTATACGTGTATTTCCGTGTACATACGTATGTTCGTGTGCACGCGCGCAAATGCTTCTACAGTCGAGATAGCGAAGCGTACCTAAGCAGCACGGTGTATCTCGCGAGCATCTGCGAATTCCACCGATCTGCGAATGACTTCCACGATGGAATACGTTCAAAGGCGCTTTTCCGAGATTCTCTCGCTTGGCGGGGTAGAACGGAATTGCGACCCGAGTAACAATACGTTCCCAGAGATAGCAACAATGTGGCGAACAATAGTAAAATAAATTTAGAGAAGAAAGAAGCGCCAAAAGAGACACGCACGTTTGAAGAGCACATTCCGATGGAGGAAACAAACGGGATATCAATGGATTCCAATGATATTCGTTTAAAATCTGAGCTAGACAAAAGGTTTTTGTAATAAAGTTTGCAGAAAGTCGATAATATTTACCGTTAATAAATGATTGCCGTTGTTGAAATACATAGTCTGTTTCAGTGAATGATTTCCGCAATGAACATCTGCTATTAAAAAATGATATAAATTAGCGGACGACAAACATGCAGAAATTATGATATAAGAAAAAAGTTGATAATATTCAAGATAAATATCGTGAGTACAATTACAGATGATACAGGTGATAATCGTGGCCCATGCACGAAAAAAAATTTATTTCTCATGACAGCCGCACTTAGGAAGAAAGTAATGAAAACATTGGATATAAAGCCGGCGACAGGGCGAATTAATTACATGTGTACTACGCGTAACTTTTGTATTCCTCGACTCCACTCGGACGTGCGCAAAAGGAACTAATTAAAACCTCGGGGACAAAGATGGTGGTGTGTTGAATTATTATAATAGTGCGCATAATTTTAAATAACAATCGGACTCCAGCAGCAATAGCGATAAACAATGACCTCGTGTGTGTGCGAAGAATGAAGTATAGAAAGGAAGATCTGCGAAAAATCAAAGGTACCAGAAGTATACTCTACATAGAAAAAAAATGTTTGATTAAATTAACTGGAATTCTGGTGAAAAATGGACGAGAATTCTAGTTAAATTTACAAGATTTCTGGTTAAATCTATTAAAATCCTAGTTGAAACAACCAACATTCGGTAGATTTAATCAGAAATCTAGTAGACTTAACCAGAAATCTGGATCGTCCATTTTCCACCAGAATTCCAGTTAATTCAATCAAATATTTTTTTCTAGAGACTCTCTAATATATATGTATAAGAGTCTGGACATGAGAAAGCTTTTGATTGGTCCATCATGTTTTAAAAATTCCTGATAGAGAGAGAGAGAGAGAGAGAGAGAGAGAGAGAGAGAGAGAGAGAGAGAGAGAGAACAGAAAGAGAAAAAATAATAAATATGACCTTCTCTCTCGCAGATTTATTAAAACTATTATCCAGCATACAAAACTGCGTGTCCAGACTCTTATTAGAGGGTCTCTAGTATACTCGAAGTCGAAGAATGGTCGACGAAGGGATGCAGCATGAAATTCCGAGAACGTTACGCAAATCAGACTGCGAGCATTCGTCGTCTCGGTGTGGCGGCGGCCACGCTATCTCGATCCGCGAATCTTTTCGGCGCGGGTTTAGGTTGGACCACCTCTCTTCTGCGAGATCCGCCGACCGTGCTCGCCGCGGATTCCAAGGAGGCTAAAGCCGCGCGAAATTTGCAAGTCCAGCGAAAGCACGATGTGCACGAGAGAGCAGCCGAAGAGTGGAGAGAGAAGAAGAGGAGAAGAGATCCGCTAAAGATCGAGATGAGAATGAAGAAGAGAAATGGAACGGTAGAATTTAGTGGTGAAGAAAAGGGGACGACGTACGTCACGACGAGACGTGCTTTGGATCGTGAAGGAATGTATGTTACGAAATTGACGAATTCGATATATGTTTGTTCACCGAATATTTAACCGAATGTTATATTTAGGGAAGTTAGACATTATGGAACGATATTGCAATATAATTAACAATAAAGATGAAATGAGTAGTGAGGTATCGTATCATTAACTCGGACGAGCACTTCTTACGATTTTATCATCGATGAGAGTGGCGGATTATACCTATTCTGGAACGTTACAGCCAGATCGTTTCACGCGTTATATCCGGATGTATCTTTATGACCAGCCTTAAACGACTTGCCAGCACGGCGTTGATCTTTATGGTGTCATCGTTAAATTCGTTAAAGACGAACGATGTGTCGCGCGGATAAGATTAGAGTTGTTTGTTGTTTTAAAGATAGTTTCCAAAATGTTCGATTCTCCATCCCTCACCTTCACCTTTTTCATTTATACTTTTTGCATCATTAACTAGAGGAAATTCGGACAGAAATTCAGGATGGCAGGATGCTGTAGTGATAGCGGCTACATCCCATCGTAAATTCGAGAAACTATTTTATGTCCCCTCGATACGAAATCACGCTGACGCTTTCGAAGCAACAGCGTGGGATACAAATCGCAGATGCCACGATGCATCTAATGCAATCCTCCAATTGCTGCAAGAGGAGTCGACAGTCAGCGAACTTCGGGGTTCCTCTCTCGACGTTCCTCATCTTTCATTCCTCCTACTTTCATCCTCCCGCGCCTCCCAGACCGTCGCGCATCGTCTTTTCTTCGCGTACAAGAGCAAGAAAGGAGAGGAGAGTAGTGCTGGGAGCCTTCAAAGCGAGCGCACGGAGCGGCGATATTTAAAGCATATGCAAAGAGTGCAGCTTCGTAGCGGCAGCCCCCTCTTGGTAGGGGAAGAGAAGCAAAAAGACCCGGGCAATGGCGGCTCGCGTTCGGCTGCCCGGAATCCGACTCACGACGATTTATGCGACCTCGGCGACGACGACGGTCCACCTTCTCCTCCACCTCCTCCATTTCTTCCTCCTTTCACATCCTTCTCTTGCTCGTTGCGATTTCTTCGTTTGGTCCGCGTCTTTCCGACCAACACTCGAGAAGCGCGCATTCTTTCGACGAGAATGCCAGGTCCCGAAAAGTACGAGATACTCGATTCAAGAGTGTGAGATTATCTTGAAATTCGTTCTAATTATCGCAGCACTCTGAATTAGAATATCTCAAAAATGAAAAACTCGCAATGAAACGAAGTACAATAATAATATTAGATTGAGAAAAAATACCGCTTCCTTATTTCAACAATTTAAAAAACGTAATGTTCGAGTTATCATCCTAAATGAGTTAGCATCAGAGTATTGATCATCAAAAGTAGACTAACTTAGCTTCATGGAAAATCGTCAAAATCATTATAATTAAAAAAGAGTAATTTTTTAAAAGTTGTGAAACAAAAATGACAAAAATAACATTTGATTATGTTCGGAATATATTCTTTTTACTAATATTGTTTATTATTAAAATTAGTAGTTAAAAAAAGGGAACTATTTTTTGTATCATGTTTGAAATAAGGGAACAATATTATTTCGTTACATACATCAACTATGACGTTAACTATGCGAATGTAACTATGCGCATATAACGTACTTGACGTTATTTCCCGAGACTTCTTTCGCGGATCATCAACAAGGTGCATAATCGAGTGTGGCAAAGAAATTCGCGAGAGAGAAGAGAGAGGAGAACAGCGCGACTTTCTGATGAGAGGTTGCCGATTGCGCCTTGGCCTTCTAACGAAGACGCTTGTTACCGTCGTTATCGCCTCTTCCGCGTGTTGCAAAACTGGTGTTCAACAACAGCCGTCTTGTTTCGTGTTGTCCGCGCCGAGCTTTCGCGGGAATCTAGCGAGAGAGCAAACCATCTCGGTGTGTACCGATTGACTGGCTCGTCGCGTACCGATTTCTCAACGTGACCCGCCTCAATGTCACTAGTCCCGTACTTTCTACCGGCGACCTACGTGTCAATCACCGTTCATGTTGTTGTGTTGCACCTTCTGTATATACAACAAGGTTTCTAGCGAAACAAAGTCAAGCTAGTGCATAAAACGTTACCAGCAACCATTAATTTCATCAAACCGCCGCCAATTTCGTATCTCGAGTCCATTTCCACCTTTTGCAACCTTCAAATCCGCGTCTTCACGATTTCTAGACATCCTTCTCTCTTCTTAGCAAAGGATCGGTCTCAGCATAAGGCTGGGAGCGGCCGCTCGTTCCATGGATAAGATAAGACCGGTCTTCTCTACTCGACGCGATCATGGCACGTTCATTCTCCTCTTCGTCCCCCAGGTGCCATAAACTCGACCGTAAAATGAAGCGCGTTCCTCACTTTGTCGCCAAGTTTTATGGAAGGATCGGGACAGCTGGTCGCGAAACGAACGACTACTTCCTAATAAGGAGTTCGTCTATGTCGGTTTTAACAGTTTCAAAGCATCGACGAAACGATCGCTCTTTTGTCGGCCATCACCCTTTTAACGATCGCGTTTTTTTCACAATTTGCTAGGAACGTTTGCGCGAAATCTGCTTTACCAGAACAGGTGATCGTAAAGTGGTAGCCAGTCTCTGTCTCCGGAGACTCGTTTTACGTCAATTTTCGACTCGATCTGCTAATCTGATTGGACATTCCTCGGCAAATATTACGTCGTGCCGAATGAAATAAACTGGTTATTGGAAGATTAATTCGCTTAATAGTCCATTCATGAGTCGAAAACTGCGGCTGCACACGAAGAATAGTTTTGCTAGAAGAATCTAGAAATTTAGCTAATACAGATTTGAAAATAATTTTGTATAGAACTAAGTTTTAATATTCTAGTAATCAACTGGCACATCTTCTGTAATTATTTTGATAGGCCAAATGAAATTAGTTTCAGATCTGTCTATAGCTACATTTTTAGATACTTGATTGAAACCGTTCTCTTCGTGTGAGCAGCAAAAATTCAATCCAGGTAATTCTTTCAAGTATATTTTGTATATGAAAATCTTTCGTAAAAAGTTTACATTTATCAATTTGTCAATTAATAGTTCGAATATGATTTACAGTTGATATCGAAGCGCAACAATAATATTTAATCTTAATTACTAAAGCACACTTTATAATACAAAAATTTTACTATCGCTTTGTTTGCTATATCGGTAGGAGCCGATCAGTCAACAGAATTGATCTAATCAAAATCTAAACTCAAAATGGAGATTGCTACTTCGTTTTGCTTCGTCTGGATCCGGGTCGGATTAGTGGAACAGGTGTTGCAAAATGGTAGCACAGATCGCCGGTGCATGTCAATGTGTGCCCGCGAGATTCCTCTTTCTCTCCTGGGTACAGCCCGAAACGAACCGCACCTGTGCCGACGATCGCCGGCCCGTTCAATTTTAATCTGATAATCTGATTGGCTGCCGTGTGTCAAATATTGCGGGCCTGAGTGTCAGGCCGCGTTCTTCTGCGCGAACTGGTTCTACGGTGGTTGGACGCGTGGCCGATTGGAAGTCGAGTTCTGAAGTCGGCCGATCGACCAGCCGATCGCGCCGATGCCGGAAGAACAATTTTGAATCTGAAACGGTGCTCGTTGTTTTGTATCATGTATCTCGAATAAGGTATCTTGCGAATAAGGAATATGCGTTTCATTGTATGTTTTACATTTTATACTCAAGTCTTAAAAAGTACTGCAGACTTTTTAATCGATATTGCGCGGAATGGAAATATTATATAAGAATGTCCTACTGAAAGTTGTTGCACTTCCCAAAATTAAGATTACAGAAATAAAGAAAGATAATTATGAATTGAAGAATACGTTTTAATTCTATCTCATCTAGCAATTACGTTACGTCTCACGATGACAGGGTTGAAAAAATTCGGACTTTTTAAAAAAAAGTCAACCCACTGGATTTTATGGGGGTTTTATTGGGGCTTTTTGGATTTTTTTTTTATACTTAATTGAACTATGCTTAATTGAACTTGATATTTTTTTCACGTAATATTTAGTTTATGTTGTATTTATTATTATTTAATTACGTATTCAGATAAAATTAATTATAAAAGAATTTTGTAAAAATATTATAACCGTAATTTTGTAAGAAGTTTTTATTTCTGAAGAGAGCTCAGTTATGTACATTGTAGATTAGGCTAAAATCGCACAGAATCAGAATATTTTTGACCTTAGATAGTGTGGCTTATACATTCATAGACCTTTTCCTTTCCTTGTTTCAAATCATAGCGATAGATACGTGACGGAAAGAAGCGAAACGGAACAAGCGAGACCGTGGATAAGAAGAGCTCCTCCGAAGAGAAAGAATGACAAAGAGAAATATAAAAAGATGAGAAAATAAAAAAAAGAAAAGGGAGAGAGAGATCCACGTCGTCGCTCAGTGAGGGAAGTACAGCCTCGCGCATTGATATGCAACAGACTGCATATACGGGCCACGCCGAGGCGAACAATACGACCACCGGTAAGGCACCACCGTGTAAACTATTCGGCATTCTCGGGCGTATAACGTACCGTGCCGTGCTGCTCGATACCGTACGGGACAGTTTACACGGCGCATCGGCGTATACGGCGTATGCGGCGAGCGCGGGTCGTGACGCGCCGTATCTTGCATCGGATGTACCACCAGTGTGGAAACACGGATACGTATTTCTTCTCTCTCTTTCTCTTTGCCTCCTCCCTCGATCAGCTGCCTTCCTCTCCATCCCATGTCTCGGTGTATCGGCACAGAGCAATCCACCCACCCGTCCGCGACCTTACCGGTGCTCAATCCTCCTTCATGCTCTTCCTCCTCCACCTCATCGTCGTCTACGATCTCAGCCTCCTCCTGCTGCGCGAATCCCATTTCTCTCCTTCTTTCGACGGCCACCTGTTTGCTCGAACACGGAACCTTTTTCTCCTATCCTTCTAAATTCATTAGATTTCTATCTTGCAGTGATATTACGATCTACTATAATTATACGATGATACCATATTTTCTTAGAGAAAATATAGTAAACCTGAAAATTTTAGGACTTTATCCGAAGTCCGCGTATTAATTTCTAAAATTTTCTTGCATAGTACATCTGATACAACTCCGAAGTAAAACACAGTCATGATACCAATCAAAATGACGTCACAATAGTAAATTTGATTATTAAAAGCCACTTTTCAATTAATCACAATTAATTTGATGTTATTGAAATTTTGTTCTGTTTGGACTAATATTGCATAAAACTAAATTTGTTGATTATTTCCGTAGAAATTATTTCGCTCATTAGTACATTAGACATAGAATGCCAATTAAAAAAAAAATTGTTAAAATAAAAGAGAAAATTAAGTTTTTAAAAAAGAAGTAAATTTAAAGAGCAGCTGCCTGAAATAAAGGACTGTTCTTTGCAATAAAGGATGTATGATCATCATGATTTTATACCGGAAATCAGGAAGACTTAATAGAAGATTTCATCTTACGGAATTTTTTTACATATATTGCTATCATATTTTTAGTGCTAAGACACAAATTCCTTTAAACAGCGTGCGAAAATATATCAGGGCATTTGGTGTAACGCTACCGTTTTGCTAGATCTTTTCTAGTAAGTAAAGAGAAGAGAAAACAGAGAGTATCTTCATTCGCGTGATATGCTTTGGCTTTTAGAATTGCGCATCGTGCCTGAGCATACGTCCACGTAGGCGTTCGTGGAGTCCTCGGCGTTTTACTCGTGACGCGACTATGCTAACGCGATAACGCCGCGCGTGGAATACGTTTCCGAGGCATTCGCTGGTCGAGGATTGTACCTCCGTTCTAGAAGACCCGCCAGATTAACTCCAGTATGCAAGTACCCTTACGCAAGCATCGCAAATGACTCAGTATCATGACGCTATGCGAACATAACTTCTGAGTTTTCCAAGTGCAAGCAATGTAAATACGATGCAAGTGAAAGACAATAAAAATATGTACAACGTATATAGGGAAAGAACGATTTTGCTAAAGTATCTGCAAATTTAGCCAGATGCGTATCTAATAATTTTGTTGGATTATTAAAATAATTACGTAGGACACTCAAACTGATTAGCTGGAAAAAACTTTTTATAGCATTGTTGTTTTCGTCATATCTGAATTTCCCATATAATTAGTTCATAATCGAATAAAATTATTTTTTTTAGATACTTCAGCAATCGTTCTTTTCATGTAATATAATATATGCGAAAATTATCAAAATAATGTTGATATACTGTATAAATAAATCGCTGTATTTATAAATGTAAAATTTGCGTGGAGAAGCCTTCATTATTCATCGTCAGTCGCAGTATTCTCGACACGTGCTCGACGTGATGTAACATGATAATGCATTATAAGACACGGCTGACCAATGAAAAAGTTTGGGATAAAAGCGAATCAACTTACCAGTTGACGAGGATGACGCTGTCGTGCTGTTCACGCCGCTGACGACGGAATTCTGCGGAATATTTTCCTTGACCGAGACGGTGTAACGCGGTTTCTCACACGTGGCGATTCTGTGCTCCGCGGTGGAGACGGTAACCTTGACCTCGGCGTCGACGATACTCTTCAGGCCAGCTGCATCAGTTGCCGTCACATTGATGTGATGCAACGACAATCGCGAGAGCAGACCCGGCCTCGCCACGTGCAGCTCGCCGGTGTTACGATCGATTTGAAAGATTTCGTCCTCGTTGCCACTGCTGATGTGATAGGTGACATGACCGAAGACGGAGACATCGAGATCGGTCGCCACCAGCTTCAAAATCGAACTGCGCGTCACGTCGTCGTTGCGCAGGGTCACGTTATATCGCTGTGGCTTGAAAATCGGCCGGTTGTCGTTCACATCTGTTACCTGAATGCCCACAATCGCTATCGTACTTAATCCCCCTGCGAACAGAATCCAATGCATTATTAGATATATGGACATAAAATTAATAAAATTAATAATTATGGAAAGCATTGTTAAATTCATAATATTAAATTATATTTATATGATGATTATGAATTGACCCAATTTGATTTATTTTTAATCATTTCTAGATCGACACTACATCTACTCAATATGTGGCAAATTTAATTAAAACAATGGAGATAAACAATTCAAGAAATGTATCAATTTAACTCAAATTTAGTTTATTTATTGACTAATTATGTTGATTAATGTAAACGCTGTTCACATTAAAGGTAAACAATTTAATCACATTCTCTAAATCAGTGGATAGTCACTATTTACTCAGTGGCATTGATAATAATCAATGAAGTTCAACTTAAAAAAGAAGAATGTTTGAGCATTATACAACTAAAATATTAATATTTGCATGTTAATTTCAATTTTCCAATATCATATTCGTTGATTCATTGAATTTATGCACTAAAACAAGGTTAGTTAGATTACATAATAAAGATCAGCTAGGGATCTCACATTTCATTCACTTACCAGCATACTTAGCACTGATATCAGTGATTATCCACTGATTCAGATTTAGAGAGCAGAAAGTTGATTAGATGTAGTTTCTTCAATTACATATTTTGAGAGAGAGAATTAAAATATTTGACACGCTTGAGAATTAAACATAACAAAATGTTATTTAACTTAAGAATTGGGTTTAGTTCCTAATCTTTTATAATAATTAATAGTGAATTTCTCGTAAAAGTTAGAATAACGAAAAAAAAACAATATTGTTCAACTATCATCAACGATTTTTCAGTACGGATTTGATTTAAACTCTGCAATTAATTATCGGAATCAAGCGGTTGAGCAGCGTTGAATTTGGATACTTGCTAGTGATCACGAGTGGTCCACGATGTACGCGCAGAAGCGAGAGGTACGTGGCCGAGAGCGCATTATGTTTATTTCATTCCCGTCCGAAATCCTCTTATCCAGCCAAATAATGTCGGGGTATTAGCCGGCGTAGAGAACGAATCTACGGCGCGCCCGAAGCCGGTCGGCATAAATCACGAGCGTCCCGTTCCCGTGGCCTTTTCTCGGACCCAATCAGCCGCTGGAGATTCTCTCGCTCTCTCTCCATTCGTCGTATTTTCATCTCGCTCTCTCTTTCCGTTCTCTTCTTCCTTCAGCATCCTTTCCCTCGGACAGTATCCCGTCCCTCTCTCGTTTTATTCGGACACACGTGAGTACGTGTGCGTCGACGTGAGCTCCTTTTAACCCCCACACGCGGGGGTAATGCGCCGCTCGTAATAATATTTCAAACGTGAGAAGCTTACAGAGTCCCCCAAATGACCGCGCTCTTTTAGAGTATCTTGTGGCCACTGTGGGGTAATTGCTTCTGGGACATCGACTGACCTACTCTCTAAAATCTTTGGAGTGGAATCTAATTCTAAAGAGTGAAATTTCACTCTTAAAAATTGACAATTGAATCACTCTTTTTCAATACTGACTCAATTGTCACTCTTCATCGCTCTTTAGAATTACATTTCACTTCAAAGATTTTAGAAAATGCAAGCTACACGCGATAATGAAGCAGAAGCATTGCAGGAGAAGCGATTACGACGTTATTCTCGTATTTTCGCATCCTTGCACATTTCGCAAAGCCTTCCACGGATAATGATAAACGTGATCTTTCATATTTAGTTATCTTATGATGCAGAACTCAAGTATTAAGCTTGCGAAAGTTATACTTCTTTATCTCTCTTCTTTAGCTCTCCGCAACTATAATAATATCACTAAACCATATCGTCTCCCGTTTCAAATTAATCAGAGATTATCTGCAAATTCTATCTCTTGATGTACGCGTTTTCTACGATAGCGCAATGCTGATGAGCAATGAGAAATCAGGCACGACGGGATATTGCGAGCTCCTGGCCGCCTCGGATTTAGGCGATGTGCGACGCAAGTGTTAATATCAAAGACAGTATGTAAAACGGGTAATCCGATGTTTAAACGGTTTACAACCGTAACTCACAATAATGTATGGACTCGACCGAGCGGAGCTCTCTCCGAGCGCGAAGAGATTTATAGGTGCGAGTGTCATTGGAGTCATGCGTCAAGAGCCGGTCCCCCGATCTCCCGGATCTTTGACGTCACAGCTTCTTCTCCGATACATAGAAGAACGAAGCTTCTGATCAAAATGTATAGAGAATTTTAGACTCGACAAAATTAATCAAAGGATGTCAATTACGAACAGACACGGGTTAATTATACGTGAATTACCGCGTATATTATTTAGATAGATAAACATCGAAAATGTTTCAGTTCCTTTATATATTTACCGATTAAGGAGGTGCGATCGATATTTCCAAATAATAAAAAATTTAAAAATAATACAAAAAATTTAGCAATGGTTTACCATCTGATCAAAAGGATTTTAATAAAAAGTAATATTTTTTTATGCTCTAACAGAAATACATAAAAATGTATTATAAAGTAATGATAAAAACTTCAATTTTTTATATGAGACTTGTATAAAGTTATATTATAAGCATTCAAGATGATTTATGTAAAGTTATGTTGCAATGCAAAAATTAGTTGTTCGTAAATAAATAAACAAAATATTTATTTGTTTAAATTTTTCGTAACTAATTGGTGAATCAATGAAACTTTGCTAAGTCATTTTGAATGCTTAAAGTTCTTATACAAAATTAGATTTTTGTTATTATTTTTCAAATTTTAGTGTAGAAAAATAAAAATAATAACGTAAATAAACTATAAAAATGTGTTTTTCAATAAAAATGGAATATTATAAATAAACCTTTCATACAGATATAATAGGTGCCTCTTTAAGTTTCTGATCGACTATGGAACATCGAGGCATCGAAAAGAATTAATCTTCAGTCCATTGTGGATACAGTCCATTCATGAAGCTTATCGAAAAAGTTTCTAATGACAATTCTTAATTGTTAGACACGGACGTTTCCCACAGATCAAATGACGCACTTTATAGCATTTTTTTCCCTTTCTTCTTCTTTCTTTAGAAGATAAAAAAATTGATTACGCGCTCTCGCGTTCGATACGGAAGACAGAGGATGCACCCAGGTACGAACGGATACAGACTTCCTGGGGATAGTTCAACGGCATTTTAATGCACGTTGCCTGATATTTTCGTGCCCGCTGCAGTCCGGCCCTTTTAATTTCACGCGGTCGATCGCCGGGATGAGTTCTTTTCGGGATTCGTGCGGCGGGGGATACGAAGGGCCTCCGAGAGATTTATGCGGCCGGTAGGTGCGGCGGTGCTCAACCTTAGGAATGAGTTCCACGCATTACGGAAACGCAACCGTAAATATTAGCATCCCGCAGGTTTAATTAGAATCATTTTTTTTTTAGTATCCCCAATTTCTTTTTTCATATAAGAACAATCTTGATAAAAGAGGTTGAGAAATGATTTTCCCTTAAATCGTATGCATCATGTGGCAGATATACCTTCGCGTAAAACCGTAATGCGTTTCTTTCGCTCTTACGAACCCCCTTACGTTACACCCTTACGGTTGAAACGAGACGCAGGTATCATTAATATAGTGTGAGCAAACTCGCGCGCACACTAATTCCGGGATATGCTACAAAGTGCGAACTGAAAGCTCGCACCAGTGACATATCCGAGATTATGCACAGTAACACGGCGGGAGTCGAAAGGGTGAAATAAATAAGCGCAAGAACGGCGCGGGCAATGACAGTCGGTGGAAGTTAAACCCTCCGAAGATTTATGACGTCGGTGCCAATAAAGTCACCTCCCAGCGTAGCTCCGAAACGTGCGTTCCTTTACTGTATACAGAACTGCGTTATCAAGATTTCGAGAAAAGGAAAAGATCTAATTCTATGGTTCAAAGTGGATCTTAATTTAAATATTTCTGTACAAATTTATATCTGATTCTGCAAACCGTGAAATCTTTTTCTTGAAACGTAATTATGTATAGAATCAAAGTAATATCACTTATTAGTTGCTTTCCATTTTTACACAAGTTCTGAGTTTGTTATGTATTTTTTAATAACATCACTACACGGAGAGAATTTTTCTTTCTTCTTTTTTCTTAGAATTTACCTTGAAAATATGACAGTCATGGGACAACATTGTATTTCAAAGAATTTTAATAATGTAAATCTCTCTCATTCATTAATAAAACTACTATAAAGTATAAAATAAGTTTGATCAATGTTAGTGAAGTACATGATAAAAATCTTTAAAATATTGTATTGTACCATAACTACCATATTTTCAGGGTAAATTTTAAAAGAAAATTCTCTCCGTGTACTTGCTTTGATGACAAAATTACCGCGTAACAATACAGATTTATAATCTCACTTATCAGAATGAAAAAGAATACATATTATATATTCAACTAAGTTATGACGTCATAAATAAAAATTATCTAAGTTTTTATGTAAATGGAAAGCAACTATTAAATTGATAAGTAATTTGATAATTTTTATGCTAATAAGCATAAAACATTTTTATAAGAATATTATTATAATAATCTGAAAAGGAAAAAGACTTGGATACTTTTCCAACACGATAATATGAATCGCAAATGAGCGATAAGATCCGATTGGATGGAGGAATATTTTCATCACAACAGAAAAACTATACGAAAGACTTCGCTAGGAGATTAACGTGGAAATTACATTTGTAAGATATCGCTCGCATATAATCGATACCGAGTGGAGATTCCACAGCTTCAAAGGCCGTGTGCTGACAGAGAATCCAGTTCGGTTGTACGTGCCGGATGATATCGCTATAATCACATCGCATAGCAAATGCGTTGAGAGAATGTTTTTAAAATACGATTATGATTATGTATTTACAGTGTTATTTCCTCTATAATTTTATAACAACAAAATGAAGTCGACTCAAATAGTAGTCACTCGTCTTCGGATTTACATCGCAAGAAAACGGAAAATTTTAATCTATTAGTCTTTTAATCTAGCTGACAACAACAATTAGCAGAATATAGTTCTAAATTTATTATCCAAGTTATCATCCAAGTGATCATCTAGCAGCTCTTGAAGGAGTCGGTATCTCGCGTCTAAAACTGATCCCGCATCCGCTGGCTTTCGAGCAAAATAACTCGTACGAGAAAATCCGTATATAAGCAAGATGCCTTTCGCAGATCTCCGCCTCGATGCTGAGCGCGCAGGTAATAATTATCGCCGTGAACGCGCATGCCGTTAGCCACCACTATTAGCGTGATAAAACCTCTGTGGTTTGGTTATCGTTCGCATTTCCCGCCGATAAACATCGACGACGATATACGGCGCTTCTTTGCACCTTCTAGCAGCGGCGAAACTACCGCAACGCAGGGGAAGACAACTCCTCGTTGTCGTCGTCGTCGTCGTCGTCATTGGAGCGACCGTCAAGAGGTGGTATAAATCATGTGCACCTGGCCCGCGTGGTTCACGATGGCTCGCGATTCGCTTTACTGCCGTTGTACCAAAATGATTTTCTCCGCGCGAATTACTGGCGGGCAATAAGAATTAATCGCCGGAATAAAAATAAGAAGCGATGAGGAGGATTAATGAGTCTCAGGCTGCGCGGCGCCATGAGGAAGCGCTAGACGCGTGAGGACGTGCGAATCGCCGGAAGGTATTTGTAATCATTTCCGCGCCGGAGTCTTTGGCTGAGATATAATATACCCAAGTGCGCACGATTGTACACATACACCTCGTGGGGAGATGAGATTTATTTATTATCACACGAGCTGTTACTTCCGTTCTGCGGCGGAATAGAAATCACAGAATAAATTCCACAGAAATATTTTCTTCTTTCCTTTAATTTCGTGATATTACTCTAGTTCTGTTATACAGTTGGAAAATTTGTGTTAAATTTAACACATTTCACATTTCCAAATGGTCCCCTCAAGTCTTTGTGAATTTAACACGAATATGTTAGAAAATAATGCAAATATTACATAAAAATTTAACACAAAAAATATAAGACTGACATAATCTGTAAGTAATCCTATATTTCTTCATTAAAATTAATATTTGTTAAATTAATACATTTTATTCATTTTTATATTATTTGTTTACTTACTTAGAAATTGTGTTATTTTAATTCGAAGAAATGTTGGATATCAATTCGACAAAATATTCAAATAAAATCATATTATGTTAAATTAACATTCAAATATACTAGAAATTCGATACACAAAATTTTAACAAGAACTTGAGGACCGCTGCTAACGTAAATACAAAATATGTTTTTACTATGCAGGATTGGATTTCAAGACTGAAAATTAAATTCAGCGCGCAGCTTATAGGATTAATTATTCACACCGAATTATTGAAGCTACAGATCCAGCTTGACCCCCGTTTAAGGCCTTTATTTCCTAGAGTAGTTGTGTATTATAGCCTTAACATTATAGTCTTAAATGATACTTTGTTTAATATCGTTCCGTAATTTCCTTCTGTTTTTCGATTTCTTCCTGAGATAATCATCGCATTGCGTTTGTCAGCAGATGGTATAAATCACACCACGCTAGTGCTCATCAGTAATGCGATCTACAGCGATGGTATTCACAGTCGCTCCTATATATCGTCATATCCGGCCGATTCTATTGTCCGTCGGATAGTGTCGCCATGCTGCTGTTGCACGGTGAACAATCGTATATCGATAACGAGCGACAATTACGCAAGAATGTATTCATCCCTGTTTGCAAAACAGCATAACACCGACAATAACAATGCCCTCATATTCGGTTTTTTCATTTCTTAACCATTGGTTAACATTTTCCTTAAATGCTATTCCACCATCTTCTCGCCCTCTTCCCCTTAGAGTCGCCAGATTGATAAATGCAATGGCCGTTGGTCGCACAGTAGCCTCACGATGGATCAATGGACCTTCAGTCGTTGTCCTTTCCCATAAGGCGACCGCGAGCCGCCGCGTTGAAAATGGCCAGGGAGCCTACCGTCGACATAAATCATATACCCTATTACAGAGCTACTAGATCTCGACGGGTCGATAGCCGGTTGGTCTTCTCCTCTCCGCACCACGTCGCCGCTTTGTTTCTCTTTCCGTTTTCTGAGTCGCGAGTTTCTGCGCGTGTGTCTCCATATGTTGCCGTTTCCACTTGTTTCTACTTGTCTCACTACCCTTATCAACGCTCGTGCGCGTATACGAGGCTTACACGCGAATAACGGAGCCGGGCATTGTTCTTACGTCGTCAGAACGAGAGATCGCGATGGCGTGAGAGATCTCTCGTGATCGAGCCGAATTATCGCAACGATTGTGACCGTCTTGAATTACAATGGCTGAGGTTGTTAAGCGTTTAGATACAAGTTTCGAAAGTAAAACTTCACAACTGCGATACGTATTGTCAAACGAAGAGATTGGTATCTGCGGATATTTTGTTCCTTTAAGAAAAATATTTTGAGCTGTCAACTTTAAAATAATAAAACATTAACGTTATTTATTATAAATGAAAAAAGAAAGGTAAGTCAAATAATATTAATCATTAAATAGGAGTAAGCACAGAATCTTAAGTTTAGTTTCCTTTAAAAGCTTGTTCTTGGAAAGGAGAATAAAAAGTATGCTCAAAAGTTTATTACTTTTACATTCCTCTATCTCATAATATAAGTAATGTAAATTAATTACAACATGTGTTAATAGAAAGTATAATTATAAAATTAAAATTCTTTTTGTAGTATACTGAGTATTCTGAGCATACCACCTGTCAATTTACATATCTTTAAATCATTTAAAAGTTAATGATCCTATCTAAGATAGTTGGTAGATCAAAATATTTTCTTTAAAGAAACAAAACATCTGCAAATACCGATTTCTTAGTTCGACATTAAGCATCGCAGTCGTGGCTATTTATTTACTAAAGTCAGATATGCATCAAGTCCTTTTTTAAAATATCGGTAATTTAATAATTGGATACTAGAAAAAAAATACAAACCTCTATCGGTGGCAATGACAGGCAGTTCCAGATAAGGTACTGTTTCTCTGTCTAGCGGCGATCGGATGCAAATATCTCCCGTATCACTGCGCACCAGGAGCTGTTCGTTCTCCACTCGACCGCCAGCCAGAGTATAATTGACCATTGCGTTTATACCGCAATCGGGATCGGTGGCTTGCACCTGCAACAAAGATAAATCAAGGTTAACACCGCGAAATAAAATAGAGATTCCGACATATGGTGAATCGAGACTCACATGTACATTTTCATAATCTCTGTGATTCCATGTATCGTGTATCTGTAATACAACTTGGTTTTAAAAGAGTGATAGACTTATTACTTCGCTCGCAGTCTTTTCATTCACTACGTTCTTCATTCTGGCGATAAAAATATAGACATATTTTGATAATAATGAGAAACAATCAAGAGTTTTGTAAAATCGTCAAAAAGATAAATTACGAGGACACGAGGAAATTTAAGTTTTCAGAAAACCAAATAATTTAACATTAACGAATAACCATCCGAGAGGAAAAAAAAATACGAAATCGAGTGTGTGACGAGAAAGCGTCAAGCTCGTTCGTAGTCTTCCCCGAAGATCGTTTCCGCGATTAATGGCTCTCAGTTGAAATTTATCGATCCCATTTGTTCGTTCCGCGAATTTTTTTTTCGCGCCAACAAAACGACACGCGGATGACGAAGGGCACAACGTCGTCGCGCCTCCCCGAAGGCGGAATCTACTCGGGCGAAGCACTTTGTTTAATTTCGCCCGACGTTCCTGAAACGGGATACTCGCGGATCGCCGGGAAGGTGGTCCATTCGTAATCTGGGCCCCAGTGACTAATTTGCGAGCGAGCCTTCCTTTCCCTGCCCTCTCGGAGGAGGACCCGAAGACGTTACCGCGACGAACGGACGAACGGACGGACGGACAGACGGACGGACGAGCGAACGAACGAATGGACAGACGTGGGGGCGGTGATGGACGCCTCTGTGCTTCCAGCGTGTGTGATTTATGCGACGATTCATCGCCACCTATCCCACCCCACGATGTAATACAAGTTACGAGATTCCCGTACGGTCGTTAACGAAAATGCCTCCCCATTTTTTCCCCGCCTCACAAACGCATCGTTGGCAGATTGTTCTCTCGGAGAATAAGTCAGACTGTCTTTTATTTAAAAAATCTTCATCTCTCCCGGTTTTCGTGAGAAAAACAGCATGAGAAAAAATGATAACGCTTGGATTATACATTCACATATTCATTTTTTTTATATAATTCTTTTTCTCCATTTTATGCATTAAATATTGAATTTTTTGGTGTTCGATTTGATATATGATAGACGTTCGCATTGAATAAGTTCTCGTCTCAACGTAAATGCTGAAATAATAAAACTTCTGAATTATAGTTTAAATGAAACTTTCCTTCGAACGTTGTGATATAGATACTGCTCGATGATTTATTGTATCATGCTCTCAAATATAATGCGTAACGCAAGTTGTCTTGGACACAAGATGAGCGATTTCCAATTTTTAGAGTATCATAATCGGTAGATTACGATCGATCGAGCCGATCGGGTAATTGCTGCTACGGCAATCGGTCGTACGTGGATTAAGTCGACGGGGAGATAAAGAGAAAAGTAACTTGTAAATTCATACTGGCACCAGACGTAATTTGCAGAGCATAGTGGTAGTCGTCTCATGGACCAGTTCATCGGGAACACGACGTAGAAGAAACCGAGACACGAATCTCGACCGGTAATGAACCCCTTAACCCAGGCAGAGTTGTCTTAATGACAGTTTAAAGTTTCTTCTCGCGTCCGAAGTATCGCGTTGGCCATCTAGTCGTGATCCGAATTCTCGGGAGGAAATCGTTCCGCCCATGTTGAACGGGAACGTCGAATCACAGAATCGCAATCGCGAGCCAATGATCGATCACTTCGTTACCACGCGCAGTCTATTTGTCGCAATAAAGACAGTCGGATCCTGTGAAACTATAACGAGGATGATGATTAACGCGAATCACTGTTCATGTTTATCTCACGTTCATAGAGAAATGTTCCGCATTTCGTAGTAAATTAAGCGATTATTCGTGCTAGTATAGTGTTGAAAGCAAAATGAATCGCACGTGAAATCTCTTTAATCGTACACTATTAATAATATAGCCAGAACTATGTTAGCACACGCGTGTCTGAGTTAATATGGCGTTTTATTAATTTTTACAGCTACAATATGAAGTAAGCACATTAAAAAATTTTTTATTTTTGATATTAAAAAATGCAGAATATTTTTTTATTTCTATAGGAACGGTAGGAATATGAAAAGGAAACTATCAACGCTTTTTAAAAATTAATACATAAAATATCGTGCTAATTTTACAAACACAGCGAACGCGTTCCTTTACTTACAGAATTAAAACGTCTTTCTCTCCGCAATGTTTTTTTTTTTAAATTAATTGCGAGTCTGATGACGGTTCGGTAAGACAAGAAGAAGCGCGGGAAGAAAGAATTTTAAATTTGCTATCTGCCATAATATTCCACTCGGAAACAATGTACGAGAATCGTGAGAATTGTAGGGAGGGCGCGTCGAAAGAACAAGATTGCAATCTTAAGCTACAATTAAGAAGGTCGAGGCGGTTCGCGTGGAGAAAATATTCCTTTCTAACGTAGGCGGATCGCCAACGAATCGCATAGGGCAGACTAGAATAAGGCTTCTGAAAGCCGATAAATCGGCGCGTATATTCGTCGGCATTTGTCATTACTCCGCCCGATCTGATAAACGAATGGGTATAATGAGTAGCAACGAAATTATAGCGCGAATGCATTATGTTATATTAAAATATATACACGTGTGCCTTATATTAGTCGGTGTATAACACGTGTATTTTATCGGTATTTATGGTCGATAGCGTGGGGGAAATATGGCGATAGGGAATATGTACGTGAGTACTATAAAATATTACGACTCGTTCCATAATACGCACCGTACGTTAATAAACTGGCGTTATTAATATCCTTGAAGAACCTCTCAGTCGATTTAAACCCGCTGTCCTGAGAATGCGCGTGTGAGAATTACCATAATAGAACTCTAATTTGCAACAACATCCCCTGCGTGCCTGGCGCGAGTGCGCGCGTCCATCGTGATTTTTCCAGGAGACGAATAACGCATCTATCCGACTAACAGAAGGGCTATAAAAGGAAGAGACCAGAGGAGGTGTGGAAAGCGAAAAGAAAAGAAAGAGAGGAATGGAAAGAAAGAGACAACGAACCAGAGCGTTATGGGGTCCAACATAAGTGGAGGTAGGACAGAGGATAATAAAGCAGGAGTCCACGGGGAATGATTTAGTGGCAAGCGGTCGAATAACTTTCCCGCCAACACTGTTGCCACCTCGAAGAGGCGATGAGCTCTTCGTAGCTCGTGCAGCAAACGTGCTGAGCATGTTGCCGCTTCTCGGAAAGAAGAGGAACGAAAAGGATAGAGCTGATGCTCAAAAGGAGGGAAATTTGTTGGCTCAAATTTCTTGTATGGAACCTCCTCTTGAGCAGCAGAGAACTATGAATCCTAACACATTTCCACTTCTCTCTTCTTTTGGAAAGAGAGAGAATGAATGGAAAGAAAAAGGAAAACTAAAGATCCTCCAGATCCACCCAAATAGTCATCCTAATGAATTACTGTCAAGCAATATTGATGCTGATCTTACAGTTTAGGATTCAGAGTTAATTTCTTCACGCAATAGTATAAGAAAAGGAAGATTTTTATTGAAATATCCAAAAAAAAGTTAACTAGTAAATATAGATCTGAAAATAATTTTGATGGACCATACAAATAATTATATAGAGCGCTGAAACTGGTTACTAAAACGTCAAAGCTTTTTGTGAAAATTATTTTCAGATTTGTAACTAGCTAAATTTTTAGATACTTCAACAAAATCGTGACTACATTTACTCTTCGCTACAGTCTTCTCTCTCTTTGCTAACCTTCAACATTACTCCATCCCTACTTTGTAATCCTTTCATCTCGCCGAATTATGATTTATCGAGTAGATTATTATGCCTTATTTACGATTGATAGAGAAATGATGATGTCTATTGGATTTGGCATTTTTAATTGTGAACTGAGATACACATATTTTATACAGTTCTCATATGTAATTTTGTATTTTGAAAAAGATTTGAAAAAGATCCGTGTTCTTTATTTAGAGGAAGAGGACAGAAAGGAGCAACAATACACGCGTGTACAGAATCGCAGAGGTATATTAAATCGCGAGCAGTTTTACTTGCTATTCTGATATCTCATAGTATGCCGCGTGATGCATTGTTCCACTCGTTTTGTTGTGGCCCGACTTTGCGAGAAATATTGATTTCAATCGGTGTATATGCGGAATACAATCCGATGCGGAATTCCCTTCGGTAAAATAGACCGGTACCAAAGCCACGAGATCGTAAACGCTTTGTTCGCTTCGAGAGAAAATCCTCCTAGATTCCCAAGCAGGTGATAGAAATAATGCCTTTGCGCGTCACGCTTAGATGCGTTACATAACAGACGTTACATTGTACAAGAAATTTTTTCATATTCAAAAATTTAATTGATTTCTTCAAATACTAATTTCGTGAAATCTAGTAAGATAAAGAATCAAACAAAATTGCGCGATACAAGTTAAAGATAGTCAGTGTTAGCAAAAGCTATTTCCAGCTATAAATCAAGATTTAAACTCACTACGTATCGTATCACTTACAATACGCAACATCGCTTCCAATATTCAACAAAGCTAAGGAGAATCGTTCCCTTCCGTATGTAACGCATTTTACAATCGCTTAAAATGGCTTTAAATCTTCCGGCAGTCGCAAGTACAAGCGTGTAATATAAATAATCTGAATGTCCGTTCGCGATCAGATAATCGTATTAAAGTGCGCATACAACGCAACAGTGGTAGGCTCTCATCGTCCTCCACCCCGTGTGTCTTACCTATCAAAACCCTCTCTCTCTCTCTCTGTGTTCCTTCCTCTCGCCACTCATCTTCAAAGAAACAGAGAAAGAGAAAGAAGTAGAGGACGATTGGAAATCATCCCCGTCGTCGTGGTGGTCAGAAATATCGTGCTCGTTGCTATCTCGCGTACGTTCGCCAGGGGACCGCGAAGAGAAACAGACACAAGTCTCATTCTCGCTACGTGGCAAGTTACTACTAAGGGAGAAGGAAAGAGAGATGGCGAGAGACAGAAAAGGCCGAGGAGAGAATCGCTTGCATACGAGCGGTGGCTGTCTACACCGGTTATAAAATACGGTGCCTCGAAAGGCTCTCAGCATGCTCGCGCCTCTGCCTTTAAGGATGGCGCGCGAACCTTCCCCATATAGTACCCCTCCCCATAGTTCTTCGCTTTTCTCCCTTTCCCTCCCCCCAACGACTTCTTAGGCCGCGTCCAGATCAAAGTAGCGAATTTATTTACTTAATTGTTACAGCCACGTAGTAGCAGGTGTCGGCATTGGCTCTCAGGAGCATACCGATGATCGTAATCAAGCCGGTACTTCGTCTCCATTTTTATCCGTCGAAGGATACATTACGCTGTAACGGATTCGAACGATAAATCTCGCCTTCAGAGGCTAATTCTCTTCTTAGAGAGCGTTAGAAATCATACTCTTTTTACGATATTTTTATTTTAATTAAATTTTCACTTCGGAATCGCGCCGTCTGATTGTGAGAACATCTCCCGTACGCTTGATTTCTTCGTTATCATCTTCGACATGATGCCGTTATTCGCATCACCGTTGCTTCCAGTGTCCCATTCGATCGTCGGGACCAATACACGTCAGTGATACGACACTGGTCACCAATGTCTGAAGTGATAGCTGCCGCCGTCTCCGTCGTGGTGCAACAAGTACAAATTGTCCGGCTGCAAAAGTTATCGCTGTAAATCGCAGATGACTCGACGTGATGCATCTGGTATGCGGGTTTTCGAGCGGCGCAATGATGATGCAATGCTCCTGTGATCACGAAGGACGATCTGGAGGAACAATCGCCAAAAGTATTGAATTTTTTTTGAATGTTCATAATATCTTAAAATATCTCGCCAGAGCAACTACGGAAATTGATCAAACTCTCAATAGCCGGTTTTTGCACTCTAAATTCTTAGGAGTAGAATTTTACTTTAAAGAATGAAAATTGAGCCAATCTTGAAAAAGAGTAGCGCAATTTATTTATTCTCTTACATAATATTTGCGTTATCTTTTAACATATTCATCTTGTGTAAAATTAATTCAAAAATTTGGATCATTTGCGATTTATGTTAAATTTAACACGTTTTTTCCAACTGTGTAGTCTGTTCTTATTTCATGATTGTTTTAAGTAATGTTTTAAGATGCTAATACACCTCTTTGATTGATTCATGAAATTTTAAGACAGTCCTAAATATAAGCTCTTATAAATACCACTTACAGAGCTGTATTAGCATCTTGAGACATAACTTAAGAAAGTCATAAAATAAGAATGGTCATGAATAATATCGGCCTATGACGGAAACATATTTGTTGGTCGAAATAAAGTATGGAGTAGTCTCTGCACCAATCTTATGGTTCTTTTTGTCGCGCACTTTGTAATGCCCAAAGAACCATGCAAGCGATACGTTTCGTTGAATGAATTACCCTCGCCGGGACGCATCCGACGAAGAAACGACGAAGTAATGTGGAGTTGCTCACGCTAAGAAATTTTTCAACTACAAAATGAGCTTTCTTCTTTACCTTCATTAGGGGGATATAGATCGTTTATTGACGACACGCAAGTTATAAGGATGTTCGTGAGTCATGCGAATAATGCAGTTTTTTGACTAAAAGACATTCATGTTTTTACTTGGAGAGAATCTGCTAGAAAATTCTGTAAAATAATCATTTCTAGATCCGCTTTAAAATATAAAGAAGATGTCATTTTGCCGATAATTGTGTAGCCATAACACGTTAGACCATTTATTGGCAACATGCGAGTCATAAATCCTGAGACATGGGTAACCTATTTGACTGATGAAGATACTTGCATTTTCACTGGAGGTCAAGTTTTTTAGAAAATTCTATGAAATAATAATTTCCAGATCCATTTTAAAGAAGATGACATTTTATCGATAATTGTGTAGCTGTATCATAGATAATTGGTTATAAAAAACAAAATAAAAGATCTTCTTGAACTAAACTCTTTATCGCTACAATTTAGTTGGCAAAAGGTTCATCTAAACCTTATTTACGTTTCAAAATCTATATACAGATTTCTCTGAGTGTACTGCACGCCAGCGTTTTGCGTGCGCGTGGCAATTATTACAGGAAGTTATGAAGTTCCCGTCGCGATGCATTGCGCGATGCCCACGAAGAGTCTATTAACAGGCAATAATCGATCTTCCAAGTAATTGCTGGACCGGTTCGCCGACGTCAGCGATCATATTGTGTGCCTAAGAGCGATTCATTTCGGTCTTTTCTCTCGCCGACCGTGCTCGATATTTAATAGTTCCCGTTCGTTTGCCCGCCACGTAGCTTCGCGGATCCGCAGAACGATTCATTAACAGAGTACGATAAATTACTGCCGCACAATTGTGAGAACTGTATCCAGTTCGTACATATACCTTTTCTTACGTTGAGAAAAATGTACTAAATTTTAAATATATTTATTTGAATAGTACTAACTTAACATTTATTTATGATAAATAAATAGTTACTAAATAAAAAAATGATAGTTAAATTAAATTAAAGGTTCTTGTAGGTTTCTTGTAACAAATAAATATATTGACATTTAATAAATATTCAGCTAGTATTATTCAAACAAAAAAATGTTCATTAAAATTTAGCACATTTTTCCCTCAGTATAGCTGAAGTTGCAAAAGTTTAACTGCACTTTCAATCAATACATCGCGTTCGCAAGTATATGAAGAATCCAAAACCGCGTCAATCAAACGCAATCTCAAGAAGGTAAGATTGCGCTTAATCGTTTTGAAACGATCCACGCCGACGCGGTCGTTATTGAACGCGCTACGCTTCTATACATGATAGAAGCGAGTCTGTTGGACCGTAATGGACCTCCGGCGGAACATTAGTCAGACGATCTTTCGGCATTCTGCACGCGTCAGTATTTTCCGGCGCCGCACTTGGTAGGAACACCCTGTGTTCTGCGCGATCGGCCGCACGGCTATATGGCGCCTTGATTAATGCAAGCGATTCACGGAGCTAATGGCATCGTACTCGCAGCATTTCCTTCCGTAGAAAAAAAAAATATTCCTTAATATTGTATGAAATTCCCGCGCATTAAGCTTACCGAGTGGCTCTCGCATTCCCCGGGGTCAACGATGCCCCGCGTCCGCCCGTTCGCGGTATTTACTGCATGTACCTTCTACTATACCGCGATCTCGCGGGGTCTGGCTTACGACGCGGCGATATTTCATACGATTATCCTTCACATCGTTGGGTCACTAAATCATTCCCGACAGGGCGGCCACGACGGTATCCCTATCCCTTCGTTGTGCGGCACTCACTGTAATCACTCACGGTGATTTCGTAAAACTCGCGGTGAACTGGAACGGTTTCCCCGAGAGTATAAGTGTCCTCGATGCCGAAATAATCCCTCGACGAAGAAATTCATCGAGTCAAATAACATTCCCACATGCCGTCGACCTTCGTGGCCGGCCTTCACGCTCGACTCCTACCGTGGAGAATTAGAAAATCATCGAGCATACAAGATTACCGAGTAAATTAATCTCACGCGCGACACACCTCTACGGCCTACTTACGCACGTCAACCGATTCGTCTTGCTTCTACAATTACTCGTAACGAATCAGACTTTCGCGATATGTTCAAAATCTGGCCACCGAAGTCGCCGACTATTTTTTTAAATCGAAATTGCGATCTTGATCAGGGATGGTTTTTCTTGACTCGCGTTTCCAAATCTTTGTGCCACTCTTCACATCATTGAGCGATACTAGAGGTTTTTTTCTCGTATCTTAAAACTCTAGATACATCAGAGTAACGTTCTTTCATGTGAGCTGAATGCCGATAACTTTTCTGTTGGCTATGTTGGCCGCTATTTTTGACCTGATAGTTTATCGGCCAATCAATAAATAATAAGTAAACTTGGTAAATAAGCCAATAAATAAATAAGCTTTATTTTTTAATATGGTATGATTATTAGATCAAACATGATAGACCTACATTTAGAGATCTCTCGTATCCTAGAGTCCTTAAACAAAACTAGTAATCAGATTCGCGCGTATTGACTTTGTAATAACGTGACGGAATCAATTAGAGCGGAGAATGTTTGATTGAATTAACTGGAATTCTAGTGGAAAATGAACAATCCAGAATTCTAATCAAATCTAGTAGATTTCTGGTTAAATCTACCAGAAATTTCTAGTTGAAATAACCAATATTCAGAATTTCTTGGTTAGATCTACTAGAATTCTAGCTTTAATCAGAAATCTAGTAGACTTGAGAACTCTGAATCGTTCATTTATCACCAGAATTCCAGTTAATTCAATTAAACATTTTTTTCGTAAGCTAACAAAAGTATTATTACCTGCTATTACTACTACTATTATCATTCGATAATAGCGACTACGTATAGGCATGATAGACATTTTATTATAAAACTAAGTCTCAGGGGCCAACTCTAATTATAGGGACTCTATCGTATCCTGGTTCCCAGCTTCCCCCTTGTCGTTCATGCTTTCGTTGTACGTGCAATGTTGCGGCCTTCTGTTTTTTGTATACATTTGACAAATAGAGCTGTTCGTCGAGTGAGTCAGGAAGCCATCCTCGGTATTCCCGGCTCGCTGACGGACTGACAGTCGTTGTCTGACACTGCCGCGGGAATCCTCTACTCTTCCTTCCTGTCTTCGGAATTCCCATCCCTCTTTCACTTCCATTCGTTGTCCTTGACGTTATCATAAACATCGCAAAGACTCATATTTCGAGGAAAGATTTTAGAAATCTGTACTTTTGCTTATGTAAAATCGCGTATTTAAATTAAGACTGTTACTTTTTACAACTTCGAAGATTCAAAGTTTTAAAAGAATTCAAATTTTTGAAGTTAACTCCGAATCTCTCCAAAATTGAGATGCTTCAAAACTTTGAACTTCAAAGTTTTCGAAGTACCTGAAATTTTAGAGAGAGAGAGAGAGAGAGAGATTTGGAATTAACTTCAAAAATTTGAATTCTTTCAAAGCTTCGAATCTTCGGTGTTAATTGTCAAAAGTAACAGCGTTAATTTAGATCGTTGCGGATCTTCTGGTTCCTCAACCAGCATAATCGAGATACTATTCTACAAAGAGATAGCATGGTAATTTCTTCAGACGGCGGTGTCCCGCGTCGCATCATTTTATGCAACAATGCGACGCATGCAAGCTTAAAACTCTCGCCATTTGCACATAAAAGGTTCTATTTGCGTGAACGATGCAGGCTCGTGCTATCTATGACAGTGTCGGAGATGTGTTCCGAGCCGGAAGTTTCGTGGGTGGATAAGGGACCGGAGTACCTTTGTCACACGATTGACATGTAGAATGAACGCCTGGCTGGCCATCAAGTGAGTCACTGAGAGTGTGGCCGCACAATTAGTCGACTTCGTATTCCGTTTGCATAAATAAACATACGTGTGTTTGCCGCCTCGCCCTCATCGCACGCGTCGACGTTCTTCTTCTGGACTTCTCATTCTTTCCGTCACAAACATATACAAATTTTTGAATGTAGGTACGTTTAAACGTAAAGATGTGGGAAGTGAATAATGAAAAAACGAGACGCGTATAACAATAGGAAAAAGAAGATTGAAAAAGAAATGGAAAATTGGAAAAATGACAAGAAGTGAGCGTTAAACTGCTCTTTAAATTCTTTGAAGTAGAATCTCACAAAAAATGAAAATTGAGTTAGTCTTAAAAAAGAATGGCTCAATTTTTAATTTGTGAGAATAAGATTTTATTCTTCAGAGTAACACAATCTTATTAAAAGTTTTAGAGAATGTAAATTGTAATTTTTGCAAAACTTTTTAGTCTAATTTTTAATACATATGTATGCTCTTTCAATCAACTAGAATTTGAGTATTCCAACAAAACACATTATGCACATATATATACCTATAATATTATTGAATCAATATATCGTGATTAAGAATTATGCTGAAGATATAATAAATCCGAAAAAATAATATATTTTATAGCTTTTTATTTTATTCACGATGCGAAAGCTTAATGTACAATGTGCCCTTTACTTTCTGTTTCTCGTTTTTTTACTTCTTGTTTTCTTTTTGTGATCATTTGATCGAAAATCTTGTTTTTTCTCACGTGTTTCTTGTCTCTTCCGAAGTTCATCAAATTTTATCTCAGACGACAGAAAAACAGGAACAGGATAACAGGCAAAAAGACAAGCAAATAAAAAGTAATAAAAAGAAACAGGAAGCAAAGAGCACATTGTAGATGAAACTTTTGCGTCACAAATAAAAATAAAGAAAGTAAAGAAACTGTTAAACCAGACATTTAAAAATTTCCCATGTGAGGTTTGCTGATTCTTGCCCGATGCTAACTCTTGAACTGACGTTCGTGATGTCATGGCAAATCGACTGTCATTAACCGAACATGACGCTACATCAGCTCAGGCAATGTTAACTGGCTCTTGTTCGATGACAACTCTCGGACCGGTGTTAATGATATGTCAGCAATCTCGGCAATTGATTATTACTCTAATTGCGCGACATGTCGACTTAAGCTTGGTTAACCAATTTTTTCTCGATCGACACAGAAATAATTGTGATTTAAATTTTTTTATTTTTTATAAAGTTACATTTTTGACAAATTTTATAATTGCACGCTGATTATAACATAAATAGATAGTATATATTATAACACGTAACGCAGAAGACTCATGATCCAGTTAAAAGATTGGAATGAATGTATTATATTATATAAATATATATATATATATATTAGGGATACAAAAAATAATAAATTTTTTTATAAATATTGAAGTAGTATCTCAACATTGTCATGTAATATCTTGTCATTTGGACATCATGCCGATATCGATGCGAACATTACGGCAATCAGGAGTTAGTGACCAACCTTCGCCTGACCAACGCTGACCTAGCTATAAACCCGTACATGAATTATTATATCTTCAACATAATTTTTTATTAAAATTATTATGATATTAATTAAAAAAATATTACAGATATCTATATGTATAATGCGCTTTGTTGGAATAAGCTATCCAAATTACAGTTGATCGAAGTCTTAAACATATTCGTAATCTCCGCTGTAACCACTTTCAAGAATGGAAAACAAGGCCAAAGTATACACCGCAAGAAGATGATCATGCTCGAGAGTGTCGTGAATACCGAGGCCCGTTTTACAGAGAGGTTATAGCTGATGTACACGACATACGGTACTAAACGTCGTGCTGGAGTCGTGGCCACGATGCTTTACATACGAGCTCGCAAGAGTGGCGCGGTAAAAGTAACCGCGAAAGAGGGAGAGGATCATGAGGGGAAAGCTCACACAAAGCTACCAACCCGACGAACTCTATAGAACCGTCACTCACTGTTGCTTGAAGAGTCGGCAGTGAGAGGCAATGTGTCTCCCTTTTTCGTCTTCTTCTTCTTCTTCTTCTTCTTCTTCATCTTCTTCCTCCACCTTCTCTACTCCGTACTTCTCGCTTCTTCGACCGCGTCCTGCCGTCTACTTCGGCCTCTTTGCCATTTTTTCTCGTGTTTGCCGCACGACGAGGTGCGACGGCCATATCGAGGTTGATTTTCTATGAGAATAGCGGCGAATATCGAGACCTCGACGGACTTGTCGACAGACGTACGTTCGGTCGATAGACGCACCCGCGCGCGTGTGAAACGACCGGTTCTCCATCGATAATCGCGCAAACGTGAGCACGAGAATCTTGTAGATGACTATTTGATCCTGCCAAAGGGGACATAATCTTTCATCTCACGTTTATCATCATTCTGATCAAACGCGACGTTTAACGATAGACACAGATGTCTACTATATACGGACTTATATAAGTCTGATAAAAAGTTATGATTTTTTCGGAAACTGATAGAGATAAGGAGAGAAGATATTTATTATCAAAATTAAGATAAGTAGGAGGACATATCTTCAGTAACCTTAAATATCCATGGTTGTTTTATCACTAGTAACAAAATTTTTTTTAACTAGAAAGTATTTTTGAGTTATTTTATTAATAGTATTCCATGAATTAAATACTTTTGGATTAGAGTATTTGTAAACTATTTTCGAAAAAAATAACATGTAGAAAACTTTTTATCAAATGCATTATATATTTAAAATAGATCAATAAAATCCGAAAATTTAAAGAAAAAGAGAAAAAATATAAATTAATCCATCAATAATAGTTAACAAAATTATTAATAAAATTAAGATATATTGTTATTAAAAATGGTCTTTGCTGATTCTCACAGCGTTTTCCTTCGAAATATCTCAAATCGGTACGCTAAAATGACCGCCCGTTTCTGGAGGAACCAGTATGGACCTCCTCTTAACCTTTGCTCTCTCGGGGTGCGTGTTTTCGCTGCGGACCAGCAAGCCGTAAGGCAAGTCGAACAGGGCCCCCGGCGGGTCGCTGCCCGGTAATTGCGATGAGATATGGCGGCCACTTCTCATTAAAATAGTTTAATATATATTTGTCAAGCTATCGCCGCGACGTACATCTCGCCATTCGTTATCATCCTTCGTCCCAGTCCCCGCGTTGTGGAAGGAGAATCATCATGAGAAGAACGATGGGAAGGAACGCGAGGTTTATTTTTCGCGAATTCGGCATTCGGTTAATGGCGTCCGTTTGTCTCGTTGTCACCGGTTGCGGCGGCTCGCAGAAATTCAGATACAAACGTGGCCGCACACGCACTAAGATCACAAACGGATATGTCTTGTTCCTTGAAAGCGTGAAAGCCGAAACGGCTAACGGATTTTATCTAAATTTATCAAGTACATACAACAATCAAATTATCAGCTAATATTTGTAATAATTAATATTAATTAATTATGTAAGTAGAATGTTGATCTTAACAATTACATTGTACATCAGCTCTTCTTATTAAGGTGAAACACGGAGAACACGAAGATCGCTCCATCAAGGGCGCGGCATAAGGGCGAAACAGGAAGAGACAGAGACAGATAGCCCGAGGTCTTCAACTCTCAAGAGAGGGGCCAGTTTATTATTATTCGGCAACCGCCCACGCGCAGATTGATCTCCTCGCGTCCCAACTGGCTGCCCCGTCCCAACCAACGCGCCAACAGCATTGGATTCCGCGTTCCGCAAGGAGACTCCAGCCGGCCACGTTCGGGACCTCTATCTCTTCGTCTTCCGCGAGTGGGCCTTCTCCGCGAGCAGCAAACTCCTTCTCTCTTTCTGTCTTTTTCTCTCGTAGAAGGAACTCAGCTTTCCGAGAGCGAGAGCGCGCTGCAACGCCACCGGCGGGACTTTTCAACGGGTTAAGAGAAAGGTCGTCGATTAAGATAGCTGTCCACTCTCCGCGCTGTGTACCTTCTACAGTCTCCTGCTTGACTAGAACCCCTCCTCGCTTTCGAACCTGCCGTCGACGTTTCTCTCGCGTAGCCCATCTTAATAGAGTGCGATCTGCGGACCGGTCCGACGACACTGCGGTGGCTTAACTCGCGTTCTTTCCTGCGTTCCTCAACCTCTGCCTTTTCCTCTTTCATCTCTCTAAGCCGGTCGATGTGTAAGCCTGTGGGAATTGCGACGTGACCGGATCCGGATCTTTCTCGCGACTTCGACTAGGTAATCTAGCTTCGTGTGACTAGCAAACATATTTTTCGCGAAAATTTATCATGAGAGTAGCTAACGCTAATAACTTCATTGCGATTGTATACGTCTCGATGAAATGAGACTTAATAGTGCAACGACGCAATTCTCGCCCGCAATATCGTCGGAGCTGTTACGCGAGTGGTCGAGCCCGATAAAAAAAAAAAAGAAATAGCCGGATAAACGAGATCGCAATAACCGATACACCTATCCTCGTATTAAAGAATACCCTTGCGCCTTGTACGCCCGTCCGCGATATTATTGATCCTGCGCACGCAATCGTTCGTATCCCATTGCGATTTAATTGATCGTGCCGATTAATAATCGCGTCTCCGCATAGCCGCACTCCCTTCCGCACTAAAAGTTAGCTCTCTCTCCCCTTCTCTCTCTGTCTCTTCTTCTATCTTTCTTCTCTCTCTGATCCTGTCGATCTTCCCTACGCCGCCAAACGCGAAAGTCTCTCTCTCTCTCTTTCTACATCGACCTGGCACCTAATATAGCGAAAGAAATTTATAACAGTCGATGAGTAACGTCGCGTATTTTATATTTCTGGGCTCGCCTGCTCAAGTAATCGAGCACGTGTATCGCGCACGTTTCCGATCGCACGCACACGCGTTTCAACGATTCCGATTGCGTGTACGCGTACACCCTGTCGCGTAACAGTTCGTTATAATAACAACGCGTTTGTAATCGATACTTCACATTAGCTCACTACATACTGAAAAATATTTTTTAAGAAAAATATTCTATTATTAAGAAAATTAATTATTTAATTTACTTACTTTCTTTTAAGTAACGGTTCTCCTTACAAAGAATATTTTCGTGATAATAATCTTAAAGTATACTTATATTACAAATTTTAGAAAAATTCATTAAGTACACTAAAAACAAGATTTTTTTTCTTTCAAAGAATATTAGAAAATTGATTGAAGAAACGAGTTCATATAATAAGCAAATCGAATTGGTTTTAATTTAATAATTTTAATTGAAATATTAAACTTACTATTACAGGAAATTCAGAATAAATTTAATGCTTGTGATAAACTTCTGGATAAATTTAGGATATATGAATTTTTGAAATATTAGTAACAAGTAATTATTATTCGCGTACAGTAAATATTTTTCTATTTTCTTACGTGTCAGCTCTGTGAGCTCGCATCAATAATGTCAATAATATTATTAATACGAGTGCAACATTCCAGAGATCTAATCTACATAATTAATTCATATCGTGATATCTCAAAAAGGAAAACTATTGAAAAAAATTAATTTGATAAAATCGAAAAAATATCAATGAGGATGGAATGTTAAGTCAGAGGATACATAAATATTTAGATGAATATTCAAATAACTCTCGATCCTATGATCGAGCAATTCAAGAAAATCAACGAGAGTGCGTCCCGCATAGAAATCGCCTCGGGTGCATTCGCTCGCCTATAACAGCCACTCGAGTTCATCGACGAGTAGAACGGCGACCGAGAATCTGCGAGATTAATGGGACCGCGAGAAACCTGATTCGCATTTTTGTTGTCGGTACACCGGACCCACGGAGTCTTGCTCCCGCCGCGAATCACGGTTTAGCCTCGCGACGACGTTCGCACAGCAGTAACGAACAGCACGAAACATGCATTTATTCTTTGGAAAAAGTACGATAGGGGACGATAGGGGCCATCTCGGTGTTTCTGTCGGCGAAATGAATTTATTCCAAGGTGGATCAAACCGCTTCATTGAGACACTCGTTATAAACGTGACTCCATTGATACGTACAATATTTTATCATCATGGAAACTGAGGAGGGTCGTCATATCTTCCCCTTACATATCCCTCCTACTTTGCCGTAATTAATTAAACATATGCAGGGTCGCACGTGATCTTTTATTCTCGTTTTATCGAAGTAAAAACAAGACGCCTCTTTGCCTTTGCTTCTTCGAGCTTCAGGCGCGAAAGCAACTTCGCAAATCGATTGGTCGTTATATTCCTCGACTATGTTAATGTTCAGCTCTTTCTGAGCTGCACGCGATACAAATTGTTATTTATTGAAATTCGAATCGGGATCGATATTTATTGAGATAGCAACGTTAGAATAAGTACAAGTATACATTAAATATACGGCACGAATGATTTTGCTGAAGTATCTAAAAATTTAGTTGGATACAGATCTGAAAATAATTTTGTTGGATTTGTCATATATAATTATGTACATACCACTCAAACATAAGCAATGCTGTAAAAAATTGTGACATCCTAATAATCAACTTGAACGTTCTATATATAATTATTTTAATGTCTAACAAAATTATTTTCAGATTTGCATCTAGCTTTTAAAATGTTAAATTATATCCAATAAAAGTTATTTTTAATCATTTCTGTAAGTTGCTATTGCTTCTATTCAATACATCGTTAATTTAATTAAAATAATAGAGTTAAATAATTTAAGGAAACTATTGGGTCATCTAAAAAGTATCCGCGATACTTTGTCACTAGATATATGACCATCAACACACATCTAGTGACAAAAAACCGCGGATACTTTTTAGATGACCCAATATATTAAATTTGATTCAGTTAAATTTATTATTTGCATACGTTAATATGGATGTTGCTTATTTGAAACTGACTACAGAAATAGACTGATTTACATTTTGACCATGGAAGTTAAAAATAACAAAATGTTATTTAACTCAAGAAACTGAGTTGCTATTGCTCTTTTCCTTTCTTTGATACTAATAGTATGTCTTGCACGTCTCGATCAATGATTCCCCTCTTTGGATACAGAAGGCTATAGCTGTATTCGAATTATGGACGAAGAAAGCGAGAAAGTTTCAACCAGGATGACAACTTATCTTAATAGATTACCAAACTAATTTGCTGGCTCTTATTATTAGCACACATTTCGAAATCGCTACGCGATAATATTCTCTTAATTCATACCCATAGGCGTACCCGTTAATGACGTTAATCTTGTCGACGGGTGAAATCGTGATTAACAGCGCTACTCAACTAGATTCGTTGAATGGATAAAACCAGAGCCCTTTTCGATCGTCTTCGTCTCGATCTGTTCAACTCGCGAGGAACTCGATGTGATTCGCAGCTCCCTTTATCCTTACTCGCATCCGCCTGATATCTCGGAGGATCATATTCGGCATGAAGACATAATGACGATCATTCGTCTTTGCACGGAGTAATTACTCGGCGTAATTACGTTAACATTATCACGTTTATCCCCCACGCGTCATAACGAAGATTCAGCTCGAGAGTTCTCTAGGAAAATACGATAAAATGTTCGTGCAATTTGCCTTTATCTGTAATTATCAAAAGCTGCTAACATCGTTAACTCTTAACTATTTTCGTGAAAAAATGTTATACTTTTAACGTCATGGGTTCATTATTTTTCAAAGGTTAACAAAATGAAACTCAATAATCTTGAAAATAATTTCAACTTTTTGATGTTTGGATTCTTATTTACGTATTTTTAATCAAAACTAACAACAGGGACTAATAATCTTGATCTTTATTTAAAGTATAGTTAATAAACTTTCTACTAACTACTATAAAATTTGATTTGGGTCCAATGCATCCACGATACCAGAGTTAAGATCACCGGTAGATCACGAGTAATTGTTTTCTCTTATACATCACAGCATGTCTGTGAATAACGAAGAAAATCAAGTGGCGTTTGACAGACATCTTAATATATCATTACGTGCGTGACTTACGGTAAAAAACTTTCTCGTAACACTGTCAGTCGATGTACGATGAGGCACTGACGCATCGTAAATATTCCCGCGTGAATTATATGTGGACGATAATATCGGCCGCTTGACGATTTCGATGAAGATCGACATGTCGCCAAGCCCGACTTCGAATAGAACGATCGACACGCCGGAAATCGCGCGGCGAGGATCGGAACGATCCCGCCGGCTTACGGTACCACGTATACGAATAACCGTCTTCTCGGATATATTACGATGTATGTATTAGCATAATTATTGGTTGCTCGCTATCAGTGCCGGCGGGCTGGCGTTCACCGATTTATGATTTCATCGCCGTATGTGCCGCGCGCCGAGAGTGCGTCGACCAAGTTCGAGAGCACGAGCCTGGTGCACGTCCATTGTCGTTTCTTGTCTTCTTTCGTTGAGCAATCTCGGCGTCTCTGGCATAGCGAAAACTCACGTTACAAGCTTATCAATATTGCCAGCATACACCTACTTCATTTACAACGGATTTTATTCGATCAGACGAATTATCTTGCGCCGTTTAAGCGATGCAATCACGTTTCCAATCGTCAGACTTAACTTTCGTTTTACGAACTTCATTTTACATCGTAAAATATCGTAAATTTAATTTATAGTAAATTAAAGGCAAATGGGATACCTGTATTTGATTAAAGAGGAGTTAATTATTCTTCTTGGCGAAGGACGGTTGTTTCATGAAATTACGTAATTAAAGATTAAGTATATGAAGGCAATCTTATTATATCCTCTATTTACGCTATATTTCCTCAATAATCAGTTCATACTTGTATTCGATTATTTATACGTTCATCGATATAGCAGTTTGAGAAACGTTCGATCCCTAAGGATATCGCTTCTCTTCCTCTTCCTTACCCTACTCTCAAGCCTCTATTCTGCTCTTTCTCCGCTTTCTCTTTCTTTCTCTTAACTTGTTCGATCTCTTCGCTTGCCCTCTCATTCCCGCGGTGCAATCCGGTCCTTAAGTGGCAGGTGCTTAAGATTCCCCGCGATCGCGCGAAGAGAACCAGTCGCGCTGCATTCGGATCGCATTCAATTCGTTCTCTTCCTCCTCGGATATCTTCCTTCAGGCCTCCTCTTCCTCTCTACCGATTTTACAGGCGCGGTATTAAATGTCTGTGAAAATATGTATTCGTCTAACGACGAACGCGAGTCCATGAATTTATGATACCGCTAACGATTTAACGAACTCCGACAAAAAAAAAGATGTTTGATTAAGACACAGGAAATAGAAATTATCCCAATTAAATCCAACGAATTTAATGTTTACTTTCGGATTCGTCAGAGCGTTTAATTATTCTAAGAATTGTACCGTCATCTTTCACGCGGAATTTTAGATGATAATCAATCTCGGGATAGCGATGGCGTCGATTTGATTAAAGACAACGAAAGATATATATAAAGATTTTGTTGCTCACCTCCAGATTCCGAACAAAATCATTTCATATCAATCTAGGAACGTTTCGGGTATCCGTTATCGCCGACGGCATCTTTGTATCTATGAAACGTACTAATGGCAGAGGGACGCACAGTAGAGATAAAAATAATTTGTCACTTCACAAGATCCAGCGGGGAGTCTCTGCCTATATCGTTTACTATTTCGTTTCTCACTCTGTAATACCATTCTCGCGCATGTCGGAACTGTGGCAGCTCGAGACTTTGTATTCACCGTGTCACGCTAGGTCCACGTAAGATATATTTCTTAATACCATCGCGAGAGAAGAGAAACAGATATAGAGACGTGTATATCGATCGATCATGCGTCGCACTGATGTCAAGATGCGATCATCCAAATGATATCAATTCGAGAGACCTATCTATTTTATCTGAAAATACTGCACTTTACTTTCGAACAAAACTTATGTTGCAATGCAAGCCTCTCTCTCTTTCTCTTGTACATATACAAAGTACATATACAAAGCGGAGCTTATGAGATCTAAAGTTCTATTTTGAGACGGCCAATTTGGCTTTTTCTTTCATTAGCGCGTTCCCATCGCGCACCCTCTCAATTATCGCGAGACCCAGTTTTTCAGTGGACACATCGAAGCTCGGAGCATATGGGTCGAGATTAGTTCTAGTCGTAACCATCCGCTACCCAGCAGTTTCTTGCCATCCGCCGACAATCGACGGAGTTAATTAGGCGAATGGCGAATGGCGAAAAGCAAAGCGTACGAGAGTAGTGCCCGCAATAAGAGCAAAGAGCGAGGAACGTCGTCGAGATCGAATCGCGAAAGAATGCGAACGTTATATTAGCGAGTGCGATTCATTACTTCATTGTCTTTCGGTTTTTGTCATGAAAGTATGCGTTCATAATATGGCCTAAGTGTTTAATATCATCCTATACTCTCTGAATTAATAGATAATCATTCACGCAAAAAAAAGGACTTAGTCATATCAACTAAATATCAGTTGCTGGTTCAAACTTTGCTGTTACGGCTAAAAATTGGCTATTGAAAATAAAATACATTTGCTGCCGATGTTCAACTTTATTATTAATTAAAAGCGTACTTAAATGAGTAGCTAAGTAGCAGCTATTTCTCATTATCTTAATCGCGTAAATAAATATTTCATTCGCAATTGTTTCTGGGATGCTGCTGGTTGCCGTTTTATTCTAGCAGAGAATATTTTTCGCTGCATTCGCTTAAATTTTAGCAAATAATAAATTGAGCTTTGGCAGCAACGCTAATATTAATATATTTGAGATAGTTGCAAATATATATTACGAATTGTATTTCCAAACGTTATTTCGATATTACATTTTTATTGCCTTTTGTTTTTGAAAATTAAAACGTTTGCAACTCAAAGTGACAGAAGATTCAGAGTTTTTAATTTGCGACATTTAAATGAGTTGCAAACTCTGAACTTTTTTCTTTTCCTTTCCGATATTTATCTAATTGTTTGGTGAAGAACGTTAAAATTGCGCGTGTTCGCAACAAGATAATGCCATAACTGTTACATAGCTACAGGTGTGAGCCTTCGCCGGATGCAAGTGCATAACGAAGAAAGAAAGGAGGGCGAAGGATATATATAGGTGGCGAAAGGGAAACGAAGAGGAAGAAAACGGGTAAAGAAAGAGAGATGGGAACGGCTGTATCTCCTCACTCTCTTTTCTTCACTCTTTGTAGTTCCCTCCAGCTTCCTTTGCCTCCTTCTTTCTTTCTCCCTATCCTCCGTGTATGTGTGTGAAATATAGGTTGATATCGCGATAAATAATGAGGTGGCCTTCGTGGTGATGCCCGGGGCTGCCGCTACTGTGCTTCCACGATGTGCTCCCCCTCGCCTTGTCGAGCAAAACGCTCGCCTTGCGCTTGGTACGCCTCAACATAACCGGGTCGGTTCTTCTCCGAACGTCCCACGTAGAGCTGGTGCGCCTACATGCTGAAGGTATATATTTAAGTTTCAACGACAGAATAATCTTGCGAATCAAGACGCATTTACCATCGTTTACCATCGTTTACCAGGCTTCCTTCTGACATCGCAAAGATCCACATGAATTTCTTCGAAAATTGCAAAGTGATCAATTTTCTATTTGCTCTTTACGGCGAGACTAAAGTCCTTGCGTTGAAGTAGTTGAAGTAGTTGAAGTCGACCACCCTTATACCTATATATGCGATTACGCGTTCGACTTTACCTCCATCCCAGCTCACTGTCGACCAGGGGTCGAGGCATGAGTTATATCATCGAATCGCACGTCGTTACACGCGCGCACAACCACGGCCGGTCTCACGCGGACCGTACCTAATTATCGGCGGGCGGTCGAGTGTGAGCGCGCACCGCACACAGCGCGGCTGTAATGGAACGGGACGATCTATTTGTTGAAGAGGCACCGTGTCGGGAGATCCGTGATCCATGTCCCTCTCGGGGATATTCTCTCCCTCCACGAGGGACACATTGCGGATCCCCGTTCTCGTTCTCGATCAAGCTCCAGGTCCAAGTCCATAAGGACAGAAAACTGAGTCGAGACTTGTGTATGAACGACGTTTTTCTGGAAGCTAATGAATTCGCCATTTGCGACTTGATTAGTGGTGTCCGGCTTTGATGTCCGTCGGCCGTTCCGTCCAGATTCCGGTTAATAATGCACGAGATTTGCCCCATCAGGTTATTTCCTGGGAATCAATTATGCGGGGCAAGTTTATGCGGCGAAGTGATCCTCGGAAGATGCGCCCGTCTTCGATTTCTTAACGCTGAATTTTTTTTACTCGAGACACAATTAGTAAATCAGTCCCCACTTATTAATAAGAATGAAATGCCTAAGGACTTATTATCCAAATAAAATAATATGCTCCGAAAGAATTAAAACGTCTTAGTAACCGCACATATACTTATATCCGAATACTTATACAAAATTTATTATTATTAATCTCAAATGTTTTTTTTACAATATTATGATTAATTGTATTTAAAAATGCATTTGAAATTAATAATATATAAACAAATATACATACATATATATATATATATATATATATGTATGTATGTTCTATGAAATGTCCGGTTATTAGGATGTTTATCTTAAGTGTTATGAAACCTTTGAAGAATGGCAGCTAATTTACGATACGCATTCTTAATTGGTTTAATGGTCGTCGTAATGTTTCGTCACTCTCAATTTAAATAACATGCTTAATTTCCTGACACCCAATTAGGACATAATTGCGCGTAGCGCCGCGCGATTTTGCTGATTGCTACCCACGATCGTCGGCAAATTACTGTAACTAGCATTTAGCGGTGGGAAACTACTTGCGTGGTACACTATGCACAATCTTAACGTCCCTTCGTTCTGGAAATGACAATTTTTCACTCCGTAGGCGCGATCATTACTTCAAGCTAATAGAACGTTTTAATAATAATGAACATGAGAGAAAGAAGGAGAAAATACTCAACCGAGTATTATTTGTAACACGCATATCGCCGCGTGTGTAAAATACAGTACAGCCAAGAGAGTATACGTATAATATCTAATTATCGGCAGGTGGTCGTATAAAAGGATCGCACGCGCTTTTACGACTAATGAAGTGAAACGATCTATTTGTTGCAGCCACAGAGAGATAAATATGTAGCTCGTATCCATGTGCAATTAATCGAGATTTGAGACGTGAGATTTCGTCTCGATCTTTTCTTTTTTTTTGTCTTTCACCTACCGACGTGTTCCGCAAAAGTACAGTATCTGACAAGATGACGATAACAAAAATGAGACACCTAATTTATTCAGCCAGGATCTTCGAAAATTCGACTGGCAACATTATTCGTCTCATTAAGGAGCTCATTTACTTACGCGTTGAAACCTATCAAGTCGGCCTAATGCGACGCGACATACTGACTATCAGTTTCGATATACATATCACTTCGAAATCCACTTGCGAATTGTATGTACAAGCGCTTCTAATGAAGCAAGACAATCTATTGTTACATATCTAATATGTTACCACATACTAGTCTCTTACGTCACCTTTCATCAGTAGGGAAAAGTTGAAGTAAATTCAATAGAAATATTTAAAGGATGGATCTATGAAAAATACTAGTTTTTAAATAAATATTTTGCATTTAAATGTATTCTAAATCTGAATCAGTGGAAATGTGAGATTCTCCTAATCGAGCTGATCTTTATTATATGATCTAACTAACCTTATTTTAGTGCATAAATTCAATGAATATGGTATTGGAAGATTGAAATTAACGTGCAAATATCAGTATTTTAGTTACATAATTTAGCTCCAACATTCTTCTTTTTTTAATTGAACTTCACTGATTATCCAGTGCCAAGTATGTATCACTGGGTAATTAACGATTATCCAGTGATTCAGATTTAGAGAATATAAAAGCAACTCATATATATTATTTATATTAACATTTACTTGAAATAAAATATTTGTTTGACACTTCGACATTTCATGGTTAAATAAATTCTATTTTCCATTTCAACTATTTTCCCCAGCACATCCTTTCACCATGTCTGAAATACTCGAGATCCGCATCACGTTACGTCTCTCTTCAGCAGGCAGCTCATATCGTACGATAACTATGCGTTGAAACAATCATCGCTCATTGTCAAGAATGATGCAGTATCGCGCGTGACGATTGTTGAACAAATCCATCGAGTAAAGTATTCTGCACTATGATCCAATCGAGTACACGAAGTCTACATCTTCCATCTGACTTGTATAAAGATACCGCAATATATCACATTTCATTCTATTCCCATCTCTTTTTAATTCAATTAAAAACTTTATGTTCACGTGAGCATCAATCTTTTTAAAATGAAGTACCAAGTTTTTCCCACGTTTTAACAATACGTTACAAACACATCTCGGATTCTTCGATGATTAAACGAAGTCCATGAAAATGATTAACATCGTTCAGTCGGTCTTTACACGACGATAGCACTTTTTTTTCTCTGCCAATGACAAATATCTGCGAATGATTAAATCTACGCTTTCGCGGTACAGATACAGTAACGAAACCGACGGCCGTAGAGATGTCGCGGCGGACACGTTTAATTTATAGCGCTTTTGTGTGCGTATGTATGTGTGTGTGTGGATCCCAACATTCAAATGCAATTATATTGTTTCGCGCTTATTTCATGCGGAACTGAGAGGAATACAGCGCGCGTGTCCTCCGAAGAAATAGCGTTGCGAGAGATTGGTTTCGATTTCTTCACACGTATAAGAAGCACATCCCGGAAAACGCGCTGCAACGAGTTCTTTTAATAAATTTCCCTTATAATGCGATATATATTTAAATCAATGTCGCGCTAATAAAACAGAAGCCGCAGCAGATTGATCTAGTCCATTTCTATGCACTTTGCAACTTCGTTTCTAGAAAGATCAAGGCTCGCTATCTCCCGGCATTATCGGCGACTTTATATTAAATGACATTCCAGTCGTCATAACTTTGTAACTTCAATTCAATCTACGACTTTTACATTCGAGACCAGACGTTTCAGTTTCCTTCTTGATATTCTGATGGCTCGTTCTCGATAGTCTCACCTTGAATATATTATTCGTCAATGGAATTGGTATATTATCAAGAAACTTGCGCATGGATTTAATCTGCAATATGTAATAACGAATCGCATTTGCAACTTGTTGTTTAATATATTGTTGAATAATATGCCGCTTATTAAAAATAAAAATCAAATTTTTGTAGTAGAATTTTGAATTTATTTGGAATATTGCTCTTTAAATCTAAATTAAAGGCTTATCACTGATTATCAGTCCCAAGTATGCCACTAATAATCGATTCAGAGTGAAGTTCAACTAAAATATCTGTAAAACGTGGAACTAACTTAGCTAATCTTGCTTTAGTGTATAAATTCAATATTATGCTATTGGAACTGATTTGTAAATATCGATATTTTAATTATACGTAGAAAAATATCATTATATTGTTGAGAAAAGTGATTATTCAATTTATTTTCTTTCTTTTAAATAACGATTATCTTTAACAAAAAATATATTTTCTTGAATATTGATTAAAGAAACAAATTTTTCCTAATGAGTAAATTGAATTTGTTAACTTAATATCTAAACTTGATTGAAGTATTAAACTTACTACGATTCAGAATATATTTAATGTTTATGGAATTTATGATAGATTTGTGGATATATGAACTTTTGAAATATTCTCGAGACAAGTAATTATTACTTGCGTATTTTTTTGAGTGTATAATGCTTTAATTACTTAACTTCCTTTCTTTTCCAGTTGAATTTCACTGATTACGTAGTAATATACTTGGGACTGATAAACAGGGATTATCCCCTGATTCAGATTTAAAAAGTGAGTATTTTTAAGTTGAAATCGATGTCGGGTCGTAATTCTCGTTATTTCGAGCGTGTCTGCGTAGGTAGACAGACGATACGTATCCTGATCGAGTAAAACGACGCCGCGGACGCGCTAATGCGTCCGATCTGAATTTATGGTTTCTCTCCGACCTGTATCGCGTCCGCTCTCCTCCGGTATGAGAACGATTAGATTCATGCGTTTCACGCGTTTCCAATTAACACGTTGCATCCTGGGGTCATCGACACTTCGGTGAAGACGGCGAGAGCGCGGCATGGTGCAATTCTCGTTGCTCTTTTTCTTTTCGTCTCCTTCCCATCGAATCTTTTGTGCTTTTTTACTCATGATTCCAGAAACGAGAGGATTGCGCAAACAGGATTGCGCAGCGACGCTTAAAGTAATCTCTAGATGCTCAATATTATTGTGTAATTATTTTATATAGCCCCCATACAATCAATAATATTACGCAATATTAAATATTGTGCAATAATATATCTGAGAGTCTCTTACTTAACGTACCTTTACATTTTATGTAAAAAATTTAAATATTTTTTATTGAAATAATGAAAGTAAAGTATTGTAAACAAAGTATAACATAAACCAGGCTCTTTTTATAAATACGTCCTTGTTAACTACTGCATAATCATTCTCACAGTACAAAAAAATATATCCTAAATTTCAATAAATATATTTATTTGAATAGTACCAACTAAATATTTATAAAGATATATTTATTCGATATAATAAACATTGATTTGATTAACAATTCACGTCTTTTTATTAAGTAAATCTTAATTTATTGTAAGTAAATGTTTAGTTGGCAGTATTCAAATAAATATTTATCTAAATTTAGATTATTTTTTTCTTAGCTAATCTGTAGCTAATCTTTATCATTACGAAAACGTGTCTTTACTATAGACTTTATATCTTTTTTTTTTTTAAGCTAAATCAGTAAAATTATTTTTAAAATATATTAGGTAGAGCTATTGTGAATGCAGACAACTCTTATTGATAAAATTTTTAATAAAATTTTTTAAAATAAAGTGTTAAATTCACGGAAACTTTACCAAATGCGTATAGAAATGGAAGGAAGTTATATAAAGATAGATACAAAGGATACAGAGATATTCAAATAAACACGATAGAGGATAAGTTGCTCATGTACATAAGTACGTGAACCGCATGAAATTGGAACGGACGGTACTCGAAATAACGCTTTCTACTTGATAAGCCAGAATCACACTTCGTGTTGTGGCGATTCTTCTTGCTAAACAAAAAAAAAATCTAAGCACGCGGAAAAATTCAAAAGGCAATGTATCATACATAATGTCCGTGTTATAGCGTGGCAAACTTTTACAAGCGATTCTTCGTAATAGATGCATCATAATCGGTCGTAAGCTCGCGAACGCGCATACAAATCGCAGTCGATGAAAAACGGGAGTCTATTGACTCCCACAGCATTAATCACGAGAAGAAGAGCGGCCGTCGAGTCTAAGGAGGGCACTTAAAGCGCAGTTTGAATCTCCGGCCGTGTGCCTTTATCCGTGCGAGACATTAAAAAATTAGCAGTTAAGACACGAGCGAGAGTTTAAGCTGATAGCGAAGAACAGAGACAACTCGGAGTTTCGCGTAATTAAATGTAAAATTAACGGAGTCGAATCAGTGATTGGATGTAATGGCGATCCTTTGGAGAGAGAGAACTTGCAGTTCCTCCTCCTCTCCTGTGCTCACTGATGCATATACGCCATAATTTGATTGCGATTTACGAGTAATTAATTTGCGATTTCTCGATCCGTTATATCATCATTTCAATCTTATTCTTCTCTTTGTCGCGCATTTCGTTCTCTCTTTCCTTCCCCCTTTTTTTCTCGCTTTCTTTCACTGTCGATCTTCATTTCTTTTAATTTTACGAGATATACGTTCATTGTGTTTGAGCATAATTCTTGAGAGGATCCGAAGATAAAAGTTGTCGCAATAACAAGTTATCGCAATTATCATGCGCTACGCAATTGAGAATTTAAGTACTCGTAATTTTAATATTTTTTAATTGCAGAATCGCGGATATTATATATACAATATATACACCCCGATCCCGACATCGTGTTCTTCACTTTCTCTGTTCTACTTAACATCATTTCGTGTACCGACATCCACCGTCGTCGTCCAGACTTAACGATCCAATTTCGAAACGCAAGATTGCGAAAATCAATGATTTCGCGTTACAACAATATTGCCTCATACCAATAAATTTGAAATTCGCATTGAATTTACAGAACGGAACAAGTATTGAAATTCGTTGGAAAGAACGGTTTCGCTAAAATATCTAAAAACTTAGCTAGATATAGATCTGTGTGAAAACAAATTTGATTGGACCATTAAAATAATTATATAGAACGCTCAAACTGATTGCTATAATAGAGTGTCAACATTTTTTGCATCATCATCATCATCATCAGCTCATCATGTTTGAGTTTCCTATATATAATTATTTTGACCCAACAAAATTATTTTCAGATATATCTATATCTACTTAAATTGTGAGATACTTCAGTAAATCGTTTTTTTCATGTATACAATAATTTTAATCACTTCAGCGTCGATGCTTATTTATTAGGAATTTGTAGATGCGCGATCTAAACTATTCGGTATAGTCATTTAGACGCGAAGGCAATAAAGATCTGTCGACAAGATAAAATCAAGATTTTTTTTCCAGTTGATCGTGATTTGTGTTAGACGCGGAGGAAGAAGGGAAACGGATTAAGTAGACAGCGGGTTACATAAAAAACGTCGAGCAAGTAAATTCTTTTGGTACTCATTTATCCCATGGCTTTTCAATTGCGTAATATTACCGGGTGTTCTTTAAAGAAGTAATGTATACGTCCCAGGAAAAGAAATGGACAAACGCACGTTGGAATCTGAATCTTAATCCCGCGCGTTATCCCCGCATTCTCCTAAACGCTAAAACACTTCCACCCAAAGTCTGGTAGCGTTGAAGATCGGCGCAATGACCGATGAATCCATCTCACAAGCATTCGATCTCTCTCACTCGCCCTCGTCCAACTTTGCCGTAAGAATTTCTCTTTATCTCGCTCTCACCTCGGTCGTTATTGATGCCTCCATTTGTGTATCAGAAACGTCGAGCGAAATGAGTAATGTCGCTATTAGCCTCGGCCGAAAATCTTACGTCTCAATGTATCTCGAACCTCATTACGTTGTACACTTTGCCGCCTCTTCGATCCCATCCACTGTGATACTACGACTATGACACGCCATCTTGGTAGAGATATGTAGAAAGAGAACTTTTTAATCGACTCGATATCGAGATTTGCAACGTTAATCTACTTAAAACATTGCTAGTTAATCTCCCTTCGATCTACACTATTAGAAATGTTCTTAAATTTCATTAACTTTTAAGTTATACAATTTGAACTTAATTTCATGACATTATATTAAATTTAATGTATTTACAATTAAAAAGTATATTGATGTACATGTATATAAAGACACTAATACTTATATTATGAAATCTTATTGAATTCAATATCAACAAAAAAAATCATTTACTCAAATATAAAAAATCCGCGAAAAATATATGAAAGATCTTTTATATTTTACACATTTTGTAATAATTAAAATATAAAAAGTTTATAAATTTTATATTTTAGATACACATTTTATGTAAAATATAAAAAATTTAATTAAATTTGCAGATTCAAATCTAATTACATTTTTATTAGATTCCGTATATATAGACTTCAGCCTTTTCTTCGTATAAGCACAGTTACCGTTTCTCCAAATAAAAATATCTACAGAAGCACCCTGTGTGTAGATAGTGAATATCGCGGACTTCAGTCTGCGGTACAAAGGTAAGAGATGATAAAAAAGATAATTCCGTATCGAAACTCATAAAGAAAAATAAAGTTGATGAGGAAGGGAAGGGATATAGAGAAAAAGGATAGAGAATAGAGAGAGAAGAGCACCAGGATATTGCCAGGAGTTACGAACGCATTACCGCGAGCTGGCGAGGTGTCGAGCATGTTTATGCCCTGGATCGCTGGACTCCCGATAATCCCTAATGGGCCACGACCGCGCTGCGGTAAACTCCGTTCTTCTTCTCCACCATCTCGCACGGAAAAGTTCCCGTCAGAGGCCTACCCTTTGTCGTTCCATCCATCCACGGTTGCGATCTACGTACATATTTCGTTCCTCCAGAGAGGTAGGACCGGAACCTTAATTGGTAATGGCACACAGGGCGGACGTCGAGCGAGGCCTTAATTGGGGATAATATAAGGCAAATGTAGAGATACGATTGCGATGAAATTATGGAGGCCGCGCGCGGAAAGAACGTGCTCGAAAGGCTGCTTCTTTTTTTTTTATAATTTTTATAAAAAGGTTTCAATTACGGCGTTAATTGTCATTGATTGTTCTTGGTTTTATGTGCGCGAGAAGCAAGACATAACAAGAAATCATAAAAATAAAAGAGACTGAGCAACAGTTTAAAATTAATTAAAAAAAACATTAAAGAGAGAAATATGGAACGACTATCTTTCTTATTCTTCCATAATGGAAGAACATACGTGTATCTCAGAATTCCTAAAAGAAGAGTTCAATGTTACCCGAAATTTCAGGATTTCGTTCACATGTGCAACGATTGAGCAGAGTAAGAAAGTCATGCGTGTAAAGTCTGGGGTGTTGCGTGCACATCGCAGCCTATTTGAATTAAATAGGGTAGTGCGCGCCGCGGATAATGCCAGCGACTGTCGGCGGACCCCGAATTGCCGGGCCACGAAGTGAGATGAGTTTAGCGCCACGGAATAATCATTCCATGCCGATCCCGGCATAATTCCCGGAGCGATTGCCACCGGACGTGATTCGTGGTTGCATTTGCATAAACAGCATCCGCGCTGCAACAGAACGGCGGAGGAGGACGAACGGGGGGATAAACTCTCCTCGTCTCATTACCCGCCGGGAGTGTTAGTGCGCGCGGCACTAGGGACCCTCTATTTTTATTTTCCCTCCCTGTCTGCCTTACCACTCTCGTCAATTTCGTCCGTCCTCTTTCAGACTTCGCTCGGAGATATCTGACTCGAACTGAATACAGTCGCGCTGAATACAGGAAAGCGACGACTTAAGACAGGGGGCAACATTACGTCGTGCGGGAGATCGGATGAAAATGAATGAGGCGAAGCGATTTCTGCGGTGCGAATATATTATGCGGCGCGAGAAGAGTGCACTTAATAATGCAGCTGATAAATACGTACAGACAGAGCGCTTTAGAGTTATCGACTAAGCCACCTAATTTTTACGTACGTATCAATAAACAATTCCGCCTTTCAATGGAGATGCTCTCGCGAAGAGAGCTGAAAAACGCTAAAGGCTAAAATGAAACGCACCGCATTGAGTGAAACGTCGAGACGTATATGCGGGTTAATAACGACCGTTTCGAGACATCCCCGGAGGAGAATAAGACGACGCGGGATCGTCGCGAGAGCTAATTATGAATGCACCCGGGTGCCACTCGTGACACCGTACAAATTAGAGTAAAGGTAAAAATCGAATGTGCGCCGAGTAGACTCGTGGAGGCCGAAGGTCCGGGCGAAATTCGCGGCGAATATCGCGGAACGAGGGATATAAGCGGAGGGAATAAATAAAGAGACTGTGTAGAAGGACCTCCTCTGCGGGAAAAGAGGGAGAGAGGGAGGGAGGGAAGGAGGAGAGAGGAGAGAACGTGACGAAGCGAGTAGATGCGTGCGTCAAGTATGTGCGCGCAACAAGGAAGGAATGAGTGGTACGGTTATCAGTAGGTAAGTGCCCTCCCGTGTCGAGATAACACCGACACCATGGGCGACAACATCATCCACGCCGGCGAATCGTACAAACGTAATCCTCGGCGCGTCACTAGATAACAACCGGTAGATAGATCCGTCCCGCTTCCACTCAACGCGGCTTCCTCTCTTTCGCGCTTTCTCTCTCTCTCTCTCTCTCTCTCTCTCTCACCATCTGCACATACATCGGGGCGCCAAGAAGAGAGATTCACCGAAAGCGACAGAAATAAAGAGGTGCGCGACGAAAGGAACGAAGAGTAAATTGACACGTCATCTCTCTTGAGTAGCAAGCACTCGATTGCCGACAAAAGAAAGCGGGTCCCGATCTATGGCTCGATATGCTCTCGGTGATCTACGCGGTAGCAGAGAAAAAAGGATGGAGTAAGACCGGTATAATGTTAAGTCAAGAGTCAAACATTTCGCGATTTCTGATACACATGCAGATCCAAGAAAGAGAGTTACAGGCCAGTTTCATTCGATTCTTATATTTGAGATTGTCTTAGAGGAGTACAGTCTTAAAATATGATAATCAGAGAGAGAGAGAGAGAGAGAGAGAGAGAGAGAGAGAAAGAGAGAGAGAGAGAGTTGTACTAACGTCTTAAGACATTACTTAAGACGGTTTTATAAGAAGAACGTACTGAGCTGATTATTCATAGTCTGTTCTTATTTCAAGATTGTCCCAAGTATCTTAAGATGCTAATGCGGCTCGCTGATTAGTTCGTAACATCTTAAGATAGCTTTAAATATAAGAATCGACTGAATACCGGCCACGAATATCATCTATATAAGCTTTATTTATTTGCTTCAAGAAGATATGTTTCGTTAGCGTGTATAAGATTAAGTGTATGTAGATTCATAATAAACTGTATTTAGCAAACATTAATTTCCAAATGAATAATACAATATGCGGTCATCTAAACGGGTCACATCTTATTATCGTAATCAAATAACTATGTGTATGTTCTCTAACGAACAGATATGATGAGCGGATCGCGCGACCATAGATATCTCCGTTAGAAAGAGATTCATCATCATCCAGACATGGATCCCGTCCTGATAACTACCGTATAATATATTAATTTACTCTCGGAGCAACACTTCACGGTTGAAAAAACGCCGAAGAGAGGAGCCTCTGAACGAATTTGAAGCGGCGACACGCGCTCTGATCCCAAGAAGAAGAAGAAGAAGAAGAAGAAGAAGAGTCGATTCGAGGCACGCAGGTCTTTCTTTATCTGTAAAAATTTCTTTCTAATCGTCAAATCACCGACACGCATGTACGCACAGACGTGTGTGCGTAGATCGAGTGTCTACGAGTGGTACGTAACATACATACGTGTGAGTGCATCGGACTTGAAAGAGTCAGGACTGTGCATCCTCTCTCTCTCTCTCTCTCTCTCTCTCTCTCTCCTTGGACTCCTATCAAACGGACCCATCGCTTTCCGTTCGCGCCAGGCCTTGTCCCGTGTCGGTCATTATCGGCACTCATTATATTGGAACCGATCAATCACCTCACGTCCGAACCTCCGCCAGCAACTACCTCCCTTTTTCTCTCTTTCTCTCGCGGAGAGTCGCCAAGTTATCCGGATCCACGTGAAGGCACGGGCACACCCGCGTGCATCAGCGGCACTCATCGTCTCGGAGATACGCCATCGAAAAAAGCCCGGGGAGTTGCGGGCTAATTACAATGTTTCGTAATAATGTTCTGTGCCACGCGGTAGATTGCAAATTATTTGGATACAAAAAAGGCGTACACCTCCGATCCCCGCCCGGCGTAATGGTCCGCTCGGCGAGCTTATGGCAGTAAAAAACGCTTTGCGAATATGCTTCCTCGGTCGGCTGAATCCGATCGGTCGAACACGACGATTCCCCCAATGATCTTCATACCGATCTCTGTTAAAACTTAATAACGCGGCACAAGCGACAGTGATCGGTAGATTGTCATATTTATTAATCTTCTTATTATCAAGTTTTTCTTAATACCATAGTTAGTTTAATGCAGAAAGTTGAAATAAAACTCAAACCGAGATTTATCAATTTCTTGCTGTATAACTGTATACCGAGCATTCAATAAGAGCTGCATTTGCTGTACATATGCAGAAATTGTAGTCAACAAATAGCCGCGTAATTCAAGTAAATGTTTCTAACAAGTATAAAGCCATTACGCTACGCACTATAAGTAGAAGCATTATAACATCCGTGACTATTAATTTCAAGTCAAGTACTGTTTCGCGCATTTAGTGCTACTTAATGCAAGTAGATAACGTCCGGTTTGCGTTGCGGAACTTGTTAACGTGGACTTCATTGAAGCAAAAAGCGCATCGTACGGGTTTAGCCACGCTACAGCACTGCTGGCGATTGGCAAACTCAACCGACGGTATAATGACTGTGGTATAAATTCATAACGGTGTATCGCACGCAGCGGCAACGTAATTAGAAATTTTTCAATTTGCCCTTGTGCGATAGCCTGCGGTAGAATCGGCGCTGGAAAACAACAATAAATCGAATGTTTCGTAATTGCTATCTCTATTAACGTCGTTGTCATACATGAAAAGTACAGAAAATATTTCTGTAACGGAACGGACTTTTTTTTATGTTCCCTTTTGCGTAAACATCGTGGCACGTATGGCAGAATGTAACAATCCCAGCTGGCGAGACCGTCATCAGTAGTATTGGTTAACATTGTTTTATGTTAATAAATGGTAAAACAGCGAGGAAACATTTGTGACGCATTTATTTGCGAAAATTTATGGCTGACATTTCAGCAACGCTCGCGAGAGAGAGAGAGAGAGAGAGAGAGAGAGAGAGAGAGAGAGATCGACGAGGCCTTTCATGGAGCTCGCGGAATCGCGAGATTTCTTCTGTAGATCAGAGAAATAAGGAAAATGACGTTTCGAAAGGTGCCGAGGGTGCGGCAAGTGTATAGATCTTATCCGATTATCGTACTAAGAAGACGATCGCGCGTGAAGGCGAAACGAATAACGGCGCTTATCTCGTAAGAGCGATCAATGGCAGTTTAAATCGAAGTAATTCGAATGGGATATTAAATCAAACAAGGATTAATAAATCAAGCGCGTCCATATTAAACGGCCCGGTCGACCCGCGCGTTACATGGTGAATGCAGAAATAAAGGAATGTCGAATATCTATTCAGCAGGGGCGTATATAGGTGTCGGCGAGGGAAAGGGGCGTCGGGGGGATGGGGCACAGCGGCATAACGAGTCCGGGACTGCCCCCGATGGCCGAGCGGTTGATTAGCAATTTTAAAAGCAATAAAAACGATTCATAATTCCTTGGCAGAAAAAGCGGCCGCGCTAATGAGAAACTGCAGCACTCGTTATTGTGTGTGTGTGTTGTGTG